>JALMQS010000074.1:2116508-2240849 GCA_024734495.1 Forficula auricularia | reverse complement strand
TTTTTTTTTTTTTTTTTTTAATTTGGTTTTAGAGGTTTTTTAAAATTTTTCCTCGTTATATCATTATTTGGTGAATCGAACGAACTAAGATGTGTTAAACAAATTTTTAAAGGAGGATGAATTGGGGGTAGCAAGCCCGAAGTCACCGTTAAAAATAAAGCTGACAAAGAATGTATATTCATCTTGTATGAAAAATGTACATCTGTAATTATAATTGTATAAATAAAGAATTTCTTATTATTAAGCATTTATTTTCAACTATGAAGCACATAAAAAATGAAGCTAAATGCAAAATATTTGATGAGCATTTTGAGAATTCACTGAGAATTCCTTTGAGCTAAATATCGACGGATTAATGTCCCAAAAACAATGACAAACTTCTCAATATAATTTTATGTTGCTGATTTGTTTCTTACTTTTATAATAAAATATTTATAAAGTAACAAAGCTTAATTTTTTAAGTATATTAAGTACATAACTACATATTCATCGATTTTTTGCTCATCAGCTATCATCAGCGTTAGTTTATTTTATGTGTGGCCCAAAACAGCTCATATTCTTCCAATGTTGCCCAGGGAAGCTAAAAGGTTGGACACCACTGTATTATACAGTCATTTTTCCTCACTCAAAATCCAACGTTTCGGAAGATTTTAACTCCTTCTTCAATTTAATATAAAAAAATTAATATATGTAGACAACTGCTGTTGGCCATCGTTCATTTCATTCACAATCATACATTCATAAATATATACTAGTATATACATAGTGGGTACTTTATATATTTCAACCGTCATAGCTTCCGTGTTTTTGTCTGATTCTCGCCAAAATAGACATTTGTGTTCAGTTTTGATTGGCAAATCACCATGGAAAGATACACAGTAGGCACATAGCAATTGATAAAATTTATTTCAAAAGTAATGAATCTATTCGGGCTACGTTTCGCACATTACGTGAAATTTTTAATCAACATAACGACCTACAGAGGTTACTATTTGTAATTTAATTCAAAAACTAGAGCCAAATGATAGTGTTTTTGACGTTAAAAATCCAAATTAAGATTATTGCTGATTCACAATTAATAAATTTTAAATTCAGAAGTTTTTGCTAAATAATAATCTTTTTTAAGCTATTGCATAGCTTTTATCGCGGGCTTTGAACGCGGCGACCGAATCGAGAAATTCCGTAACGAAAATAAACCTATCACCCCCCATTCCAACCGGCTCTAGGGTTCCTTATATAGAGTGCGCATGCGTGATATTAACTTTCTATTTGGCCACAGATGTCGTTGCTGCTTTCGCGCTCTTTTTAACAGATATTTGAAAATAAAATATACATTCTAAATTCCAATTAAATTCTTTATATTTATTATTTATTTAATTGATAAAATAAAATAAACTGCAACGGATCGTTGCTAAACTTTATCCATTTGAAATATTAATATGTTTATTCCTTTATTATTAATCAGATATCACTTGCAATTTGCAGTTCATGTTGACTTTAATTCAAAAATAATGATCGATTCTCATTTAACAGTCGAGGAATAACCATTCTAAATTGGATTTTTGACATTTCGGTTATTATTGGTAACCGTAGGTAAAGTGGGTAGAAAAAAAGGCAAAAAGTAGCAGTGCAAAATAGAGTCGGCAATCTCGCTGTTCCCATTGAATTACGAACAGCAAATATTTCATTAACATCGGATAGAAAATGTATAGCCAAACGCAAACATTTTCCATTAACTTCAGCTCTTGCTCTAACTATACATAAGTCGCAAGGTGGAACTTTTGACGAAATAGTATATGATTATAGTAAAGCACATTCTCAGGAACTCGTTTATGTTGCGCTCTCTCGGGTGACTAATATTGAAAAATTGTATATCACGACAAAAAACGATAATTCTACATTCAAGTTTTATCATAATCAAAGACAAGCTGCATCGACTGCATCTTTGTTGGAAGAATTCAAAAGACTGTCTTTAAATAGTGTTCAGACGATAGCTCAAAGTGTCTTAGATTTCATTAGTAATAGAAATGGCATTTCAATAATGACTTTCAATTGCCAAAGTCTAAATAGTCACAAATACGATTTACAAGATTCAGTTACGAGACAAACAAATGTGTTACTTCTTATCGAAACTTGCATGACGCGTGATAATCCGATTGAAATACCTCATTTCAATTGTATTGTTCAATTCAAACGAGATACTGTTCCAAAAGGTGGCGTAGCTATTTACCAAAATAATAATAATGTTACTGATATTATGACTCAGAATATTGAAATAAATATTGCACACGTTAGCGATGTTAATGTTAGGCGCTCATTTGTTGGAGATATTTGTGCGTGCTTATGCAAACTTAGAAATGGCCTACACATAGTCATGCTAGCAATTTACATTTCTTCGAATCCAAAATTGGACGAGGTAGAGCATTTTATTCATCGCACTTTATTGGAGTACACTGAAGAAGGGTCGAAAATACTTGGTACAAATGGTAATAAATTTCCACTTATCTTGGCTGGCGATTTCAACATCAACTTCACTGATAAAAATTCAGAGCGGTTGACAACTTTTCTTTCGGAAAAATTGAATTTGAAAATGAATAATGATCCACAAGAATCCACAACAAAATATGGGACCACCATTGACGCGGTATTTTCCAGATATTTAGAGGATATCAAGTCTCAAACCTATGTTTCTTATTTCAGTTACCATAAACCTATAGTTACATTGATAAAAATTCCTGAATAACCTACATGTATTGTAAGATAATAAAAATATTTTAAACAAGATTAACTTCTCATTTATTCAATAAAAGAAAAAGAAAAAACATTGTCTTCTTATCAGTCACCACGCTCAAAAAGTGTAACTTGAATTAATATCAAAGAAAAAAAAAATATTGCATAAATATTATAATTGCATAAGTTGATAAAAAATGCTATGCAATAGCTTTATCGCGACAGTCCCCGAGTGCCACACATCTATTTTATTTTTCTTTAGAGTACTTTATCCCAAAAGTCACTTGAGTGTTTTCGAAATTTCTAAAAATGGATTTAATTATTATGATAAAAAATTTAAGGGAGGCATCATCGGCTACCAAAAAGTTTATATTAATAATCTCAGTAAAAATGATATTTTTTGATATATTTCTTTCGAAAAAAATCATTTTTGCTTCTATTTTATAAAGCTTGACTGTTTTGTATTTATCCAAACTTATATTTTATTTTAACGTCCTAATTTCCAATTAGAAAATGATTTTTTAATCGATTTTATCATTTTATTTGTTTTAACTAACAAATTTTCTTAAACAAATAAGATGATGCTACGTTCAAAATGCTTTCTGTAATGAAAATTCGTTCCTTGTTAGGGATCATTGTTTTTATAAATATTTATAAGACATATGCCTTTTTTAAAGTTAAACTTAAGTAACAATTAACATAGGTTCAATCATAATTCACAAAAAAAGATAAAAATTTCTAAAAATAAACTTTCTAAAAATATATAATGTGGCATTTCAATTTCTTTCTAATATGAACAAATATAATAAATGGAAATTAATATTTAACAATATTTCCCAGAGCAATTTAATTTTGTTAATTATATATATGCTGGGTATATTTGGGATGGAAATCTATCTGTTCGTTAATTTATAAATGCAAATATGGTTTAGCAAAATCTGAATTAAAATTTTACAAAAATTAAAAATAACAAGAAACATTTTACAATTTATTTATTGAATATCATTTGAAATTTTCCATTGAGCTGAGAGGAGATTAGCCACACCTTTCAACAAGTTTCGAAGCCTATTTCTCGTCTAAGGTAGGGGTGTCCAACCTTTTGGCTTACAAGGGCCGCATTTTAAGGAAAAACAAATGCTTCGGGCCACATATAAAATTTACAAATTCCATTGATATTTGTTAATCAAAAAATATAGTTAATAATTTAGAATAATGATATCTACCAAGAAAATAAATGGAAAAATATCATAGTATTATAATCTTTGACTTCTTTCCTTCAGGATTTTGTTTTTAAAACATTTATCTACTTCAATTAGTAATTTGAAGTCTTTTAGAAATATATCGTGTTTAATTATTTCTTAACATTTCCAAATTCTTGAATTAATTCAATGTTTTCTCCATATACATATGATAACGAGATTTTTTTTTTTTTTTTAATGCAATCGAATGCAAGAAGGGGTGCACCAGTAAAGATGTAGCCCCTATGGATCTCGAAAGACCCTTGCATTACCGAAGAGAAGGGAAAGTTGATTAAGTGAGAGGGTGTAGACGTAGGTGTCTATGCACCCTGGTTTTGAAGGTTTGAAGATCATAGGTGCTGGGAAAGATAGAGGCTGGGAGAGAGTTCCAGTTCCTTGAAGTCATGAATGAAGTCAGAATGCAATTAGTCCAAATGCAATAGTCAAAAGGCTAATAGAAATTAATAAATTAATTTCTACTAGTCTAAAACAGGTCTGGGCTTGTATTTGAAATCCTTGCCTTAGCAGCTATAAAGGAAGAGAGATCATTCTATCCGTGCAATTTTTAGTCCTTTTTCTAGATTAATTATTTTTAATTACTGAAATGATAAATATTGAAAAAAATGAAAATACGAGATGAAAAATAATTATTAATTATTCTAAACTTGGTTATTTTTGTCACCTGATAGTTGAGCTTATAGTTTTTTATTTTTCATATATCTTCAATCTTGATACTTATATCCTTTAATATCTTATAGAATAGTATTAGTGCTCTAAATACATTAAATTTATTCTTGGTTACGATCTCTGAATTTGACTAGAGGTTAATTTAGCCTTAAACTCAAAAGTCAAAGAGCTCGAGTGACCGTTTTTATGTCATTTTTCTATCTGGTGGCTTTTAAAAATTATGAAAATAAGCTGACGTGTTCTGATGTGGCCATCCACTTGACTTTACTATACAACCTGGGCCCTAAAATTATTTATAACCCTGTAGGGGGGATTAGTTTTTGCATTTTTAGACTTCTGGTGGTCCACTGATTATGTATATAAAATTTGGTTGAATTTGCTCAAATGGCCTAGATTTTTAATTTTTAACCCCCCTCCACCCCCCTTAATTTTGGGTCGATATGCACCAAAATCTAATCAGCTCTTAATCTCAATGGACCAAAACTACCTGTGAAATTTGGTTTCGATATTCAAACTAGTTTTTGAACTAGCTCGTCCACAAAAATTTGGTAACGCACAGACTAACGGACAACCAGACAGACAGACTAACTAACAGACATTTTGACAAAACAATTATTATCTCAAAAAATATAATTTTTTCGATGTTGACTTATTAGAGCTTTTTTGTAGACCGAAATGCCAATGCCATTTCGCTCGATTTTTTTAATCAAAATAGTTTCACCGTTTTTTAGATATTTTGAAAAAAAGAAGGAAATAAAACACTTTTTTCATCCACGATTACAATACTTAACCATACCCTGTATGGTCAAGTAAAAATCTATGAAGTCACCTATTCCCTCTTTATACTCGATAAATAAAAACGGATTAAGTAACTTTAGTAAATTGAAAGTTAAAATGTTGGAACCCTCAGTGTTATTAACACTATACATCTAATTAACCCATATGGAAATTTTGGAACGGTCGGAGATCATTCCGGCCATCATCCAATACCAGATTGACATCCGAAAGCAGTATCTGTCTGGTGTCAAAATGATCAGATCATGCCGACATCAGATTCTATATTCGTCCGAGACAATAATTGGTTATCAAATAGACACTGTTTTCCAGTGTCGTTCTGACACAATTTTCTGACGTCAATCTGATCCTGTTTTCCAGTGCCGTTCTGACACAATTTTCTGATATCAATCTGATCCTGTTTCCCAGTATCATTAGGACAACTAAATGATCAGATCATGCCGGCATCAGATGTTGTTGAAGATTAATCTTCAGCATTCTTCTGTAGTGACCAAAGATTCCACTCTTCTTTTCGCAGACTCTTAATCTACGAGGATTAACATTCATACAAGCAAAGCTACAAAGTTAATGAAAAATGAAAAATTAATTTGTTATTTTTATTGAATCTGTTTCCCGATAATTAAAAATTCCCATTAAATGGTTCATCATGGAATATGAAATACAATATGATTGCCTTTCTCTCTGGGGACTATTTTAATAGTTAGTTCATTTCTCCCTCTGGATGATCTTCCCTAATAATTAAACAGAGCCATAATTAATTCCTTGAAACGTTTTCCAGCCAATCGACATTTCACAATGAAATAAGCGCATCTTTACAATTAATCGTATTGATTTTATATATGTATATACGAGTATATATATATATGCTTACCAAGGGTCTCAAATCAATTACATACTCCATGTATTATCAGTTCTATATTCACCAATCTAATCAAACATATAATCTAGAATTCTATCTTTCTAATTAACTCTATCACGTCTATTTATGACGAATGTCACTATGTGATTCATGATCGATTGCCTTGGAGGCAAATCACTCTATTTTATTCATTATCTGTAAGACTAATTAAAAGAACAATTGATAATTAAAAAAAACATTTTAAAAACAAATTGAGAACTAAAAATGTATTTAAAGCTAATGTAATGTGTTCTATATTCAATAAAATTAAACATTTAGAGATGCATTTTTCAAATTTACCAATATAAGTTTTTTAAGATCTTTCCTTCTTCTTCTTTTTGGGGTTTCATTATATTTTATCGAGAAATTTTCCAACTATCCACCTTCCTTTCAGGGGAGCGTCCACTAGGTCTTCTTGTTGAGGCTTTGATAGAAGATCAATCTCTCGACTCTCATTCTCAAAACACGTTGAAGCTGCTCCTGGGATCATCCCATTGTTCACTGTAAGATATCAGGAATTGTTGTTTTATGACTTGTTGATAAAAAATCCTCTCTCAGATTCTAAGACTAAAAATAGACATCATTTTTCCAACTTAAAATGATTTTTGGTTTTCATTGTCAACCTTAGTTACTATGACTTAGCAGTGGTGTCATGATACTGTCAGTGCAGTGGTTTTGGGAACATATATTTCCAAAAATTTCTGGGGGAAGACCCCCGGATCCCCCAGGCCCCCGGCAGTGCTAAATTTGCGATGGCACCTCTGTGACGTAGGTTAAAATTGGTCATATTCGTGTTTTATATAGGTAGGTATATGCAAACACTTAGGGTTTGAATTTTTTAAGATTTTTTAAGAATAGTCGATAAACACAATTATCACTTGAAAAATATTAAATAACTACGGAAATTTCAAAACAAATTTTTAATGTTATTTTCTCATCATTATCAGCTTAACGGCTGGTTTGATGAATATATTCTCCCTTTGATTTTACTCTATCTTATGCCAATTCTTTCACTAGTGTAAAACTCCTATACTCTTATCTAAGAGAAAATATTATAATCTAAGTCTTCTCCTTTTCTTCTCTACCTCAATAAAGCGTTAGCAAAATCCACCATCAAATTTCTCAACATGTGCGCGATCTGAATTATTTTCGTCAACGAATTCTTCCACAATTTTTTTTTCCTATTCTTTTTGAGTATTGAGAACTTCTTTATTTGTAAATCTATCTCTTCAATTAATCTTCATTATTCTCCTATAACACCGCATTTCAAAGGTCTCCCCTCCAAAGATAATGAGCTGTCAGTTGAAGTGCTAATTTTATAATTTATTGAAAAAAAAAATAGATTCAGATTTAACTATAATATTGTTTCTTTCCTATGTCAATGTGTCAATGATATTTGATCAATGTGCTCGTAAAAAAAGACTCGTAAATTATTTAAACAACAACGTCGGAAATGATACATTATAGGTATTATAGATGTTATGAAGTTAAAATTTAATAGTCCTATTTTTACACTGATATTTGACTGTTTGATATTCGTGATTTTTTACTACTATACGCCTACGGATACCCCTAAGGCAGAGGTCGGCAACCTTTTGAGACGGAAAAGCCAAAAGTTACAATTTACAAAATTTCCCAGTTTTTAAAGAGCCACTAACATATTTAATTCAATATTATGGTATTTGATTAGGATTAGATATATATAAATTTTATTTTTGATTTAAAATAAAGCCGCATCTTCACATCGAAATAGCTGCATGTGGCTCGCGATCCGCAGGTTGCCGACCCCTGCCCTAATGGAACCATAACAAGCCAATACACCTCTTGTAAATTAATAGTCTATGTATAAAGGCTACAGTTAAAACTAAGCCTTATCTCAGTAACTACCCACTCGATTACAGTTTAGATATGGTTTGTATTTACTCAAAGTCAAAATAGACTTTAATTGAATGTTTATAATTTTTTTTTTCAGTTTATCTGATATTTTCAATACTAACATTTTAATGTTTAACCGATTGACACACTATATTAATAAATATTTCTTTAAATAAATTATTAAACTATATAAAAATATTTTGGCAATCAACGGATTTGAATCTACTCTTTCATTGTTGCAATTCCTTTGTCATGCGCTTTAACTATTAGCATTTAGTTATAATTTAAAAACTTAATTTTTGATTATTAATAAAACATTAATTATAATATTATAAATATATAATTATTATTCAAATATGAATTTAAATAAAAAAAATGCATTTTTTAAACTTTGTGATTAACAACAATATTTACATTCAATTGTAAAGAAGTACTACTTGAACGCATAGATCTCTTTATTTTTATCACTTCGAAGAATTCAATCAGATAAGTTAGTTTTAGATTCAATGGTTTGAGTAGATAAAATCCTTTTTGTTGGTCTCTTCATTTGAATCCAGGACTGTTTTTGTCAGACTGAAACAGCCAAAGCTTTCCTGACAAATCCGTTAAGAGCAGCAGATTTCTTGCTTAAATTAACTTTTTACTTAATATCCTTTTAATGAATTATTTATAATCTAGGGCCTAATCCTCTGTTGAATTTCTTGTCTACTTAATTTCCACCTGTAATTTTCTAAATAAAATTAAAAAAAAAATAACAAAATTTTAGATTATTATTATTTAATTGAATAAGGGAGTTTATTTTAAATGAGAGGAATGTCAAAGTTAATTGTTTTCATTGTATTTTTTGAGATTTTATTCCTTATTTACTAAATCCAAAATCGATAAACTCAGAATTTTTCATTATTTTTCAAATTTATCATTAGATTTTTTAAAACACGGTATGAAAATACTCTTGACGTATTGAAATGTTAGGGATGCGTAGCACACCATCCATGGACCGGACATGGATATATATAGGTATGAGTTGTTCACTGAACAAATCGATTAACTCCACTTTTTGAAATATCCATTGTTATCATCGCAAATTTAGCACTGCGGGAACGCTGAAATTCCGGGTAACCTGAGGGTTCCGGAGGTTCTCCCCTGAAATTTTCTGAATTATATGTTCTAATTTATGCATTTGAAGGTTTTTTGGTTCCAATTTTAGTCATTTTAACTTAACTAGTTTTTAACCCCTAAAATAAATAGATAAAATAAAAAAATAAAAATAATCTCAAAACCAGCGCGGGAACGCCGTTGACACCCCTGGAAATATCTTAAATTTAAGTGTCAAAGCACTTGGTTCAGTCATATCTTTTTATATTTATAATAAATTTCCCAAATAATAAAGATTAACACCATTAAACGACACAATTTTTTTGGCCATTGAATAATAAATAATGTAATAATGTACATTATTTTATCGGATTTCTCTATTTTTTGTTTTATGGAATTAATCAATTTGTGCAGTGAATGCTCATTTATATCTCCCGATTGGATGTAGGAATATTCATTTTGTTCTAATAATAAGCTGGTCAATTCACAACGAGAGACAAAATAATATAATAAGTAGTTTAAATGCCATTTTAAGATCTGTGAAGGACGAAAGATGCAAGTCCTGAGCTCTAATTTTATTTTTGTTTTTAATCTTTGATTTTAGTAATTTCTATAATTTTTAAGGGAGAGGATGAAAAAATTATCGTTTTGATTTTTCATTCTTTAGTTGATTTACACACGTTTTTCTGGTTTCTCTGTTTATTTTTTGATTTTTTTTTTTTTTTTTTTTTTTTTACTGAGCTTAGCCCTCGATTCAAGAGTATTCTCATAGAGGGTTGAATTTTATTATTATTTGTTTATTATATATATTTATGTGTACGTGATTATTTATATATGAAATATTGTTAATCATTGTTAGATTACTTATATATACCTATATGTGAAATATTGTTAAATTTTAACATGTGTATTACCTAATTGAATGAAAGAAAGAAAAAAAAATAATCGAACCTATCATACTAGAGATAAAATCAAGGGTGAGGGGGAGATTACCGTTTCTTATTTTTTAGAAACTTTTTTTTACAATTTGCGCTAAATAAGCCCCCTCTCCTCGACGTTATACCCATGCGCATAGTTGAATCTCTGAATATGAATTCCCTATGACACATACCTATCCATTTAATAAAATCCTATATTCTATTTTAGCATTAGCAAATTTATAAAATCCATTTGTTTTCTTCTTAAAATTATTACCCGATGATACGATCTACCTGAAATAAATACGGAAGAAAAAAACTTCCTGCTTAATTGTATATTTATTACTTTCAACTAAAGTAGGTGTTATTACGATTATTTATGACTTCATTTTTCCGAGGATCGTTATTTTTATAATATTAAGAAATTAAATGCAAATATATGTATCATTTGCTCGAAAAGAAATAGATCTCTCTTTCGGTAATAGCATGAAGGCTAGCTAGATCTTACTACTTAAATTATATTGTTTTGAAGTAAAGCACCGGGACGGCCATATCTTTCTTTAGAGATACGTACATTTAATTTATATAAGAAAGGGGTGCGGTTTTCTATGGAAAAGGTGATTTTTCAACGAAATTTTTCTGGGGAAAAATAATACGAAAAGGTCAGACAAATATTTATATATATTATAATATTTATATATATTTATATATATATATATTTATATAATAAATTTAATACTAAGACCTCAAGTAGAATTCTCTGTACAATCTATAGATCTCCTAATGATAAAAAATTTAAAGAATTTTTCGATTATCTCGGCAATTGTGTGAATGTAATTCTTTCACGTTTTCCAAATTCTGAAGTCTCTTTCCTAGGTGACTTCAATGTACACAATAAGGACTGGTTGACATTCTCCAGATACAACACCTCTGAAGGCAACGCTGCTCACATATTTGCAACTTCATGTGACTTAACCCAAATTATAGATCGCCCCACTAGGATTCCGGACAACCCAAACGATACACCATATCTCCTCGACCTCTTTCTGTCATCTGCCCCATCTCAATTCTCTTTTAGTATCTCTGCACCTCTAGGTAACTCAGACCACAACTTAATTAAAATAAAATCACATATCGACTTAGTAAAACCCGCTCTATCCTGCCCAAAGCCCAGAGAAATAAGGCTTTTTCTTAAAGCCAACTGGGATGAAATGCGTAACTTCTTCGGCTCTTTCCCATGGAATGATTACTGCTTCAGAAACAAAAATGCCACCGAATGTGCGTCTGCATTCTCTGAAGTGATTCAAATGGGCATCGAGTTATTTGTCCCTTTCAAACGGGTAATTGGAAAACAGGACTCCAAGCCCTGGTTCAATAAGTCTTGCTCCGAAGCAGTCAAACAAAAAAATCATGCTTTCTATAATTGGTCTTCGACACCATCAGAGTACAATCGCGTTCTCCTCACAAAAGCCCGCGCCCACTGTAAAAAAACAATCGATAATGCGATGAAGTCCTTCATTCAGAAAAAAGCTGACAGGCTAGCAGCTTGCCCCAGCAGTTCAAACAAATTCTGGTCCCTTGATAAGTATGTAAAAAGAAATTTTACAAACTCATCATTTCCCCCTCTCAATCTCTCCGACAACTCGATAGCCATTGACGCCTCCGACAAAGCCGAAGCTTTTGCCTCATATTTCGCGTCCAACTCAAACCTGGACGACAAAGGGCTTGAACCACCCACATACCCCCCCAGTACTAATATAATGTCAGATACTGTTTTCAGGATACCAGCAATTCTAAAGATCATCCGGAATCTAAAGAAAAACTCTTCTGCTGGCCCCGACGATATCCCTGCCATTCTCATTAAAAAGTGCGCCCCTGAACTTGCTCCTATACTATCCAAATTATACAATCTCTCCTATAACTCTGGAATATTTCCTGAAGCCTGGAAACTAGCCAGAATCCAACCAATTAAGAAAAAAGGCGATTCTTCCAACATAAAAAACTATCGACCCATAGCAATCACTTCTGTCTTATCCAAAATCATGGAAAAGGCCATCAACGAGCAAGTTCTACGACACTTAGAGTCAAATAAATTTATCCACGATAGGCAATACGGCTTCAGGAAATTCCGGTCGACTGGTGACATCCTAGCATATGTAACTCATATCTGGAACAAAACCCTGGAGGCCGGGAATGAAACCCTCGCGGTAGCTTTAGACATTTCAAAAGCCTTCGATATGGTCTGGCACAAAAATCTTCTTGCCAAATTGACCTCCGTCGGCCTTGCACCGAAACTCTGTAAGTTGCTCGAAAGTTTTCTTTCAGACCGTAGTATTAAGGTTGTCATCGATGGAATATCATCTTCCCCCTTCCACACCAACGCTGGAGTTCCTCAGGGATCGGTTATCTCCCCTACGCTTTTTCTTATCTATATCAACGACCTTCTAAACTTGCCCTCCAATCCGGTACATTGTTACGCAGATGACAGCACCCTACATAACGCCCCTGCATCGCATAAAAACCGTGCAGACATTGCCTCTTCAATTAATTTAGACTTGTGCAAACTTAAAAACTGGGGATCCCAAAACTTAGTTAACTTCAATGCAGGGAAAACTCAGTGTTGCCTTATTTCTAGGCGCGTCGACAGAAACCTCCCAAACATATCATTCGACTCAAACTCACTAGAATTCAGGGATAAAATTTCAATGCTAGGCGTAACTCTAGGGTCTGACCTTTCATGGAATGACCATATCTCAACCACTGCTAAAGCTGCAGCGCGCAAGCTTGGTCTCCTATTTAGGTCTAGACGCTGTTATACTCCCAGTCAACTTCTTATGCTGTATAAGGCTCAAATTCGTCCCTGTCTCGAATATGGCTCTCATCTGTGGAGGGGTGCATCCAAGCATTCTCTTGCAACACTGGATGCAATTCAGAAGCGAGCAATTAAACTAATAGGAGACCCGGCTCTAACCAACTCACTCGACTCCCTGGCTCACCGAAGAACCGTTTCTGCCCTTTCCCTGTACTACAGATACTATCACGGTGTCTGTTCAGTCGAGCTGAAATCTCTTATCCCCCCTAATGCCCTCTTTACGAGAAACACGCGGTTTTCTAACGCTCAGCACCCCTTCGCTGTCAAATTGGATAAAAGTCGAACAAGCGCTTTCGCCAACTCTTTTATTCCTATGACCTCCAGAGACTGGAACTCGCTCCCTGCCACCATCTTTCCCGCGACTTATAACCTTAAGCTATTTAAGACCCGTATCCACAGGTACCTTCGACCTCCGCCCAACCCATAAAATTCTTTCTTCTTCTTTTCACGATGGAGGGGCCAACCGAGGCCTTTAGGGGTTGCACCTTTTTGGTGTAACTCCTTCTCTCATCATTATCATTAAAAAAAAAAAAAAAAAAAAAAAAAAAAAAAAAATTTAAGGCGTCTTATCTTTCGTAATAGCTTTCAATGTCTTCCTTTATCATCAGGGGCACGAGGCTTTTAGTTCGAGCGATATTTCACACTTAAAAAACCCTTATAAATATTCTTTAAATGTAATAATAAATGAATGGCGGAAATATTAATTTATCGTAAGGAGATAGGCCGTCTTGCCTTAGTTAACAAATCCAGCCCATCTGCTAATTAAAGGCAGCTTATGCAAGGCACTTGACAAGCGGAGAAGAGAAGAGTTTCATCATGCTTGCCTAAGAAGTTTCAAGAGAAAATCAAGAGAAAACATTTGCATTCCCATTTCATATTTAACAGCTTAAATTGAGGAGCGGTCGACCGTTAAAACTGAACTACACTGTGTTTACATTTTACATGGCCTGATTTTTGGCATCTGGAACGAGCATGTCATTGGATCGCGTGTGTTTTCGAAATTAAAACGAGTGTTGAACATATAATCCCGTCTTTGGGAATCGTGTTAAAAGCGCACGAATGTCGTGTTGGGCTTCACGGTTTTCTGCGCAATTACCTGGTAATTGTAGATTTTATTACTAGAGAGAAAAATAAACTACATTTGAGAGTCCTTAGCATTCACCAAAATGGACCTGCTCTATGAAAGCAAAATCTAAACAAGGAATTACCATAAAGTTATATTTCGTCTCACTTTACTTTCACTTACAAATAATATGTGACAGACAAGTAAATAACTTTAAAACTATCCGGAGAGAGGGTGGCCGGGTGGTGAAATTTATATAATTGGAAAGACTTTGTTTTGACGAGAATAGCAGAGTTGTTGAATCATAAAGAGAAACAAAGAGGTTTTCACAAAGAAAAACAAAGAGGTTGTCCTCTGCTTGATGCAAATAAACATATACACATATATATCAAGATGATATATATGTGTATATGTTTATTTGCATCAAGCAGAGGACAACCTCTTTGTTTCTCTTTGTGAATCAACAACTCTGCTACTCTCGGCAAAACAAAAACTTTTCAATTAAAGAGGTTTTCCTCTGCTTGATGCAAATAAACATATCCTACTAGTAAGCTAACAACAAATTTTCAATATCCAATTGGTGATTTACCCAAAGGCGGACCCTGGGGGGGGGGGGGGTCATTGGGGTCATGACCCCTCCCCCAAAAATAGTTTCCCAAACAAAAAAAAGTCTTAATTTTGTAAGATACTTATATCAAACATAACGTCCCCAAAGTCTGGGACTTCCCCTGGACCCCATGAGTAGATAAAGTATTTCTAATTAAAAAGACTGATGATGAAGGCCAAGCCTTAGAAACTACAGTTTCAAACAAATAAATTATATATTTTCATATCGTCGTTGTTATATCAAAATGTCGTATGTAAAATTCTACACTTTTCAGTAGCTCTATTTTTATGTTGTGTTTACCCTAAATACTAGATACCTCTGGCGTTTTGTTTTTAATCTGTAACTTGAATTCTATCACCTGATAACATACAATCATTTGAGAGCAGACGTAACTAACAAATACAAGTGTTTTTCTTCAATAAATTTTTTTTGGTAATTTTGATATACGACATTTTGACATAACAGTGACGATATTAATATTTGATAAATCGTATATGGGTATGTTTATTTGCATCAAGCAGAGGACAACCTTTTTTTTAAATCAGATTTTAAAGCAGAATAATTTATAATTTTAAATATTGCAATAACAATACATAATTTTAAATGAAATTCTAGAGATATCTCTTGGAGCGCTCGACGAAAATTATATTCTTTATAATTATATAAAATGTGAAGAAATAACATTATCGACCAATTCTTTACCTTTTTGTCTGGGTACCGGTTCCCACAATAACTAAAGGAGAGAAGAACGAATAAAGTTTGTTCTGGTAACAAAATGTTTGTGTTTAAAAAAATAATTCATAATAATTTGAACATTCTAGCTTCAAAATTTCTGGATAAAAAATTCAGAAGATTTAAAAAACATAGTTAAAGTGGAAACTCCTAAATAGTTTTATGTATAATGAACTGGAATAAAGCACAAGATTCGTATTAATAAACTAGTTTCTAGAGCAAATTCTTTTAATAAACAAAAATTGCCAATTCTAAAAAATTGTGAAATTTGTTTTTAGTCATTTAAATGTAAAATCTTTTCAGACAAAAATCAAGTAGCTATTTTATCTCTCTTAGTAGATAATGCCAAATCATTTTTAATATTTATTTATTTATTTTTGATATTTTGTTCGTTTGACCAACTAAGAGGTTGAATTTAGAAAAATCTTTTTTTTTTTAATTCTTGTATCAACATGCGTGCAAAACCTTCTAACTCAAATTTTACTGAAAATGAGATAGTAGCATCAAACGATCGGATTATACTTCTCCTATCTTTTGGTGCTAATATCTCATTTTCGGTAAAATTCGAGTTAGGAACTTTTGCACGCATGTCGTCGATATTCTTTTCATACTACTATATACTATATATTTATTTGTATTTCTGTTTCTAGGTCCAGAGTCTTCGATTAAGCAATGTTAATCTATCAATCAGTCAATCAGTCAGTCAGAACATTTTTTGATAGGTACAGATTACTAGAATTAAAATTATTTATAAATTATTGTTATAGAAGAGTGTCAGACCACCAGTTTATAACTTTCAGGCGCATAAAGACTTATTCTGGCTGATATTTTCAAATGGAAGAATGTAGCCTCTAATTAATATAATCTAGATTATTTAAAGAGGAACTCCACTCCTGTGAATCTGGAAGTATTGTTTTCGTCATAAAAGGTTTAATACTACTTTTCACAAAGACCCCCACAATACCATCTCAAGACATTGATTGGTCTTCCGTCTGTTTTCATCCCAAGTCACACCGCTTATTTATTTTGAATATATTACAAACCATTATTTTGTTATAAAATTTGTTGTTGTTTTTTTTTGTTTTGTTTTTTTTGTTTTGTTTTGCCTCATTTCCATTTAAAATTCATATAATAACTCACTCAGGTTATTTGACTTTATTATGAAAATTTGTGGCTTTATTAGATTTAATATATTTACATAAAATATATATATCATCTTTTTATACCAAAGTTGTAGTAAAGGCATGTAAATGATAGCATTATTAATACAGTTTACCTGAACATGATACATTATATATTTTTGTTATTAAAGATTTTGTTTCAAAGGAATTCTTCTAAGCCTAATGAGATTTAAATGAGTCAATATTTTCGGTTTTTGTTATTACCTTCATTTCTTATTTATTTATTTCATAAAGTATACAAACATAGGACCTTAGGTCCTACCTAGTGTTTATACATAATTTAGCAATAATATTTTACAATGTTGGCAAAAGATTTCACAGATACACAAATTTTGAAGGGGAGGAAGAAAAAAAGTAGAGAAAGATTAGAAGACATAAAGGAAATAAGAGTAAGGAGTATCAGTTATTGGGATACATAAAGAACGAAGACCTGAGAGCACCAAGAGTCGGGTTTGCATGAAATTTGGATGGAAGTTCATTCCATTCATAAGAATAAAGAGTGTAATTTTTACTAGATGTAAATAAATATTTTATAAAGGAAATACTAGATACTCGATAATTTTAAAATAAATGAATTAAAAGTTTTTTTTAATATATTTTGTCTATTTCTATATATTATTAAACGTTTCCTTGTATATTTTATTGTGAGATCCTAATCACGCCCAATGAGCCTATAAATTTGCTCCATAATGAGTGTCCAGTTTTGTAGGCCATTAAATCAGTAAAAATTCAAAAAAAGTACTATAACTTATTTTGAGTAAGTACTTTCCAAAAAAATTAAATAATGTCACAGATCAAAAAACTAGGAAACTCTCGAATTGCAAGTGCTACTTATCTGCTTTTATAATGGTTTAATCAAAATATCAACAAAATGAATTTTCCAAAAATTTGTACTTTAAGATTATTGAATATCTGTTTTTTGTTGTTATATAGAGGTTTTATTTTTGATAATCATATTTAGATAACTCAAGAACAGAAGGCCGTAAAAAGTTCAGTATGGTGCAGTGTATTTATAAAACAACGAATTATTAACATTTTGAGTTTTTTAGCCTCAAAACTTTCGGTTGAAAAATTCAGAAAATAAGAAAATATCGAATTGCTATTTGGAAATTTATCGACGTCGACGGTTGGCACTTGATGAAGTGAACTTTGGAACAAACGATTGCATTTTTAAACACACCTCTATACCAAGTTTTAACCGAGGGGTGAACCGCGGCCTATTATCGTGTACACCTACTTCCACTTTCACTTTCATTTCCAAGTAGAAGACAATAGATGAAGGGGCAATATCTAATGAATTCGAAAATAATTCCACATAATTCCAAAGACGTGTATACCTAATTCCAGGTTCACCCTCGCTTTAAACTCATTTGCTCAAAACCATTCACTGAAAAATTAAAGATACCTATTCTTGAAAATATTTACACTTATTTCTAAAAATGATATTAAATGTACATGTGGACCTTCGTTTTAGAAATACATTTTTTAGATCTACACTTTCACACCAGAACGAACTTTCAAATTACTTTCAATTTTTAAGTTTTAGTGGGTATTAGAATTCAGAGTTTTGTTAGACGGATACACAAAAGGATGTGAAAAATCATACTTGAACATTATGATTTTATTCCACGTTTCGGACATTTCAATAAGCTAATAAGTAAAAAAATAAAAATAATTTTTAAGTAAAAAAATAAAACCAACTTCAAAAAAATTAAATGCAACAAATAAAATACACTAAAAGGTATAAAATAATTATTAACTTATTTAGTTACAACTAAACTACGAAATATTAACATGAAATTACTTTTTGTACTCGGTGCCAATGCGATTCATAAAATGTATATGTTTGGCACCGACTTAAAATGTAATTTCATGTTAATATTTTCGTAGTTTAGTTGTAATAGTGTATTTAATTGCATTTAATTTTTGAAGTCAATTTTTTATATTTTTCTTAAAAATTATTTTTATTTTTCTCTTTTAGTGATGTTATTAATAGTGATCATATCATCAGAACTTGACTAAATTAATATGGCGCCATCCTAAGATAACCCCTTTCCAATAAAAAAAGAATCATCGAAATCGATTAATAAACAAAGAAGTTAGGCCTGAACAAACCTATCAAAAATGGTCTAATACCTATGAAAAAAAAATGGAACCAATCGGAAGGTAGACTGAACCCAATGCAATTTTTTTTCAAAATCGGTTCACTTTGTAACTAAATAAGTTAATAATTATTTTATACCTTTTAGTGTATTTAATTTGTTGCATTTAATTTTTTTGAAGTCGGTTTTATATTTTTCTTAAAAATTATTTTTATTTTTCTCTTTTTAGTGATGTTATTAATAGTGATCATATCATCAGAACTTGACTAAATTAATATGGCACCATCCCTAAGATAACCCCTTTCCAATAAAAAAAGAATCATCGAAATCAGTTAATAAACAAAGAAGTTAGGCCTGAACAAACCTATCAAAAATGGTCTAATACCTATGAAAAAAAAATGGAACCAATCGGAAGGTAGACTGAACCCAATGCAATTTTTTTTCAAAATCGGTTCACAATTGGCGGAGATATAATGTAACATAGGCACAAAAAAAAATCTGTCGAATAGAGAACTTCCTCCTTTCTTGAAGTCGGTTAAAAATAGACAAACATTTTTTTGATAAAGAACATTTAATAGCCGAGTTAAAATCAAGTTATGAATCGAATTTTGACCAATATCGACCTGTTTGGAGCACAGAGGAATCAAAGCCGCCGCAAGCAAGCATTCCATTCCAGAGGCTTTCAATTTGTGGCCGACGGACTGTTATGTTTGAACGGCTCGGCCCATTAACTCAAGTTTGTGTTTATCTCGTATTAACATTTTAATTGTATGTATATGGTGTATACGACGCGACGCTGGACACAACTATACAGTGGCATAGAAACTCCATTAGCTGGCGTAACAATTAGGAGACAGGACATCGGCAATAGATGGACACTCGGTTCATAGCATTCGAGGACAATCCGATTAGGAGAGTTGGTAATAGGCGAAATAGGATCGTCTCTCACTTAGCACATTGGCCGAGATAGCCTCGGGTGTAGACACGCATTCCTTCCCACATGAAAAACCCATAACATTAGCTGAACCACTAAACAATGATTAAGTTTTTTCATTATCCTGATTTTATCTTTTAAAAAAGAATTCTTCAAAGTCGTTTTAAAAAATAAAAGATTCATAAAATTTACAAATATTATCAAAGATTAAATATGTAATTAAAAAAAGCTCGATTTTCCTCTCGGTAATCGGACACAAGTGCTGAGCTGACAATCCTTTGCGATTTAACTTCTTCTGACACTTATCTATACATATTATAATCGGCTTGCGCGACGACACGGATCTGATTTTATTAATTTTAAAACCCACCAATAGTTCATGACAAATAAATCTATCTATACTTATTATAATCGGCTTGCGCGACGACGCCGACATGATTTTTTTTATTTTAAAATCAACTAATAGTTCATGACAAATAAAATTTATTAAAAATAGGGAATTTAAATTATTATTTTTAAAACCCAGTAATAGTTCATGACAAATAAATCTATCTATACTAACTTACTATAATCGGCTTGTGCGACGACACCGACGTGATTTTTTTAATTTTAAAACCAAATAATAGTTCATGATAAATAAAATTTATTAAAATTAAAAAATTAAATTATTATGTTAAAATCTACTAATAGTAGTTGATGACAAATACAATTTATTAAAATTAGAGAATTTAAATTATTATCTTATTACAAATAAAATTTATTAAAATTAGGGATTTTAATTATTATTATAAAACACAGTGCTGAAGTCCAGTAGCCCTCTGGGCCGAAAGCGGTCAACATAGCTGGTTGTATTATATGGCTTTATGAATCATCAGCCGACGCCGATGAAGATATGTCTTTGACTGAAATCGCATTGCATGTCCGAATAGGTTCTATTCAAAGGATGGTCATTTGCCTGATTTGCTAATTTTCGGCACTTGTGCCAAAGGTGATGACAGCCATACCGACATTCGAAATACTCCCTTGTTTCTAATTATTAAATAATTTTGATTAAATTAGTTCAATCCATATGCATGCTTAAGTTCATTGAACAGCACTTTAATGATAACTAATAATATTCAATGTAGTTACAATTGATTCGAGTCAATTTGATATGTACAAAAGATGATTTTAAATTCTCTCTCCATTCTAATATTAATTTTAGTAACCAATCAAAGGAAAAAGTAAAAAAATACGCATTTTATCAACTTCATTGAGTTGTCAACTTTTTTTCTTCCACTGAATGGTCTGAGTTAGAAATCTATAACTTGATTTGCAATTAATAATAATTAATTGAAAGTAATGGAAGGCAGCCTAGGGGTAGTGAGGAAAGAAAAAAATTAACACATATCCAAATAAGGTCTAATTTATTGGATTCCTTCGTCCTTTTCTTTCAAACCGACGTTTCGGAGAATTCTTCCCTCCTTCTTCATTGTTTTTCTATGCTTCCGCTAAGGAAGAAGAAAGTTTTAAACACTGTTGTGGAAAGAGGAAGGAAGCATTTTATTTGTTTCCTTCATTGACCCCTTGAAGCCCTGAAGAAGGAGGGAAGAATCCTCCGAAACGTCGCGTCGGTTTGAAAGGAAAGGAGGATGTAATCTAATAAATTACACCTTATTTGGATTTGTGTTAATTTTTTCTTTCCTCACTACTCCTGGGGTGCCTTCCAATACTTTCAATTAAAAGTTCTACCAGTCCGTCTCTCTTCAGAGAAATTTTTTTTCCAAATAAATAATAATTAATCTTGTATTCCAAATATTAGATCATTAACTACTTCTTATAATATAGTTTTCTAAATAACATTTTTTAGGGTTCGGTATAAAAGTATATATTAGATAAGAAACCATTGGAGTCCACAGGAGATTTGGACGACTTATTTTTTGATTTTCTGAGTTTTTTTTTTACAAAGCGCAAAATCTAATCAGCTTTTCGTTTTGAAAATACAAATTTTTGAGCTTTCAACTTTCCGTTGTTGAATTGTCATGGATATAGAATCTAGACAAAGAGGAAAAAATATCTGAAAGGCTTAACTTTACAACATTATCGAATCACTATAACATTTTGTCCCGCTAGCCAACCAGTCATTCTTCATATATGTGTATATACGAAAACTCAATTTTCGCCCCCTATGTAATAAATAATTATTTTATGCAGTTTATTTTAACAAATTTATTGTAGTCTTTATTGCTCTGTGTATTAATAATTTTTTTAAAAACATTTTTAAACTGCCTTAAGGAATTATTAGTACAATATAAACATCTACGGATTGTTGCTAGACTTTATCCATAGTCATTTGAAATATTAATATATGATATAATTAATAAAAAAATTATTACTTTATAGAAAGATAAACTGACCAAATAAATAAATAAATTTTAAAGAATTAAAAAAAGTACCTACTATCTTACTGTAGAGTAAAGTATTTTAAAATATAGTATTAATTTAATTTTTCATTTAGTGGGAACTTTTTCCGTCTTTATTGAGCTATCATACATTACTATAAAATTTGTTCTAGTAAAATAAAATTAACTTTTATTTTCGTGTAATACCTACGTAGTTTTTGCAAACCCGATTCTAAAGTATTGGCAACGGATACGTAAATCTGTCGATTAGAATGCATAACTATCAGGGGCTCCCAGGTCTTGAAAGTGCTTGGTGATGGTGGCTTTCCTCGAATACATTTTCGTGAAATCAAATCAATTGTATTTAGAAAATCATTCAAAATTGAAAAACAATCCAATTTACACTTTAATAAACAAGTTAAATTGTTTCTTGTCATGAAGGAAAAGCTGAAATACTTAGAGATTTTTTTCATTTTAAAATTCAAATCGGAGAAAAATGTAAAATAACGAGTCGCGCCACGTTATCTGCAAAATTTTGAAAATGTATCCCTTTTTAACGAAATTTACTCAATGTTCGTAACTTTATGTTGGGGTTGTTTTATTTCAATTTTTCAACCTAACCGGAGAATTAATTGAAATAAAACGTTCTTCAAAAGATAAGACCCAAAGATTGCTACACAATTCTGTAATCGAAAATCATTTAATAAATTATATATTAATACGATTAAAAACGGATTTTTTTTTTAAATTAGAAAAAATGAATTGTCATAAGCCAGCATGAGTTAGAAAGCTTAAACTTATCAGTAAAGTGCAAGCTTATTAATCAAATTTGTGAATTTAAAATTTTTCACTGGGATGCTTTGAAACTAAAAAAGTCCGAAAAATCAATTTGATCGCTAACAAGTCGGGACTTGCCGCTCAACGCTGAGTCAGGCCTGAGCCTGTCAGAACGTGCATTGTTATCCATCGTTTCACACGTGTTTTCGGGTCGCTAATCCAAAATAATGTCACATCAATTACGCAGTGGCAGGCAAGGTGTGTTTTAATAGGAGATATAAAACACCAAATAACTGGACACAAATTATCATCAAATAAACAAGTTGAAGGAGGAAATAAAAGAGTGTGTCTTCTGCTGGAATTATAAATTTTTAATTAATTTATAACTAGACTATAGTTTTGAGAGCTTTGCCTTCTCCATCAGTCTATTACAATTTATTCACAGGAATTAATATATGTAAGTGAGATTTACACGTGGTCTGGTTCCCACTTACATACGCATTAATTCCTGCGAATCAATTGTAATAGTCTGATGAAGAGGGCAGAGCTCTCGAAACTATAGTCTCGTTATAAATAGATAAAAATTTATAATTCCAGCAGAAGACACACTCTTTTATTGTTTCCTTAAATATATAAAAATTCTGCTACTCTCGGCAAAAAGAAACTTTCAATTTAAATAAACAAGTGCTTGAAGTTTTATTTTATAACATATGGGAGGTAAAATTAACTTTCAGTGCAAGTGCTAATCTTGTGGTTCGTGAGTGCATGATATTTTAGGAGCAAGCAAGAATTCCGACAAGAGCTAATCAACATTGTTTGCAAAAACTTATTAACTTTTATTCGGTGTGGAGTTAATTGAAAAAAAAGGCAAACAAGTGTGAATATATTTTTAAGGATTGTGAAGCATCGTAAAGCCCAAATGAAGACTAAACGAAAAATTCACACTTTTTGGGCTCCATATAAATTTTGGCAAAATTGTCAGGTCCTAAAATTCAAGCTGGATGAATATTACAATTTGTGACTTTGGTTGAAACCATGGGTTCCTTAGTCTTTACCTGAGGACCCTTTGAAGTCACTCTTGGACTGATAACAATAAATTATCTTCTTCGCATGAAAAACTAAAAAGTACTGTAATCAAGTAATTAAAATCATTAATAATCATCCTCGTTACTTTTTAATCAAAAACTCGACACTCAGAATTTTATAATTATCGTTTCAACGGTCTAACCAAAAATTAGAAGTTTATACTCACGCTTACAAAGACACATTTTAAATTCAGATACCTTGAAATTAAAAGATGTATATGAACATCTTAACTTCAAATATCTTACGAAAACAACGTTTCTATTTCTTCATATAAAAACCTCCATTTATATTTGGGGGATAATGATAACTAACAATCGAATAAGTTAAATTGAAAGTTTTTGTGCTGAGGGTAGCAGAATTTTTATATATATAATTCCAGCAGAAGACACACTCTTTTATTGTCTCCTTCAACCGAATAAGTATTAACTATCCCTCTTCTAATTTCTAGTAATAATGATTTGTTTTTATTTAATCTAGAGTTCATTTTCAAAAATATTGCCTACTCTATTTCTTTAGATATTAAATATTATTATCCAGATTAAATCTGCTGATCGGCTTTTATGCTACACATTTTATTTTATTTCATCATATTTTGCAGGGATTGGCTTTTTTAACAAGGCTTAGCCTCCATAACGTAACGATTCATTACCCATTAATGCTATTAACCTTTTTTTTAGTAAGTTTGAAGAGTTAGATTATTGACGTAAATCTCAGATTTCAAAAGCTTTCCAGACTTTCTCGTACGATTTTCCCTAAAACTTTTTTAATATTAAAAAAAATATATATATAATAATAAATTATCATTATATTTATAAGTAAATAACAAAAAACTACAATGTTCAGTCGTCACTTCTCATTTTTACTATATAATCTCAAAATTATTTTGTTAATCTAAATGATTATTAACAGGAATAATAGGAAAATTAAAAACACAGAGTTTTTATTAAATGGTCCAGACGTTTCTTTAAGAATTAAAAAATAATTTGTGGTCGTTTTTATTCAGAGATAACATGTGTAAATTAAAAATTAAAAATCAAAATGACTCGTTATCGATTGGACAACTGAACTCTAGAATAAATAAGTTGTCCAATAGGAACTATGACGCGTTATTTTGATATTTCCTGTTACTAATTTACTAAGGATACAAATGATACAACTAAATAATTATTTTATTTTTCTTATTCAGGAGTATAGGAAGGACATTATTACATATTTATTAAATATTGATTTGATTTGAATAGTGTTAGATGATTTTATTCAATTATTAAAAAAATATTATTTTTTTATTTATTTTTATGATAAAGACGCAAGAAGGTGACTGGTATGTTTTTGAAATATATACATACACAAAAATCCAACTCCCCCATTTGTATTATGTGAATAAAATCTCTTTATAGATAAAGAAGGGGAAAGCTTTGAGAAGCCACCCTAGTGAAATATTTCCAGGAAATTGCTATGGAGAGGACCCTCTCCAGAGTAATCAACAACGCTTGAAAACGAGTATGCAACAACAAGAAGATAGATAAAGACGATTAATTCGAAATCAAGATTAATGGCGACGATGAATAAATAATTTAAATTTTAGATGACCATTTCGAAAACTAACAACATCCTATAAATTTGAAAAAGTCCAACTTAGTATGATATCATTCGGAAAAGGAATTGTTTTTTGACTCGACCAGATGGTATAGAATGAGAATTATCCAAATCACGTATCCAAGACAATTACATAAATGTTAAATGAATTAAATTGTTAAAGAAATACGTGGTTTTAGTCCCTGATTCCGCACCACTTCAAATAGTGCCTAATTTAATCATTTAAACGCGAATTAAATTTTCAATCGAAAACGCGTGATTAATACTCAAAAATAATATCTGTAATATTCTAAACTATTCTAAATTTTTAAAAAAAATTTAAAAATCAATATGATTCGATTTTTTCTGATTTTGAGAATTTTTCATCTAGCTAGAATTTAGGTACTTAGATAATTTCAGCATTACATTTCACATCATATTATATTATTTTAAAGAAGTTCAAACAAATTTTCAGTACGCCCTATCTGATCTTAAGCAAACCTAATTTTATTCTTAGACAAAATCATATTTCATTTGAAAATTTTAATGCTAATAATCTTCATATCTAATCAGTTGACTTTCGAATTATCTTGAGTATTGGAATTCACCCATAGAAAAAAAATATATATTTTAAAATACATCTGATTTAGTAGTTGACAATCTCTTGTGTTTTCTATCAAAATCTTAATTCTGCTACTATTGGCAATTTGAATTTTTATATTTAAATCGGGAATATAATAGAGCTCTCCAATGCCGTCATTTTAAAACAGAATAAATTTTAAAAAATTAAACCAAATTCTTCTTAAAGAGATCTTTACAGAGATTTCTCACATTCTATGATAAAAAAATATTTTTTTATTTTTGAGCCTGCGTAAAATTCGACCCACTCCAAAATAATCATTTTTGTCGATTAAAATTTTAATACGATTGTGAAAAAATAAATAAATATAACTTGTAAATTTCCAGTTTGTGTCTTATTTAGTTTCCAGGGTGCAAAATGATCTGAGAAACGGACAGACAGGCATTGTAGCGACACTAATATAGGGTCCCGTTTTTTTTTTAATCGGAACCCTAAAAAAAAATGAAAATAAATTTTAATTTTTTCGAAAATATTTTTTTAGCGATAAAATATTTATAAAATTAATCTGATATACAATAGTGTCTTTATAGCTTAGCAACGATAAATGACAAGAGCCAAATCTTATTCTCTATTAAAATGAAAGAAATTTAAAAAAATAGAAATAGAAATTTGAAGAATAAATATTTTTTCAAGTTGTGTGAAATTCTATATTGGTAAAAGTGTGTAAATTTTTGGACCTAATAAGACATACGGTTAGATACTTTATTCGTGTTTATGAAGAATCAAGCCCAATGAAATTTGTGAAATTAATGAGATTAAAGGAAAAAACCTTTCCTTAAAACAAACAAGGTGATTTGGTTTTGTTTTTTGTTCCCCAAGCGGTTTGATATAAATTTTCATAATAAAAATAGCAACTTCCATATTGAAAAAGAAAATTAATGCTTCGATTATTTATCATCGATCTTGTCGAAATTCTCCTTAAAAATGAGACACTTCTCGTAGCCCCAATATAAATACTTCCCAAAAAAAGTATCTTTTGATTTTCTCCGATTCACTTATATCGTTGACCTTGTATCTTGGTAGCACACTCACTCTATAAAATGTCTTATTCAGCTCTTATTGTCTTTAAGATGTCTTAAAGAATTCTAGAAGATCTCCTAGTGTCTAGAAAACATTTTCTAGAGCATGTGTGCTAACATAGTATAGTTAGTTTATCTCAAGTGTAACTAAGACAGACCCTAAAAAATGTTGACAAATCTTAAGAAAATCACAAGAGGTTTTTATCTTTTAGATCTGAAATAGAATGGATTATTTTTAATTATTTTATATTATTAGAAGGGTTGTTTTTACTTCCTCGTGAATTGAACCCAAGCGCCAAAATGATTAATCCGGGGCAATTGGCTACCCTGTAAATTGAACCCTTGTGACATATTTATCTCAAAAAATGTATAATTAGTAGAGATTGTGGTGTTGGTGCAAGGTGAAACATCTTTAATAAAGATAAGAGTAAATAAATTTTATCAAACTGAAACTTGAAACAAGTGACCAAGAATCCTTAACTCATAGTAAATGAATATTAATATTACATATAATATTTATTTACTCTTATCTTTATCAAAAAATTTATTCCATCTCCGATTTATTGATAACAAACTTTCGTGTTTTTGTTAAAAATATAAATATTATATATATATATATTTCTATTGGCAAATCTCATCTATGTTAAAAAATTCATTTACATAATCGTATACATATAGGTATAATCAAGGGAATATTTTCTACTCGTGGTTTTAATGATACAAACTGATTTCATCATTATTATTATTATTATTTTTGTTTGTTTTATATATATTAATGTGTTGATTCCCCAACGTCACCGATTGGATATTCATCAATTTCCATCTATCTTCTCGAGGGCACGCCTCGCCGTGGATTATATTTTAATTAAATCACATATTTTCGAACAGAGGCAACCTTTCAACAAGTGCCTGCCTGCTATTCAATCTCTCATCTTTAGAAAAAAAATTTAATGAACCCGCCGGGCTAAAATTTTCATCATGTTTTAATTGAGCCAGATTGATACCATAACCCCGACAATCTTCTCTGAGAAACGAAATGAATTAAATGAAATTCTTAGTAAGACCTAACCTATTTTCGCTAATACTCCATTTATTAAAAACATAAGCACTCATTATCCAATGAGATTAGCAACATTAACTAAAGGTGGAACTATTATTTAACGTCCCATTCTCTCTCGATTTATCCCCTCCCTTCATCACTTAGCCTTTGAATTTATATTTGGATTATGTTTTTGATCGCTGTTTTAATTAGAAATATTAAAAGTTTTGCCGCTTTTAATCTTTTCAAATTAAAATAGAAACACATATAAACAGTATTTAAAGTTATATTTATAATACCTTTGAAGTTTAAAATACAATTAAAACAATTATTTTGTAATTAAGTTTGTGATACAAACAATTAATTTAAAGGCGAACTAAATAGAAGCTGTCAGAAAGGATCGAAACAGCCGGGGTAAACTTATTTCCCTTTTTTTCTTCTATGTACATATATTTTGTCTTCTCTGGCGAATTGCCTTTGTTACTTTTAACTTATTTTAATTTCTCACTTATTTTTAATGAACTTTTCAAAGAAATTAAAGGAGTAATTAATATTATAATCTCAATATTAAAATATCAAATTTTTACTTAAAAGTTTTTAAATATTATTTAAAAATATATACCTTGAGCTCATATTTCCCATTTTTAACCGACTTCAAAAAAGGAGGAAGTTCTCAATTCGACTGAATTTTTTTTTGTGTGTTTATGTTACCTGATATCTTCGCGAATTATCAACCGATTTTGATTTATTTATTATTTTTCAGTCTAGTTTCCGATTGGTAAAAATATAAATTTCATTGGTATTGGTCCTTTTTTGTTATGTATGTTTAGGCATAACTTCTTTGTTTATGAACCGATTTTATTGATTCTTTCTGCGTTTGAATCTGTATAGCTCCAAGATAGTCAAGATACCTAACTATTTATTTATTTATTTATTTTATGTATGTTCAGCGAGAGCTTTTTGCCACTTGGACCGATTTCGATGATTCTTTTTTTATTGGAAAGTGGGTACCTTAGCGGTGGTCCCATATTAATTTGGTCAAGTTCAGATAATATGATCAATGACGAAATAACGTAAATCTCCAATTCTTATGAGAAAATAATCGAAATTATAATAAATAAAATCTTTTATAAAAAAAATCTTGAAACATTCCTTTAAAACCCGCTAACGTTTCGAGAGAATTTCTATATTTATGAATTGAATTTTATTATCATTTTCTGATGAGAATTGACGGGAGGAGGAAGAGAGGGGATGATGGGGAAACCAATCGACTTGATTGGGAAATAATGGAATTAAAATAATTATCGGAAAAGAGGTTTTTTTATCTAATTAGATTTTTCCTCTTATTAAAAACACGGACTAAATATGAATAAGGACACTCGATGGTGGAGAAGCAATCTCCGAAATCGAAGCTAAAATACAAGGTATACATTAATTAATGTAAAATAATTGGTTTAATAAATAATAATATCATTTTCTGATTAATTCTCCCGAGGCTTTCTCTTACGAGATTCATGCAAGGTAATATATTAAGTCACTATTAATAACATCACTAAAAAGAGAAAAATAATAATAATTTTTATAAAAAAAATAAAACCGACTTCAAAAAAAAAAAACTAATGCAACAAATAAAATAATAAGAACCTAAAAATAAAGTAAAATGAAAAGGTTTAAAATAATTATCTAATTTAGTTACAACTAAACGACGAAATATTAACATGAAATAACTTTTTGAAGTAGGTGCTAAACAAACTATATAAGCGAGCGTACCCGCCAGGTACTAAGTAAGATCCATCGAATTCGATTCATAAAATGTATATTTTTAGCACCGACTTTAAAAAGTGATTTCATGTTAATATTTCGTCGTTTAGCTGTAACTAAATTAGATAATTATTTTATTCCTTTTAGTACATTTTATTTTATTTTTAGGTTTTTATTATTTTTTTGTAGCATTTAGTTTTTTTTTAATTCGGTTTAATTTTTTTTTATAAAAAATATTATTACTTTACCATACGGAGTATCTAAGTAGTGAATTGTGTATGAAAAAAGTGCTTTTTTTGCTTCATATTCTCAAAAACGGCTGAAACAATTTTGATAAAACAATTCAATCTATAATAAAATTATGTATAGTGAACATCGAAAAATATATATTTTAAGAGATATTAAGTGATGGAAAGGCTAGAAGGATTGTGAAAAAAACTCTTTCGAATAAAATAGATTTATTGGAAATTTATTTTTTTTATTACTCAAAAGCCAAAGTTTCGAAGGATCCCCTCCTTCAGGGTCCAAAAGGAGTGATTAAGGGAAAAATACATGATATTTCTCCCTTCTCTCTTCTATAATAGGAGTGCTCGAAATTCTTGGGCTGCCTCACCATCACTTATCAATTAAAATTTCTACCAGTCCATCTCTCTCCTAACAGAAAATTTCTTTTAATATATTAATTATTTTAATATTAATATTTTAATCAGGTTGAGTTAAAAAAGACATCGGAGAAAGAAGATGTAGAAATTTCTTGTGTAAATAAAAAACCTCCCTTCACAGGTAGAGATATCTTTATTTATATGTGTTAAAAACAGAAAAACCGAAACAGTTTCGGCCACAACTCGTTGCCATCATCAGTCTGCAACCAAAAAAAAGTAATGATCAACATCTCCATATACAATTGAAAATAATAAAACATTTAATAAAAATCATTATTGTTAAGAGGTTAAACGATATTATTTTACTTCGCTGTTATTATTTCAAGTATATAAGAAAACGGTGACATCCAATCTTACACATCTCACAAGTGCAAAATCTTCACAACATATGTATATAAAAAGATCAATTAGCAATCAACAAAAACAGAGCAAATATATATAAAAATCATAGATGGACAGATTGGCAAATTACGTTTAATCTAAAAAGGGATGACAATTTTCAATCAAAATACAAAACAATTCATCTTCAAAAGAGTTGAAATTAAAAATTGACCAACACATCGTCAGATTAAAAAAATCAGAGAAAGCTAAATAGTCATACCTGGTATATATATATACTCTTTCGAATAAAATAGATTTATTGGAATTTTTTTTTTATTACTCAAAAATCCAAAAAAATCCAAAATATCAGATGCTGATAGACGGGCATTGAAGAAGATTATTAGAAAAAACAGGCGTTCGAACTATATGGTGAATTATCTGTTCTTTAGAGCGATGCTGTGGGGCGAAGTGTTTCAAGATCCACGTGCCATAGAGAAGCCCTTAAGTTAGGTTTTAAAACTTACAAGGTAATTTTATTGCAACTTATTCCAAATTTTTTTTTTTGTAATTTTACTCATTTTTTTTAGACGAAATAAAAGGCACTATTGACATTAAAACAAAAGAAAAACCGGCTTAAATGGGCTAAAAGTCACATTAATTGGACGAGTGAGGAATGGAATAGTGTCCATTGGAGTGATGAGTCTCATTTTGCAGTTTGTGTTGGGGACAATCGAAGCAGAGTTATTCGTCAGAAAAATGAAGCTTTCAATTCAGATTGTTTAAAAAAGAAAGTAAAATTTCCTGCTTCACTTATGGTATGGGGTTCAATGTCTGCTAGAGGTGTTGGAAAACTCATTTCATTGATGGAATTGTAAACACCAATAAATATTTAGAGATTTTAAAAAAATCGTTTCTTCCAACAATGGCAGATGCATTGAAGAATAATAATAATTTTGTGTTCCAACAAGACGGGGCGGCCTGCCATACATCAAGAAAATCTTTAAAATGGCTTTCTGGTCATAATGTTCCACTTTTGGAGTGGGTGGCAAGCAGTCCCTACTTGTCACCAATAGAAACTCTTTGGCACACAATAAAAAAGCTATTACGAATACAACCAGCTAGAAACGTAGTCGAATTAAAACACAAACTTCAAAATATTTAGGATACTTTCACTCAAGATGAGTGTCAAAACTTAATAAGTACGTTGCCCAAAAGAATTCAAGTCGTAATTAAAAATAAAGGCGACGTCACACAGTGGTAAAGGTTTTGGATTTTGTATGTTTTCCTTGTTTTTAACAATTAAAAAATAATTTTAAGTTAAATGTTACAATAAAATGTTTTAAATTGTTTAAAATGTTGTTCCAAATGATAATAAAAATAAATATTTAAATTAAATTTACCGTGAATTAGCATAATTTTATTTAAAAAGAAAAAATATTGGTGTGCCAATTGAGATGGGACTTGGCTCGTATATAGACAAAATAAAATAAATAAATTCCACGTTTAAATAAAATATTATTTTAATTTGGACCTACCAAATATCTCTATTATTATTAATTATTTTGTTGAAATGTCTGTTAGAATTTGTGCGTTTGATGCCAAATTTTGTGTACGTCCTAGCTCAAAACCAATAAAGCTATCATAGGAAATTTTATTTTTAGATATTTTATTATTAAATTTTTTGAAATAGGACCAAAAACTTGGATGAAGGGTATAAATATGAACCCTTTGTTAGATATAGACTAAATTTTGAACACTTAGCCTTTAAAGGCTTGGCAATCAACGCATTTTGTCCCTTTGTTTTCTAGAAATTATAATTCTTTCGTTTAATTATTTTTTTGGATTCTATAACGCACTATTTTTGAAAATACTGCTTCACAAATACTTGTAACTCTGATATAATCCTTAATAAAACTAATGTTTGAGCAACTTCTGGGATTCATGGCTTGACTTATGGGGGATTTATTTTCTTGACCGTTAATCATTAAAAAAAAAACTTAGATTGTCATAACAACCCGTCAACTAGATGTAAAAATTATGGAATTTCTCAATAATGAATTTTTATTTATTTTTTATTTTCATGTACCATATATCCTAAAACAAACATTTTAATCATTTAGCAGACAGTTCTTAAAGATTTTATGTTGATATCAATTTCATATTAAATTAATACTTAGTGAGTAATAATTTTGATATTTCACTTTAATGAAAATTTAACGTTTCCATAATAGAGTTTATGGCCTTTTGTAATTGATCTATAAGCCACTCTTAAGTGATTTAAATGTGTGATCTTGAATTATTAAAATTATGTTATAAGTACCCGCAAATTTAAAAATTCTTCTAAATAGTTGTTTAATCAAATTCGAATTTTTTGATTTCTGAAAACTATATTATTTCTAATTACCTATATCCAAAGCATTAAATATAAGTAAGTTGAACGTTAACGAAGGTAAAGTCCATATGGTATATCGAAGATATTCCATGAAACAGACTTGTCATCCCATTAGTTTGAAATAATAGTTTATAATAGTTTTAAGGATATTTATTATCCCAAAATACTGTGATTTTAGATAAGATTGTATATTTTATTCTGATAGTTTTGTGACCAGCATCGAATGCTTGACTACACATGTACAAATTATGTACAGGCTGATAAATGAATTGTTAGTATATTATTTAAATGAATGATACAACATTCCAAAAGTGAACCCCTAGTGTTGTTCTTTTTTTGGTCAATAAAAGTAATAAATAAACATATCTGGCTAAAATTTTAAGCATTTACTTATTCATTTTTGAGATTTCAATTTTTTTTTTTAATTAAATTGAATGCAAGAAGGGGCACACCAGAAAGATACAGCCCCTCGAAAGGCGACATCATTTATATAAATATAATTTAAAAACCAAAATTTTTAGGACATAGCCTTAGTTTATACAAGAGTGGGAAAATATTAACCCAATGATTCCCCCTTAGATGTCTGTTCCATATTTAAATAATTTAATTTCAAGTAATTGAGCAGAATGGTATAAATATATAGGATTTTTATCATCTTGTTAACAATAAACGATTTAACATATCGGGCAATGAGAGGATCTCTCCTTAATTTTTACACCTTCGAAAAATATATAGAGCGGGTGGCGTATAATTATTTTATTATAAATACTGAATAAAAAATGTTAAATATGAGTCAGGATTTGCCCTGGCTCTCTCAGTCACCTACTCTGAATTTTAGTTATTTGTTCTGAAGCTGAAAGTGTGAAGTTCAATTAAATATTGGATTGTTGTAAATATGTCTTATTTTTGTAAGAGGCGGCCCGCTCCACGGAGGCCAAATAAACAAAAAAGAAAAAAAAAAGAAAAATATCCACGATACATGTCTTGCTATATTTTAGTATTGTAAGAAATATCTAATGAATATAATAAGAGATATATTGATGTAGATTGATGCTTTGGGATTAGAATTGTTATCAAACAGAAGTTTCGCTCAACAAACCAGATTAGACATTTTCAGTGATATAACCGCACCTTTTGGCCTCTGGGGACAATAGAGCTCTTTTTATCTTAATTTGATTCTGTCCTTTAAGGCTATTGTTACTTACAATTACAATTGACATCGTGAAAGTATCTTGTATTACCTGAGAATTAGAAGACCTCAAAGGGTGGAAATATCAAAAAAGCAATGTTATACTTATTTATTAAAAGGTGCTAAGCAAAAGGAAAAATTATATCGAACAGTATTCATTGTCCCGAACTAAAGTCTCTTTTTCCTTTAAATAAACCTACATACTTACTTAGACACAACCAGTCTTTCTCTCCTAAAGTACCAATCATGTGTCATGCTGACGCTGAGAACAATCCAATCTATAGATTATTTATGTGTTTGCAATGACGCTCTTTCGTTAAGAATTTGTCTAATGGATTTGACTTCTCATTCTAATAGAATTATAAAATCAATTAAAGAAAATACCCTATCTTATGAATAAACATTAAAATTCATTTATTTGCTTTTTGCCCTATTTATTCTTAAATACTTACCATAATATCTTTTATATCTCTCTGTTTTTCATTTTATATGTATAATGTTTATGTTTATATGTAACAAATGTGTTAAGGCTTTTGCCGTCGAAAATTAAATAAATAAATAAATTAATTAAATAAATTATATTCAATATTCATCTAAAATAAAGCAAGCAAGCTTTGCTTATATGTTGGGGGCCGTCCATAAATTACGACACACGAATTTCAAGATTTTTAGACTGCCACTACCCCTCTGTCACATTCTGTCACATTTTCATTGAGCCCCCTGTATTGTGACGTCACACTTTCACTTTTATACCCTATAATTGAATAATTATAGAATTTTATATTTAATTAAACTCAACTAAAGGGATTTAATATATATTAAGTTTAACTTTATTTTTATTCATATCATTTAATACAATATTCACTATTACTAAAAGGTGTTTTTTTTAGAGATCCACAATTTTAAATTAAAATAAAATTAAGAAAAATATTTTTAATATCAAAAAAACTGTCTTTATTGGAAATCAAATTTTATGCCATTAATGTTTGAATATGATTTCGACCAAGTGGCCGCCGCGGCTGCCGCGTAGATGGTGCAATCTGGATTTCCAATTTCATACACTTTTCGCAGCAATTGCGGCCGTATTTTGCCAAAAATTCGCCGAATGTTGTGTTCCAAGTGTTCAATCGTCCATGGTTTCTGTCGGGGTATGTCAAGTCATTTGTCTACGCCGTTAAACCAGAGACGATTGAACACTTGGAACACAACATTCGACTAATTTTTGGCAAAATACGGCCGCAATTGGTGAGAAAAGTGTGTAAAAATTGGAAATCCAGAATGCGCCATCTACGCGCCAGCCGCGGAGGCCATATGGCCGAAATCAAATTCAAACATTAATGGCATAAAATTATTTTTCCAATAAATCCAGTTTCATTGATATTAAAAATATTTTTCTTTGTTTTATTTTAATTTAAAGTTATGAACTTCTAAAAAAACATCCTTTATATAACCTGAAATCTAAAAATTATATTTGAAAATTTTTAAAAAATTTTAATTTGACTTTTGTGACATCACAATTTTTAAGATCCCCGGGCTCCCTGTCATATTTTGTCATAAATCTGAAATGCCCTCATCCCCCTTACTCTGTGACGTAATTTATGGACGGCTACTTGTCTTAAGGTAGTTCTTTCACAAATGCAAAAATTCAAGAAGTCTTTGAAACTTGGAATATAAGTCATTAAAAGCATAATACACATATTGTTAAAATTTGAAGACGATTTACCACACCAAACATGAAATAATTGCAATTAAAAATGGCATTTTTTTACATAGGGTAGATAGGGAAAGGGTGGGGATGTGATCATTATTTTATTTTTTTTCATTGAAGGACTTTCAACATCTTGGTGAAAACTAATATTTGTTAGAATAATATATTCCGAGTAACTTAAAAAAAAATTAAAATTACGTAGTTTCGATAAAAAACAAAAAAAAAACTATTTGGGCGATTATTTTTAGTGGAGGGGATATAAGCACAATGGCTTGGAAACCGTCCTGCAAGTATGTGTGTATCTATATAGAGATTTCGTAGTGTGAGTTGACAGTCACGTCAAAAAAACTACCCTAAAATTTTAGTTCCGTTCGTATTTATAGAGAGGCTAAAACTTGTTGTGTGGATTGTCGCAAAATTACCTCCTTAAAGACAAAATTTCGCAGGCATTTTTCAAATTGAAATTACTGACTATATCTTATAAGAATGTAATAAAAACAATTAATGATCGACAAGACATATTAGTCCATCTGAAGTTAATTAAAATTGTTTGTGAATCTTTTATTTTATTTCCTTTGGCCAGTCATAATATGCGCCTTCTACATAATTTTGCCTTTAATTCTATAAAAAGATTTCTTCGAGCTTAAAGCGTCATAATCCAATGTTTACAAAGAAGTCAATCTGTCTGGTGAACTTCAAATAAAGGGTGGCTCACTGGAATGGGAATTTATTGATGAGCACCGGGGTCGTCTTTTGTTTGGTCTTGCCAATCTTTCTTCGATTAGTGTCTTTGACAAGCTGCCATGGAAGAGAACCTCTTAGGAAATACATAAGCATATGCCCACTGGATTCTAGGTCATCTCTTCTGCTTTGGTTCATTCCTAAATGCGTATTGATGTTCACATAGCGAGCTTTATCCTTTATGTTTCTAACGTGGGATGAATTTATTGGTCAGTGGATCGAGATAAAATTTGCTAGACTGAAATCAATTATATCAATATGCTCTTTAACCATAATTTTTAATTAAAATTGAAAGAAAAAGTAAAAATAATAAAAAATTATGTAAAATCACGAGGTGGGTACCACATAAAATTTTATGTGAAACCCACCTCGTAATTTTAGTTAATTTCTTATTATAAAAAAATGGTTCACCTTGAACCAACATCTATCTTCTTAAAAGTTATTGAAAAAGTAAAAACTTTTTCAAGAGTTAATAAAAATGTAATCATAATTTTTAATTAAAATTGAAAGAAAAAGTAAAAATAATAAGAAATTAAGTAAAATTACATATATAATTGCATCAAAACTACATTTGAAATTTCGTTTTGAAATTCATACTAGTTTCTGAGCTAGAAAGTACACAGAATTTGGTAAAGTACTAACTAGCTAATAGACATTTTAACAAAATAATTAATATCTCGTAAAATATAATTTTTATCCTGTTCACTGATTAAGGGTTTTTCCTAGTCCAAAAAGTATAGGCTAGCTCATTTTTTTTCTTATCAAAATAGTTTCAGCCGTTTTTGAAATATTTCTAAAAAATAAACGAAGCAAAAACGCACTTTTTCATACACGATTACAAAACTTGACCATACCCTGTATGTGTGGTAAAGTAAAATTGAAAATTCATGTGAATTTAATATTAGGCTCGCCCGCACAGACTAAAGAAAAATAAGCTGACGTGTTCTGATGTGGCCATCCACTTGACTTTATCATACAACCTCACCCCTCACTTATATTTAATATTTAATAAAATTATTTATACTCATGTAGGGAAGGGGGGTTAGTTTTTGCATTTTTAGACTTCTGGGGTCCCACTGATTATGTATACAAAATTTGGTTGAGTTTGCTCAAATAGCCTAGATTTTTAATTTTTAACACCCCTCCCCCCTCCACCCCCCTTAATTTTGGGTCGATATGCACCAAAATCTAATCAGCTCTTAATCTCAATGGACAAAAACTACGTGTTAAATTTGGTTTCGATATTCACACTAGTTTTTGAGCTAGCTCGTCCACATAAATTTTGTAACGCACAACCAGACAGACTAACAGACATTTTGACAAAACAATGATTATCTTGAAAAATATAATTTTTCGCTGTTTACTTATAAGAGCTTTTTTTGTAGACCAAAAGGACATGAATTCGCTCAATTTTTTTAATCAAAATAGTTTCAGCCGTTTTTGAGATATTTCGAAAAAAAGAAAGAAAATAAACACTTTTTTCATGCACGATTACAATACTTGACCATACCCTGTATGGTAAAGTAAAAATACTATTAAAGGCAGCCTGTCTTTCATACATAGATAATAATAATTTATTTTACCAATAGAATTAATGAGACTTACTTATTTCATTTAAAAATAAGCATAGGGACCTAAATATGTCGAATTTGTGAACATCATTTGTTATTAGAATTTTGAATAATTTATAAATTATTTATTTATTAATTTATATTTTCTTAAAGATTTATAATTAAGCTTGGTCAATTGTACTCTCCTCTCCCCCCTATAAGGCCAATTTTTCCCGTTACTCATCTCTCCCATCGGCCCGGCACCTGTTTGCTCACCGGCCACCAGTACCTACTCTGACCGCTTCCCAAGCGTCTAAGGGCCGGTTGTATGTCGGTTGGTAAACTCTTGTTAAACGATGGCAAAGGGTAAAACCTGACACTTTCATCTGATTGGCCATCCCACCAGGCACAATGTGAATTTTAAGGTTTTACCCTTTGCCAACGTTTAAAAAGAGTTTACCAATCGACATACAACTGGCCCTAAGGGCATTAAACTAACCTTTCAACTCATTCAAGTAAATATCGCAATTTAATTAACACCAAATGTTCTATATTACCTTCTTGCTAAGAAGATACTAAAATACTTTAAAAAGAAATCATAAATTTGAAGTCGAACTATTTTTTAATTGGTTTCGCACGAGCTTAGGTATATATATATATACTATAGTGGATAATCTTTATGACTTTTCCATAATATCAATTCAAATAGAAATATCATTTCGTGATAACGCCCCCTCCAGAAATGCCCAGCTACTTTAAGTTCTTAGGAAGCGTCTTTTTATTTTTATTATTATTATTTTTAGGTTCACTCTCTATAAAAATAATTAAGACTATAAATTAGTTTTTTAGTTTTGTTAATTTGTTAATTTATTGTATAAAAATGTATATTGTAACTGGGATAACTCCCGTATATTAAATAAAATAAAAATATTAACATCTCTTTTAAAATATTGGACCATGTATTTCAGCTTTCTCAGTTTCTCGCTTTGAAAATTTTATAATTAATTTTTTTCTCTAATTTTGAGTCCGATTTCAATTTAAATCTAATCAGCTCTTAATCAAAATACCTATAGGGGAGACCGGGTCTAGTTGATACAGGCCAAAACACTTTCTAATGAGCAGACGCAGACAAGTGGCGACTGGATTGGCTAGACAACGCTAGACAACCGCTTGGTACTCTGGAATAACTACACGTGATCACTTGGAGATGGTTGCTTCGCTTTGTTAGTTGTGAACTAAAAACTGTTTTTCATCGTCGAAAGTAAATTTTAACTACTGTTTTTCAATTATTACGTAGCATGTTAAGTTCATTTCCGCGTTCTCGTAAATTGTGTTATCGACGACATCACGTTGTTACATGTTATACAAGTAAGAATTTCACCTTAACTTTGTTCTGTTTCCGGTTTCACGTATTTTAGAGTTTAGTGTAATGACGACGTTTGGCAAGTTGATACGCTTATTTTGGGTCAAATTGATACGGTGTATCAACTTAACTCACAAGCATTTCATTTGTCGTATTCTTGTGTTTCAAGAGTTATTCTTCATCCAAACCTGGCCAAGACTGGATCCAGTGTAATTCCTGCAAGAATTGGGCACACATCGCCTGTGCACAGAACAACCACTTTTACACTTGTATTAACTGTCAATCAGACCCAAATTCCTCTTCAGAGCCGGAGTAATCGGTCACAATCAATGATTGTTACAGCTTTCATTTTTCCCAAAATGTTGTAGATTTAAAATAAATTTTAGCCCGTTTGACCAAACTCAACAAAATTTTGTATACATATTCTGTGGGCCCCAAGAAAGATAGAAATGCAAAAACTAACGACCCAGAATGTGGGGGGGGGGCGAAAATAAAAATTCTAGCCATTTGGACCAACGGGCTTTCTTATAGCTTACAAAAAGAAGAGAAATCTCAACCAAAATATTCTGTGAAAAACAGGCCAAGTTCAAAAAAGTAGTGAAATTTAGTGTGTAGCTAAGTTAAATTCTCCAAGAAAATTAAGTTGAGAAAATACTAGAACTCTCAACTTAATTATTCTTGCGAATTTAACTTGGCTACACACTAAATTACACTAATTTTTCGAACTTGGCCTGTTTTTTAACATAATGTTTTGGTTGAGATATATTTTACATATAATAAAACAGCTTAAACAAAATTTAATTTTTCCTTGAAGTTTTTATTAAATGAGCTCAGCTAATTTAAATATATATATATGACTTTTTGTGAAACCTAACCTAGAAAATTCTCCTCATAAGTTACTTATAATGTTTCACCTAGAACCGACACCTAAATCCTTAAAAATTATATATATGAATTTCTTTGTGGTCCGCGGTCCACTGGTTGCCAGCCGCTGCACTAAAGGATAAATTTTCTCACAAAATTAGCTTTACATCAAGCCAAACTGCCCAGAATGCAATCTTAGCATTAAAGCTCAACTCATCAGTTGAGAATCTCTCGCTTGATATGAAATAAAACATATATCTAAAGCGATCTTTGATACCTATAGGTCGTTAGTTTAAAAAAAAAACTTCTTTTTAAAAATTTCCATAACTTAATCTTAGAATATCAAGTTCTTTTTTAAATAAAAATAGTTTTTTTATGGTTTCTTTGGAGCTAAATTGGCACTATAAGAAAATAATTAAAAATTGGCTAAATCGAAGCATGAAGAATGCCTCTCGACATGGCTGGTTGTCTAAATCCAGGTGTTGCCATTAAGTTCTGCTTTCTTCTGAGATCTTTGGTGTTATATTTTGTGTTAAAGCTACGATGTTTTAAATAATACGAAAAGTTAAAAAATTAAATGGACGTTAGCAAAAATTTATCTATGGGAGTTTAAACTTAATGTTTAATATATAATATACACTATTTAACTAAATATATAATATATTAAAATTTTAATATTGGTGCAAAGAGGTGCTCGGCGTTCGAAAGTGAGTGTGACCCAAAGGTTATTATTATTAAAATGATATATTTTTACCACAAAAATACTTAAAGCTATTTCTTCTAGAAAAGTTCCATATTATTTAAAAGGCCTAAAATTAAGAGGGGGGGGGGGGTTCTTTCATAAATAATGATAAATTATGATTTATGGTAAAGTCATGTGGATGACCACTTCGGTATATTTTTTTTAAATCTCGAGTTAAGACGTTAAAGGACTTGACGTCGCTGGCATTCTTTTTTCAAAATAGTGAATTAATTACAAATTCATTTAATATTATTTCAATATTCATATTCATACTCATATTATTTATTTATGCAAGGTAATTTGAAGTTTAAATAAATAATAATATATTTGGTAAAATAATACAATCTTGTTCTCGAGACATTCCCTCTGGCAGAGACTGGGCCCGTTTCAAAATGGATTTTTCAAACACGTGACTTCTCTTTGTTAATAAAGCCAAAATAAATAAGAGAAAATGTTTGTCTTCTTTTGAAATAAATTGAATTCATTAAAATTGTTTCGAACATTATTACCCATGTGGCAAGTCTGAGACTAAGCCGACATTCAATCGGACGGAGATTAGAATTAATATCAGATTGGTGTCGGAATGGTCTCTTAACCGACTCTCGAAATTTCGACGGACATTCCCTCTGGCAGAGACTGGGCCCGTTTCAAAATGGATTTTTCAAACACGTGACTTCTCTTTGTTAATCAAATTTTTTTTTTTTTTTTTTTAATGCAATCGAATGCAAGAAGGGGTGCACCAGTAAAGATGCAGCCCCTATGGATCTCGAAAGACCCTTGCATTACCGAAGAGAAGAGAAAGTTGATTAAGTGAGAGGGTGTAGACGTAGGTGTCTATGCACTCCGGTTTTGAAGGTTTGAAGATTATAGGTGCTGGGAAAGATAGAGGCTGGAAGAGAGTTCCAGTTCCTTGAAGTCATGGGGATATATGTAATTGGCCCAGACATAACCACCAAGTTTGATACAGATGTCATTTTACAAATAGCAATAAAGTGGGTGTTCTATCCCTTAGTAATTACTATAATATCTGTGTATGAATATAATTTCTGCCTCGAGTAATAATTTTTGCAAGTGATATATAAATTTCGTTATAGTGTAAAAACGCAGTCTTATCATTATACAAAAAAGTATCGAAATTTCAAACGGAAACGAGACAAAGATATAAACCAATAAAGTTTGTTATGACCAGTGAAAGCACAAGTTCAATAAATAGATCATCATTATCGAAGAGGAGAAACTTGTAAGTTTATCGATTATTTTTGTTTTCAAGAAATTACGAGAAAATTCTTTTTTTAAATGTTTTTTTATGAATTCAAGAATTATTTTTTCAGGTTACATTTATAAATGTAAAATTGATAACTTGCATAAGAGAGGTGTATAAATCAAAGAGAACTGAGTTGATCAAAGTTTTGATTCATTCCAAAGTGCAAGATGACTATAGTGGACAATGGGGCATTCGCAAGGAGGAACGTAGGAAGAAAATTTTCGTTTAATAAAACGTCATTTTTTAAACATATAGCAGGTAACATAAGAATATTATTAAAAATTGAAATAATATTAAAATTATATTTGAAATAATGTTATTGTTTTTCAGAATCATTAGAGAAATTACGGGGGGTGCCAACTGGAGAACTTTTACCAAAAGATAGTAAGTAAGTGGCTGGTCGGGGCTTCGGAACGAGCGTATAGAAAAAATAATGCTGCTAACTATTTTTCTCACATAATATATAATTGTTTTTTTGTTTTATTTTGTAAGCTTTTTTATTTAATAAAAAAAGTATTTTAAAAAATTTGATTATTTATTTATTTATAATAAGAATGTGTCCTAACGATACTTGAAGACAGGATCAGTTTGAAATCAGAAAATTGTGTCAGAACGACTCTGACAAATAGTGTCTATTCGATAACCGATTATTGTCCCCGAAGAACATAGAATCTGATGTCGGCATGATCTGATCATTTAGTTGTCCAAACGATATTTGAAAACAGGATCAGATTGACATCAGAAAATTGTGTCAGAACGACACTGGAAAACAGTGTCTATTGGATAACCGATTATTGTCTCCGACGAACATAAAATCTGATGTCGGCATGATCTGATATTTTGACACCAGACAGATACTGCTTTCGGATATCAATCTGGTATTGGATGATTGCCGGAATGATCTCCGACCGTTCCAAAATTTCCACATGGGTATCTATATAAATAAAATCATTCCGTATTTGATAGAAAAAATATTTTTTTGAGTACTTCGCGAATAGCTAGAAGGCTGAAATTCAGTAAGTATACATATAAACCAAATTTAGTACACTTACTCAGTAGAATACTGAAAAAATCAACTACCCGGAATAAGCGACTCGGGGCAAAAGTGGATGCAAAATATTGAAATTCTAAGCTTTTTGTTTTATCTGAACCAAATTTAGTACAACCACTTTAGAATAGAGGGAATTTATTTATGCAAAAATATACACTGCAAAATGATTGCGTGAGGACGAAAGAGGGGGCAAAATATTGAATTTCTAAACTCTTTGTTCGATCTTGAGCAAATTTTGCCTCTTTAATTTTAAGATCAGCGCAATATTTAATATTAAAATCAGGTGTCCTAAGTTGAAGGCGAGGGGTCGGAGAGGGGGACAAATTATTCAAAACTATGATATGAATATGGTATATGCATGCATATTCGATCAATTATAAATTATAATGGATTGAAAAGACTTACCTAATTATTTTAAATAATAATAATAATAATTTAAAGGAGACAATAAAAGATTGTCTTCTGCTGGAAAAATAATTTTTTTAATTTATTTTATTATTTAATTTTTTTTATTTATAACTAGAATATAGTTTCAAGGGCTTTGCCTTCTTCATCATTTGATTACAATTGATTCACAGGAATTGATGTGACTTTCAAACATCAGTTCCTGTGAATAAATTGTAATAGACTGATGAAGGGGGCAAAGCCCTCGAAACTATAGTCTCGTTATACATAAATTAAAAAAAAAAAATTTCCAGCAGAAGACACTCTTTTATTGTCTCATTTAATTTATAAAAATTCTGCTACTTTCGGCAAAAAAAACTTTCAACCTTCAATTTAATAATAATAATAATAATAATGAGTGTTTAAATAATTCAAAAAAGAATAAAAAAAAAAAACTTAAAATTTTTTAATCGAACCAATTAAAATCATGATCGAATTGCTTTCTCTTAGAGAGATTTCGCATTAAATTGCGAAGATATTCATATGAAGGCTCTTGAGTGAAGTTTAGTTTTCTTACATAGTTAAAATAAGAGGCTAATTCTTCAGGCTGATTAGCGCAGATCTTCTTAATCGATGTCTTTTCTTTGATTCTTGCGATGGTGCGCAACTTTTCCGTCCAAGAGTCACTTTCTATATTTTGCCAAGGAAGTTTCCCATTGAGCAAATAGATGAGCATGTATCCAATCGCTTCCAGATCGTCCCTTCGACTTTGTTCATTGCCTAAATTGGCGCTGATGCTCATAAACCGCGGAGTTCCTGTAATAGATCCGGTCATTTTAAATGGAATGTGGTCGTTGGTTTTCCCATCAGTATAGAGTTTGGCCAAGCCGAAATCAATCAAATGAATTACATGTTGGTGATCATCTCTGCCCGTCAGAAAGTTTTCAGGTTTGATATCTCTATAGATAATATTCTTACTATGAATAAACTCGATTAGATCCAAAATTTGCAGTCCAATTACGGCAACCGTTTGGAGACTAAATCGGTGATCGTATAACTCAAACAAATCTTGAAGACTTGGCCCAAGAAATTCCATCACGAGCAAATTGAATTTCCCTAAAGTGCCGAGTCCATAGATTTCCGGAATCCCTTGATGTTTGCCTAAAATGTTATATATTTTATATTCATGTTCCAATTGAGCACATGTATGACTTTTGAGCTCGATTTTTACAGCAGCGTAACTGTTATTGTCGATATGTTCAGCGAGCCATAATTCGCCAAAATACCCACCAATTATTTTTTCAGTCAGGCGAAAATATTTACATACGATCTGATCAGCAATATTGGAAAAACAGCCTTGAACCTGTTTACTTTCATCTTCTATACCCTTGCTTTGATTTTCATTTGCAGACATACTCTGATAATATTTGAAATTCCAAAATGGTCATATTTCCATATAATTATACCTTTTAGGTTAATAATTTATTATTTATTTATGAATTTTCTATTAATATGATTAAATATTTACCTCTCTTTCGGAATATAATTATTTTATTATATATATGTTTGTATAATTTTGAAGAAAAAAATAGAAAATTAATAATGATTATACAAATTAAGGGTAATTGAATTTTAAATGAATTTTTTCGATCATGTCAAATTTTGACATTTTTCATTTCTATATAAATTATTTAATGATTTTTCAATAGTTGATTAATAATTCAAAGAGTACAGATTTTAATCTTTAAAGATGATTTTGACTTTGATAGAAAGAGTGGTTATATCATTATTTGATTAAATTTGTTCTAAAATATTTCCCCACCTCGTAGAAATAATAAAATATTCCTTCCACTTATTTTTAATTCATTTGATAATTTGTGTATCCGGGGATTATTTTAAAAAGCGAATAAAAAATAAATTTTATTATTTAATGTCATTGTTTTGATCAGTTGATTTAATAATATAGATGTTGGGTTCTATCGGAAAAAAAGTTGAATTGGTTTATTCAATTAAATGTAATTGAACGCGGGAGGTCATTTGTAATCGAACTGCCCACAGGCGGGTCGTTTGGCCGTTTCGGCCGAAATCCGTGAATTATTGCATTTCTATAAATCCGCTGTTAATTCGCGCCCAAGCAAGCCAAAGGGGTGGATTTCTCGAGCTCATTGTTAGAGCATAATTCTTCTTTTGATCAATGCAACCTATCCATCTTCCCTTAGAAGAAAAAAAATCCCCAAACAAACTTCGAAGTTTTAGTGAACATTTGAATTTATTTTTCCTTTCTAGATTAATTTAATAGAACAGAAAAAGGGCAGGAAAATGAAAAAAAAATGTTATTTTAATACATTTCAAACACTCTTATAGGTAGATGTAGTTCAACTACTTAATATTTTAGTATAGTAGTTAGTATGCATCTTATTTATGTCCATATATTATTTTTTGGTAAACAACTCAAGCTTGAGGTGATCCCTCTAGTATTAGATAAGAATCGATTGTTATTTTTGATTTGAAGTCGATTTCTCCGTGTCTTCAGCAATGTTTACGAATAATAACCGAAACGTTTAAAATCCAATGTAGAATGGTTATTCCTCGAGTATTAGATGAGAATCGATCACTATTTTTGAATTTAAGTCAACATGAACTGCAAATGTCAAGTGATTTCTGATAAATAATAAAGGAATAAACATATTAATATTTATTAAGGGAGTTTTTTATAGCTGTAGTAATTTATTTGTTTAGGTTTAAAATAAGAAACGTGTAGCTTCAATTTTATCTTTTTATTTATATCTCAATTCCCACTAACGTTTCGGACATTGGTTATGGCCATCTTCAGAGCGGAAATTAGTCAATATTTATATAAAAAAAATTTTTTGATACACTTGTCATTAGTTAAAATACATAAATAGGATATATACAAAACTTTTTACAGGGTTCGCAAGAGGGTCGAAAGATATAATCTTCTCAATTGTCTTTTTTCTTTCAAGACGAAATGTCGATTGCGAAATTAATATTTCAAATGACTTTGGATAAAGTTTAGCAACGATCCGTTGAAGTTTATTTTTTTTTCATTTGAGTTGTTTATTCTTAAGTTAAATATTTTTACTAAATACTCCAATTCTTTTTCTTTTATTGACTTCATTCAATCTATTCTTACGCAAAGAATTGGTTCAACTCTTCGAGATGATATATCTAGTTACTCTAACGGTAAATTATCTCTTATTTATATTAATTTTATTGATAAAAATATTTCTCACTTGAATTAACTTTTTCTTAATCTTATTTCCACTTCGCATTCAATTTAATTCCTACCAGACATATATTAAAGATAATTTGTAGACTTTTTAATTAAAATATCTCATTAAAGTATTTAATAACTTTTTAAATTATTTGAAATATTTTTTAACTCTGTAATTAATTTAATTGTGTTTTTGTATTTTTCTGGCATTCTCCTGAACACTTTCTGCTGTTTCTAATTGCCATCCTTCATTCATCGATGTTCTTCTTTGGCTTACAAGACTGCAATGTGAGTTCACCATTTATTATACCATGGCGTTAGTTATAATTATTTGAATTCGTTTTTTAAAGGGGTTTATGGTATACTTTTTTAAATAGCAGCTAGCTTTTTTTTTAGAACCAATAGGATGTTCTCTTCCAGATGACCCAGTGTCGTAGCTTGTCTTAAACGGCCCCTGTGTAAAAATTTGTCGGGCGGCCCTTCTACCCGACTGCGGTGAATATTTGCTTACAAGCGTCGGGGCCCCTGTAGCCCAGGGGCCCCATATCACTGATACGGCCGATACGGCGGTAGCTATGCCCCTGATTGTAAAGATATAGTAAAGTTACAATTTTTTTAACACTATACGAAACCCTCAATTTGAAAGTCCGACTAGCACTTGGCCGGATTACTATACCTATATATATATATGTTCTTACGCTACAAAGTTACAGAGGCCAGTGTGAATTGTATATAGTTAACAACTCCAAAAGAATAATAGTTTAAGCAGTAACATAGGGGGTTGGATGATGAAGATATAGATACATTTAGCTGTGTCGTCAATACATCAATATCTACTATGATGACCTTTTTCTTCTCTCCGAGTATCAATGCTCTCAGATGAGTTCCTATGCTGACCAAGTTTGGTTGATTCCATTCAAAACGTCTTTGTCTAAAATTCTTTTTTGTTTCAAACTAGGAGAACAAATAAATCTACGTCTAGTATTGTCCTCAAATTTAAATTTCGAAAATAAGTAAGAATTAAAAATATGTTTGTATATAAATAGATAATGAGACATTGCAAAAATTCATTCTATTACAAATTTCAAACTAATTATCAAGGAAATTTATTTAACTTGTGATTGTGGTTATCAATTTCGATATTAGGTCATTTATTCAGTTCCTTAAAAAGGATAAATTATACCCATTATCGGGTGTACTTAGCTCTTATAATTGGATGCTGCGCCCAGGACTTATTAAGAACAACATATTTATACAATTTTGTAGGCTTAGATCAAGGTCCCTTCCTTCAGCCGTAAGAACCAGCAGGGGAAGACGGCCAGAGGGGCCCCCGATGTGCCGGGCTGGGTGAAGACGAACTGAGACAACGGCGCACATCATCCAATGTTGTTACAGGACCGCGAATGGGCGGGTTAATAGGCATGACGCTGTGGTACGATGTCTGGCTGACGATTTGATCAAAAAGGGAATGCGTGTCGAGTTGGAGTACTTGTACTCCAGCTCGGTGGCAATAGAAAGCCAGACATCGTGGCAAAGGATGCGTCGGGGGTGGTGTGGGTTTTGGACGTCCAGATCGTCTCCGCGCTTGCAGGACTGGGTGTGCCCACCGAACCAAAATAGAAAAATATAGGGGCAACACCAGTCTGGTAGATAATATTGCGGAGCGATTTGGCGTCGGGACGGGCTCGGTCAGGGTAGAGGCCATCACACTCTCGTGGAATGGAGTGTGGTGGCATAAAGCGGTAGCGTCCCTCATCACCCTGGGTATATCACAAAAAATAATAAACGATTTGACATGTAGGGCGATGGGGGGATCTCTCCTTAATTTTTACACTTTCAGCAGAAGAACATATAGAGCGGGTGGCGTATGATTATTTTTTGTAAATACAAAAAAAAAAAAACAAGAAATGCGAAATGTGAGTCAGGATTAATCCTGGCTCTCTCAGACACCCGGTCTGAATCTGAATTAATTTATTCTGAATCTGAAAGTGTGAAAAGTTTGTAAATAAATTTGTATAATGGTCTTTTGTCTTTGTAAGAGGCGGCCCGCTCTTCAGAGGCCCAATAAACAACATATAATGTAGTTGTTTCACCATATGGGTTTCCTTAGGATTTTTTTTTTTTTTGAAATTTAGAGAGATTATTATTTAAATACTTCTGCATCGATTAGTAGGAAAACGAAATTTATGAACAATTTAGTCTCGGAGATATTAAATTTCAAAGATAGAGTTTTTCAGACTCTTATACATTGCACTCTGCGGGATATCAGAAAGTTTACATACATATTTAAGAAACTCTTCTTAACATTATTATAAAAAACTCAACCAACATTAAACAATAACTAATATATTTTTTAAGACAAATTTTAATTCATAGTTACAACACAGTTTCTGAGATATTAATGAATAAATAATAAAAAATGTATAATTAAAAATTTACACTAAAAACAAGCTGGCAACAACGCATTTATTTAACCTAAAAAGTGGGTTAACTTTAGTACTTTTTTGACGTTTTTTGCTTCAGCCATTGCCGCAACAGCTTTCAATCGCTTATTAAGAACTTTTTGTTTTATAAATCTCCCTTTATAATGTGCTTTATCTGACATTTCTATGATGAAATATATACAAGCACGGACAGTGTTGCCAGATTTGTCAAAAGAGTACGGGATTGGCTAGAAGTGGTACATAAACAGCAAAAAGATTTGGGCTTATGAATTATGAATCCTTATTGTCTGAACTATATACTCTAGAATTAACTTTTTGCTAGTATTGTCGCGAAACAACTACCTTAAGAAAGGATGTTAAATTAAAATAATTAATTAATAGGAAAATAATAATTAAACTAGTTTTTAAGAAAGCAATCTAAGCGGTTCTCGTTTATATATACCAGTATATATATATATATATCGATCAAAAATAGCTTTAAAAGTTGAAGCTGTCAAACGCATTTTTTCATTGTGTCTTAGATTAAATTTGAAGTATTCATGAAGACATGTCCCTTGATAATTTTGCTAGAAAGTATTACAATGGTGACGATCCCAAGAGAGAACCTTCAATTAAATATTAAAACATGACTTTTCTCTAAATTATTAGCAATTCTTTTTAAAAACAATTGTTAATATTAAATTAGCATCTTTCATGAATTTATTCTTGACAGTTTACGATTGAAATAGGGTTTAGAATATATAAATGTACATAATTATAAAAACTAATTAAAAAAAAACACTTTTATTTCAAAATGCCTAAAAATGGAGAATATATATTTTTTTCAGTGTTTATCTGATTTCTACACTGATTTATCTTATAATTTAACTAAAAATAATAAGTTACGCTTTTATTTTTATTCAGGTGTGAATGAATATTTTTGGCAAGCGAAGAAAAATATATTTTCTACTTTTCAGGACATTCTGAAATAAAAGTTATTTTTAATTTATACTTTTTAATTTACTGGTAAGATGAGACTCTCGCAGTAGCCCTAGATATATATTTAAAAGACTTTCAACCAAGTTTGTCACAAAAATCTACTATCAATTAAAGTTAGGGTTGTGATGAAACATCATCGACACATTTCTAGTGTTTCCCATGGCTCAGTTATTTTCTCCACGCACATCCTAATATATATAAACGGCCTAATAAATCAAACTCAAAATCTCACACCCTGTAACGCAGACGATAGAACTATTCACGGCGCTCCCTCACTCTTGAATAATAGAAACTTCAATAATTCGCCACCTAAACACGTTAGAAAAATAGGACTCTCAAAATTAAGTTAGTTTTAATACAAATAAGATTCAATGTTGTATATTTTCTGGGCCTCGAAAATAAAAATTTCCTTGACATTCTCTTTGGTTAAAATACTCTGAAATTGTGTGACAGGCTCTTTATATTGTACTTCTTAGTCACATTTGTCCTCTCTTGGAATGAACAAATTTCCTCTGTGGCGAAATTTGCAGCAAGGAAAATTGGCTTCTTATTCAGGTCCAGAGACTTTTTAACTCCCCACCAGCTTCTCATCGTCTACAAACCCCAAATCCACCCATGTCTCGAATTAGATTCGCTTCTGTGGCGATGGGCCTCCAAGCGCATTCTCTTGGTACCCTGAATAGTCTTCCGAAACGAGCTATCAGATTATTTGACAATCCGACCCACCCTTAAAGTCTCCCTCGACTCGCAGCCCATTGAAGATGTGTTTCCGCACTTTACCTTTTTTATAGATATTATCACAGCATGTGCTCTGATGAGTTAAAGTCAGTAATTCCCCCCAAAGCCTGATTTGCGAGAAGCACGCAATCAATCAATTCCTAACATCCCTTCGCGGATAGATTGGAAAAGTGCCGAACCACTTGATTCTCCAACACGTTTGTCCCCATGACTTCAAAGGACTGGATCTCTCTCTGGGCCTTCGTCTTTCCCGACACTTATAAGCTTCAAACCTTCAAGACCTACGCTTCCACACTTTCGCTTTTAATCAATTTCTTCTTCTTTATCGTAATTCTAGCGTCTTTTGATGTCCATAGGAGCTGCATCTTCCTGGTGCGCTCTTTCTTGTATTCGATTGCATTAAAAAAGAACTCTACTCGTTAAGTTTTATCGAATTTGTTAGGGTTATATCAAAGAAAATTAGATGTAGAAAATACTCTTTTAAGCCATAATATATCTTGTTAATATATACCTATATTATATATTTACATATGCTTTTATATAATTTGAACTCTCCGTGTTTGTTTACCTGGGTCTACTGTACATTTTTTGAAATTTAGCATTCTAAAAAATATTTATTGCTCACAAACATAACATTTAAATATAAAATTATAAAAATAAATACCATGTACCTATACCTACATGAAAAAAAGAAATAAGTCAAACAGTAGTCCCCACGGAAAACATTCGAAACCCTGCACAGAACATTTATCTGAAGTAATTTGAGGCAAATTAATGTGTTTCTAATTGATGCATAATATCAACTGAAATTTTTATTTTTCCTTAAATTTTTGATAAAGCCCTACCATGAATAACTTATCTTTCTGATATTCCCTTATTTATGTCAAGATTTATCAAAAAATAACGTAGAAATCGCGAAAATGCATAGGGGTTTCCCATTCTCCTGGCTTCCTTTATTTATTGCAAAAAACAAGTCTTGAGACAAGTCGTTAAAGACGAAATTCTCGGCTCTTTGTCGGCATGTTTGACAAGAAGCTCAGTTCCTCTTTCGGCTTCTATTTCATGCCCTTCTCCCCCGCCATCCGATTTGTTAAATAACGAAGCAAACAAATTAGATATTAATTACTGTTGGAAAATGTTGCAAATGCCATATTGGAAGTTATTATTAATAAATCACGAAAATGATTAGTATAATTGTAAATAATTAGCAGAAAAGAGAAAAAATTCCATAAGATAGTCCATTTGATAATTATCAAATCGATATCCACATTTTTGGTTGATTAAAACGAATGCCATATAATAATAATATATTCTAATTATCATTGCATACGAATATTTTATCGGTAACGAAATAAATAAAGTAACATAAATCATGTGATGCATTTTCCAAAATGATGATTCTAATTATCTAGATGAGTCCAAACGAAATGTTCGTAATTCATTAATAATGTTGCGGGTGTGATAAATTTATAGGTTTTGTGATATGCGAACAAAGTATTATACACAAATAGACATGCATTTTACAAATAGCTTATTTTGACACAAATAAAAATCAATCATTTTTAGATAGTCGATTTAAAAAATTCATAAATAAAAAGTTGAAAAAAAGCTTTTAAAAAGAAATAAGGTGCATATTATAATAGAAATATTATATATTACTAGGCTCGGTTTGACCGGGACTGTGCGGGTTTGAAGGCATGATTCAGGTGTCCCTGTCAATTTGTTATTTTGTCCCGGCTATTTGGAAAAAATTAAGTGTTGCCTAGGCAAAGTTAATTGGGAACTAAAATTAAAGTATTAGTGGATTTCTCGATGCGATTAAAAATATAAAGAAATAGAATAAAAAATAAAAACTTTTTCACGACACGGTACGCGAGCTATAGTTAAAGCCGCAACAAGTAATTTCTTTTGTACATTTTTGTCTGAATTTTAATGAAGTTCAATTGAATATGCTCCCTTTTTATAACGTGTATCATTTTGCTTCGAGTACAAAAGGCCATTCCTAGAATAATAGAAATTAAGAAATTCATTTCTAATATTCTGAAACAGGTCTGTTCTTGTAAGTGGACGCCACTTACAAGTCCAGACCTGTTTCAGGCATCCATGCAATACATCTTAGCTCTAAAGAAAGAGAGATAATAATTCTATCTGCGCTCTTTATAGTTATTTTCATCGATCAAATTCTAATCGAAGAATCGCTCACCCGCACATTAAATAATAAACAAGTGAAAACTTTTTCAAGGCTCGGTACATTAGAGCTGTCCTATTAATTATTACAAAAATTAAATATAAATAGTTAATTTATGGCTATACTATAACATCCTCTTAAAATCTCAATAGAATAATTCAAAAAATAATATTTTTTGAACGAGATATTTCAAAATCTAATCACTACTATGTGTACAAACCAACTTTTTGACATTCCGTTCTTGGGCTATCGTGGGTATCGGAATTCAGACATACAAAAAAACATAGTTGAAAATTATTTTTTTCCGATTTTCAGACATTTTAAACCACAATAAGAAATAATATTTATTTTTATGCTTGATTTAATACTAGGCCGCCTGGGACCTAACCTGAGTTCATGTTAGTGATATATATTAATAGTTCAGCTCAGTTAAGAGTAATTAAAAATCATTACTACTCAATTGTTTTTCTTTGTTAACCCCTTTACAAAAAAAGACATAACTTTTTGAATCATAAATACTATGCTGAATATAATTCTCTCTTTCTAAAATCAAAAAGTTACTCATAAAGAGAAACAAAGAGGTTGTCTTCTGCTTGATGCAAATAAACATAGACACATATATATATATCAAAATTATATATCTGTATAAATATTATTTATTTGTTTTATTTGTTTACTATAGTTTTAAGACCTTCATCAACACTCTTTTTTAATTATAAATATTATTTTTCATGGGGTCAATATCCATACGATATTAACCCCATGAAAAATAATATTTATAATTAAAAAAGACGAGGATGTGAAGGTCTTAAAAGATGAAGGTGAAGAAATAAATGAAATGAAATGAACCTTCTTGATGAAGGTCTTAAAACTATAGTAAACAAATAAAACAAATAAATAATATATATACAGATATATAATTTCGATATACTGTATATGTGTCTATGTTTATTTGCATCAAGCAGAGGACAACCTCTTTCTTTCTTTTTATGAATCAACAACTCTGCTACTCTCGGCAAAACAAAAACTTATTTATATAAATAATTATTTATATAAATATATATTTACAGAGTTTTTTGATTAGTATTTGGTATGGTTCTATATTCATTTAAGTGTATTTTATATCTTGCTGTAGCTACTTAATACTATCAAATTTTGTTAACTTTTTTTTTCAAATAAACGTAACTAATTTTGTAGATTTTTATATTTAAACTAAACTAAATTTAATTAGTTACTTTGATCTTTTTTTCTAAGATAGATAATTTACAAATTTTAAATATATTTTTTTTTTTAATTTTAAAGGAAAAATTACTAAAAAGAAATAAAAAAAATAATTCGTTTCCAAAAATAATGTAGGTTAAAATAAAGTGGAGTAAACGTAAACGTAGAGTAAAAAATGCATATATAAATGTATACATATGACACATTTTCCCCACAGCAAAATAACATAATTTGTCCATTTGAAAATTTTTTCAAAATGTGTCATATGCTTCTAATACTGAAATAAATAAAAATAAAACACAAATGCATACCTCTAGGTCGAATTGCCCCCATTAACAATCAAACTGGGAAACACTGATCTAGATTCAATTCGTTCATGTCAATAACAACTTTTATTTAATTATAATTCTTAAAAAAAATTATTTAGTATTCTTGACAAATTCTATCTCTCCGTTCTTTTTCTATTTTCATGAATTCGTTTAGTGTATTTGCTTATCATTTGTATGCTGTGAATTATTTTAAATCCAACTTAAGAAACCGCAAAAACTGCTTTGCCTTATCTTATCAAGGATGTAGAGTATGAAATTCAAATAAATCTTATTTAATTCAATTGATAAGTAAAATATGTTTTTCGATTGTTTTCTTTTTCCTCTTTTTCTTTTGTTTCTTTTTTGAATGAATCGATTGTTTTGAAGACGGCGTTAGTAAAATAGGCAAAGCTTAGAACGGGGGATGTAAATTTGCTTTACGCTTGTGGAATCAGGTGTGGTTGGGGGGGGGGCGAGCCCCCTCTCCCCGCAACTTGGCCCTTTGCCCCCTGCAAATATATTGGCCATGCGCGCCGCCATCTGCAGGTGTGCTTCGAGAATTCTTATGAACTAAGTTTTACCTTGGCTGAATTTAAATAATCAACGGGCCACCCACGAAAATACTTGATAATATTATTTTCTTAACTTGGAATAAATAAAAATTAATTAAGGAAAAAAACAACATAAAAGGAAACCTGAAAAATAACCATTGTTTTAATGTAATATGAGTTGCGAAGGAGATTTACGTGGATTAATTAACGGCTGGATATGAATAAATAAGCAGCTCGATTGCTAATTAAATTCTATTACATCGATTGATCCCATTAAAAAAAAAAAAAAAAAAAAAAAACGTTTGAAAATTTGTTTAAATTGTTATTCATCTTATGTTTTAATATTTTCAGTATTACTACTACTACTACTTCTTCTTCTTCTAGTGCCTGTCCGTTACCGGACGTTGGCGATCATTCTGGCAACTATAATCTTATTTACTGAGGCTCTAAATAGACCCGTAGTGGAAGTAGCAAACCAAGTTCTTAGGTTTTTAAGCCAAGAGATGCGTCTTCTGCCCGGTCCTCTTTTTCCCATTACCTTACCCTTTAGTACAAGCCGAAGGAGCCCATATCGTTCTTTATTTCTCATTATGTGTCCCAAATATTCCACTTTTCTTGGCTTGATTGTAGTCGTGATTTCCATTTCTTTATTTAGGCGTTGTAACACATTTTTATTTGTAACATGGGCTGTCCAAGGGATTCTCAAAATTCTTCGATATAGCCACATTTCAAATGCGTCCAATCTATTACTAGGTGCTTCTGTAACCGTCCATGTCTCAGCTTCATACAGAAGCATAAGGAACACGTAGCATCGGAGGAGTCGTACTCTAGTTGGCAAATTAAGGAAATGGCACTTGAACAGGCCCGACATTCTGATGAATGTGTTTCGAGCTTTTTCTATTCGGCAGCGGATCTCAACAGAATGGTCCCAATTCTCTTTGACCGTACTTTCCAAATATGTGGTTGTTTCTACCTTCTCAATTATTTTATTATTTATGGTCAACATTCCAGGTTGTGGTGTATTTTTGCTTATTACCATGTATTTGGTTTTGGTTATATTTATTTCTATTCCATATTCCAGACTGTGCATCGAGAGGTCGTTCATCATACTCTGTAGATCTTCCAGACTGTCCGCAAATACCACTGCGCCATCCGCGAACCTAATATTGTTTTCCTTATCCAATTTACCTGGATTCCCTTTGTTGAGTCATAGAGTGTTTTGTTAAAAATTTCTTCGGAGTATATGTTAAACAAAAGTGGTGATAAAACGCACCCCTGCCGTACTCCACGTTGAATTTCAATTTCGTCACTGAGTTCACTACTACTACTATTGAATAACTATTTCGATATTATCTGCTTATAATTCATGTTGACATATAAACGAACTACCATATAATATCCAAGTACTCAGTGTTATTGTTGAATATTTTTTTCTTGCTAATATCAACCTATCTAAAGGCTGGATTTTGCTAAGTTCCCCGGTACAGGTTTCACATCACAGATAGCACACTCGCTCTAGAAGATGTTTTAATCAGTTCTTATTGTCTTTAAGATATCTAAAAGATCTCCTGGCGTCTAGAAACGTCTTCTAAACCAAGTGTGCTAACAGGGATATACCTATAATACATAAGAAGCTTTTCATTAATCAACTCAATAAAAAAAAACACACTTTAAACTTAACTTTTATTTTTTAATCAATTTACTCAAAAATCAATATTCGAAATTTATAATTATCGCTGGGTTATACCATACATTTCACACTGAAAATATTTTGTTAGTCATTATTGCAGCATGCTAACAAGACATAATCCGATAATATCGAAGTCCTTAAAATAATTTAGAGATTAATTTTTGAATAAATTAAAAAAAAATTAAATTTGTATATTTATTGTGTTATTTAGTCAAGCTAATTGCATATATTTGATTCTGTATTTTCATGGAAAGTTTACTTTGGGATTTATGGTATTTTGCAATTTCGTCTTTTTTCTGGTTTTCTCAAAACGATTTGGGGGAAACACAAATTGAAGTAATTTGAATGAAGGTTGGTATAATTGAAAAGTTTTTATTTTGCCGAGATTAGCAGAGTTGTTGATTCATTAAGAGAAAATATTTGCTGGCTTGTCGTTTGATTAACAACAAAAAAAAATTCAATATCCACGACCCCATGAAAAATAACATTTATAATTAAAAAATACTGATGAAGAAGGCCAAGCCTTCGAAAATATAGTCTCAAACAAATAAATATTATATACATATAGATATTTGATTTATATGAGTGTATGTTTATTTACATCAAGCAGAAGGCAACCTCTTTGTTTCTCTTTATGAAGGTTGGTATGATGATGTCAAATAAGGAGAAACTAATGTGAAATTTGTGTGGTGCACACCCAGTTGATTTTTTTACTAACTTCTACATTCTTTGATTGACTAAAGATAATCTTATATCAAATGATTGTTTCTAAAGGCTTGTTTTCAAAAAGTTTCTACTAAAAGTTCTTTTTGATCAAACTAAAATTAAAATTAGATATCTACCAACAGATTAGATATTAAACCCTCAACAAAATTAATTTTGATCCTTGAAAGTTAAACAATAAATTTATGCAATTAATTTTTGTCCGTTTGCTTTTCAAACTTAATCTGAATTTGAATTATATGATAGTTAAGCAAGAGCATGGCTATTTAGCTTGCATTCGCAAAGATGTTTTGAGATATCAACTCGTATTCTATCTAGGCTAGTTATGCCTGTTTCAGTCTTACATGTTGCATCTTCGGGAATATTTAGTCTTTTGTTTTCTCATATTAAGTGTTTCTCTACCACATCCTTAGATCTTCTTCTTAATTATTTATTATCAATGGAAATGTTCCGGAATTATCATCCATCTCATTTGGTCCATTCTTAGACATAAGAATCCCCTGAAGCTCTATATTAATCTTTATTTTGTATTTTATACCATTTTAAAATTACCCGACTTAAGTAAATATCGGATCCAAGCTTATCTTCTGGTTTTGATGAGCTGGACAATCTGTGAATTAGATCCTTAAGTTTTCATTTGGATTAAATTCTATGTTGATCGTGTATAAGTTTTCCAAGAGTTCTTAAAATTTTACTTTTAAAAATAATACTCTATGTTATCTAAATATTCTTCATTTTGTTTTGTCAAAGTTTAGTTCAAATGATGGTCTTTTAGGATTCAAATGAAGATTTTGAACCTTCAAAGTAAATGGAAATCAGCAAGCACATATTTATTTCACCTGCTTTGATGCCATCCGATGGAATAAAGGGTAAATATACTTATAAACTCAAGGGTTTTTAAATATTCTCAAATAATTTTGAATGAATTTGGTATTCTCGCTTTTGATAAATTAGGGACATGTTTAATGTTCATATATATTATATTTTCCGAATTAAACTTGATACCAGTCCTAATTTTATTTGCTTCTTTTTGTAGCTACATTCAAATTATACTTTATATAATAATTTTGTTACAATTTCCATCTCTTGCTTTCTTATTTATAAACATGTAGGTAACCTCAACTGATGGTTAATTTGATTTAGAAAGGTTTAAAAATTTAAAATAGCAATTACTCTCTAAAATTAAATCCGTACAAAACCCATAATATTCAACATTTAACAAATAAGTAGCAAATATGATATTAAAAAAGTAGAAATAAGCAAATATAGGTACTTAATTACTGCTATCTTGCTCTGAATATATATAAATATTTATGATGTGGCCATCTCATGACTTTACCACACACCTGCACCCCCCTTCCCCCCTCCCCCGTCCCAGCCACCATTTTAGGGAGCTGATTTTTTCAATGATAGTTCCCTAAGGCGTTACTACTTATAGGCTGACTGTGTAAAATTTGGTCCAAATCGGACAAAGAATTCAAATATTTAAACCCCTCTCTCCTCCCTAATATTTTGTCCGGTTTCAACCAAATTCTATTTAGTTCTTAATCTCGATATAAAAATATCTAAATATAACATTTCGTTTTTATATATTCATTGGTTTTTTAGTAGAACGTACACAAAATTGTGAACTAACGCATTCCATGCACTCACTAACAAAAATTAAAAAAAAAATAATATCTCTTAAAATATACATTTTTCGATGTTCCTTATACAAGGCTTTATTATAGACCAAAACGCTGTGAATTCAATTTTTTTTATCAGAATAATTTCAACCGTTTTTGAAATATTTTGAAAATACGAAGCAAAAAAATAACACATTTTGCATGCACGGTTACAATTTTTCACCATATCTTGTATGGTAAAGTAAAAAATAAAAGAGAGTGGAAGTATTTTTTTCAGTTGTTCAATAATGCACATGGAACGTGTAACATTCACTTACTTTGCTCTTGTGGGTGATTATTCAAACAAGAAATGTGTTTTCCACCCGTGCGTGCACTATAGTTTACAAGTTGGTTGGTTGTCACACACTTATGGAAATATTAATTATTACAAATATACCATATACTAGTATATTTAATAATTTATTTATTTATGCCCATGAAGGATTAAGTAGCCAATGTGAATATTTAATGATATTTCTATTTTAAAGAAAATGTAATCATACAGATTTGAAAATAGTACTATAAAAATGCATGGAAATTAAGCCACGTTTTCCATGTTTTCTCAATTGAAGTGCGAATAGACAAATTAGTGGAGTGTATTCAACAACATTTATGAATTATTGTTATATTTGAGTTTTTTTTTTTTGTACGAGTAATTACGAGTATGTTACCTAATGTTGAGTGGGGGGGGGAGTACTGGCCGCTAAAATATTTTAGGATTTTAAGGGGGCCGCGAATATACTTTCGGGTTTTAGGGGAACCGCGATTAATAAAATATTAAGAACCACTGTTCTAGCCAATTTGTAGCTTACGTTTCAAATGCCGATATTTCTAAGATATAGTTGTTTCAAATATTTTTGCACTACTCCTAATTATATCGACAATAAAATCTTTTAATTAATTATACTATAATATAATATAATGATTAATTTGGTTGATATCGCTACGATGATACAGTAGTTCATATATTTATATTATAAATTGGATATTTTAATTAATTATTAGATATAATTAATAATCCTATTTGCTTATAGCTGGTTAAATAATATATTCGTCTTTCACTGCGTCCACTGCTCCCTTATTCATGTTATTTTCCGGCTTAGATCTCTCATTTCTTGACAAGTAATCAAACAAGGTGAATTGTCTTGATTTTATTAATACAAAAAAAAAAAAAAAAAAAAAAAAAAACTATTTAAGTATTCGATAATCATGCATCTTTGCTAAGATTGTGTAGATGAAATTCTAATTTAAATGAAAATCATTGTGAGTAAGAAGTATTTCTCTCAGGGTTGCCAACTACGTTATTTTGAACCGGAGTCTCCGGGTTTGGCGATCACTCTTCTGGTTCCGGATTCACAATGGAATTATTTGGGTCATTTCAAATTTCTGTCTCATATACAATGTATACATAATCTACAACCTAAACCTAACCCTGTCAAAAAAATCATATAGTTAAAATTTAATATTTATAGTCCGGGCGCATAAGATTTCTCTTCAAGTCCCAGTTTGAGAATTTTATGCATTAAAATGCTACTTTAAAATGCACAATTTTTCCACTTTTCACTTTTTGGCCCTTTCTACTTTTGGTTTAAAATAGCATAATTACGAAAAGCTCGTTGTACCTATTGTTTTATATTTGGAGTTATTTATGATCATGAAGATGTTTACAAAATTATTTCAAATTTTAATTTTTTAACGTCATCTACTTGTAAGTATATATAAAGGACCAATCAAAAGAACATAAAGAACATGGAGGCTTTGAAGTGATTGTTGGTTCTTATGCAAACTTCTTATATAAGATTTCAAGAGAAATTTCCAGGCACAAAATGGAACAAAGGAAAGAAAAGAAAAAGCGGCCCGGCAATAAGGACAAGCCGACGACAATAAAAATAACATCGTTTTTATTCTGGGTTTTTAATTGGTGCCTAGAAACCTATTTATTAAAAGTAAATTCGTCGAAATAATCATGAGGAATACATTAAAGAACTTTTCAACATCAATTAAATATGTTCATTAAAAATAATAATCCCTTTGGGAAGGGCTGCATTTTGTGAGTTTATAATATTTAAACGTCATCCTTTATGAGATGTCTTATTAACGCTTTCGGGAGGAGTGATGGCTGGACCAGTTTATCATTGACTCCGCCGTTATGAAGGGAAACGATATTTCCTGGTGGATGAGTGGCCCGGGGATGGGCGATGACACGAGAGGGTAGGTAGAGGGTAGAGTAAAGAACTAAGGGTAAGCACTTGGGTCTATTTGCCCGAGACAGTCCATGATTTAGAGGTGCCGACTGTGGTTTCGATTAGATCCTATAGCGGAAATGGTTGCGAAGAGGAGGAACTCAGCCCCCGTCCCTCGTTTGTCTAAACGAAATCTCATATTATTACCTATTCTCAGCCAAAACAAGTTAAGAAAAAAGATTTGATACAGATGTTTTTAAAGCAATTTAACATTATATATGTTGAAATAAAAACCGGCTTTTAGTAAGAATGCGTTCTTACTAGTTAAAACCTTCGTCAATATTCATTTAGATTATATGTGACGAATTCGAATCAAATGACCCCTATTGAATTTGATCCAAAGGGATAGAATTTTCATTTTAGGGTGGTTATTTTTGAATTTCTAACCTTCCCGGGACCCACAGAATATCTATACAAAATTTGGTTGAATTTGATCCAAAGGGATAACATTTCCATTCCCCCCCCCCCCCCTCCATTTTGGGTGGTTAGTTTTTGTATTTCTAGCCTTCCGGGGGCCCACAGAATATTTATTCAAAATTTGGCTGAGTTTGGCCCAAATGGCTAGAATCTTCGTTTTTGCCCCCCCCCCCCCCCATGTTGGGAGTTTATTTTCAAAGTTTTTTACTTTATCCAATGCGAAGCATGGGAGAAAGTATTGGAATCGCTCTCGCGGCAAGCGCGACTTCAAAGGGTCCTCAGGTAAAGACTACGGAACCCATAGACTCAATTAAGGTCACAAATTGAAGTATTCAATGAGATTGAATTTTAGCACGTGACGGTTTTGCCAAAAATTACCTGGAATCTCGTCGAGAGGCCAAAAAGTGCCATTTTTTTTGGAAGTGCGTGGGGATGGATGGATGTATGTGTGTTATCGTTTTTTTCGTCCACGATTTTTTCCACACCTTTGCACCGATTGAAATGAAATTGAAAACCTACCATTAGTTTAACAAAATGAAGCGCTGATTAGTTTTTGGTACATAACGGTCCACAAACATTAGTACTTTATTTCAGTACTTTGTTAGTTCTTTCTAAATATCTTGAAAATGACTTAACCAATTTTGATGAAATTTAATATCCTAATTAAGTACCTTGGGGACCATAAAAAAGGTTAAATAAAGTTTTTAGTAAAATTATATTTTAAAGTACTTTATTCAAGAACATATTAATATTTCAAATGAATTTGGATAAAGTTTAGCAACGATCCGTTGCAGTTTATTTAATGTGTCAAATATTCCATTCTCTACAACTTTGCTTCTAATGGAATTTTACTGAGAGTAAACACTCTAGGGGTTATTTGATTCGAATTTGACACATATAATCTAAAATCTAAATGAACATGGACGAGCGTTTTTACTGAGTCGTTTTGTCAAAACGCGTTTTTACTGAAATTCATTTTTGACATCAGTAAAAACTAGTTGTTACAAAGGTATTCTGTGAAACGCGTTTGAACTATAGTAAGAACGCGTTCTTACTGAAAACCGGTTTTTATTGAAAAATATATAATGTGAAAATTGTAGAAAACATAAACATGGGGTGTATTAAACCTGAATAACAGAGATGAGCAAATTTAATCAGAGTGATATTGTAATGCAATAAAACATTCCAAAAGTCATACCTTCAAAAGCCCATTTATTTTGGTATATGTGATCGTAAAGATGTCAAAAATTCAATAAATAATAATAATAAAAAAATAACAAAAAAAAAAAAAAAAAAACACTGGGGATCTTGTATTTAAATCTTTTAATAAATCATAGCACACAGCGTGCGCAGGCCAAGTTCGAGCATTGCCGTACGCCCTGTACGCTATTTACACGAAGTATTTCTTTAGTGCGCATTGCAACTTCTTGAATACCATTAAAAATACTATAAATAACCTAAACAAGTTAATTAAAAATGATACAGATGTTTTCAAACAATTAAACATTAACTGTAGAATGTTAAAATTATTTGGAACATTAACATGGGGTGTATGAATCCGGGATAGAGCGGGTGCAAATTGAATCAGACTGATATTGTTATACAATAAAACATTTCAGAAGTCATACAAAAGTCCATTCATTTTCGGCCGTTCTCCATTGATAGGGTGCAAGGGGTGGATATAAATAACCAATTACCGTACTACTCCAAACACGATTGGAATGTTGTTATTAGTCTATTGCATCGAAGGGCGTTGCACTAATTCATTGCGTTGTTATCTCGTTTTGCACGGTTGGTTGTTGCTTCCTCGCCTAAAATGCGCATTCGGATGGCCTACGAGAGAAAATTATCTAGTATCTACACTAGGGTGGGCCTTATTTTATCAACTTTCTAAAATTTTAGCTTCCATCCCCCTATCTTGTTTCAATCAGCAAAAAAACGATCTGTGAAAATTTTTAGCTCAATCCGACTCAGAAGTGCAACCTCAATTCAATGGCAATGAAGTTTTGAAATTTTCACCCGGAAAGTAATTTTTCAGAGAAACATTTTTTAAAATTATTTTATTTGTAATCACTTGTAAGCAGTAGTAGTGAAAATTAATGCTAGTTTTAATTAATTAGTTATTTTTTCGATAGCATGTTATTTTCTACCCTTGTGAATTATGTTTTGCGATTTTTCATTAATATCATTAGATAAACTTATATTAATTATTATTATAATTCTAATCATACACTATTCTTATTATTTTTTACTATTATTATTATTATTATTATTATTATTAATAAAAATAAATACTAAATACTTAAATACTTCTATTCCCAGAAAATTTAAAGAAAATCTATGTTTTTATCAATATTTTTATTTTTAGGTATAATTAAAGTTTGTTTTTAAAAGTGTCTATTAAAGACTAAGACTAGATATCATTAGCGGACTAAAGTATCGAATCGCAGTAACAATTTTATTGTTGATTGTAATGTATATAGTGAAATTATAGTGAAATTTTTTGTTTTCAAAAGAGGTTATTCTGTTTGCTATTTGTACTATAAATCTATATAAATAAAAATGTACTGTTACGCTTAAGTGATACGTTGAAGGATCTCCGAAAGTTCTTCACCGATTTTTTTGAAATTTTCACACAACATTCCATTCAAACACACGAGTGTTTATATAGATATCACACCTCTGGCATGTAAAAAATATTTTTTTCGAGAAAACAACGGCAGCGCCTCTCTAGGGGGTAAAAGAAAACAAACAAGATTGCCGATTATAGCTTTTTGGAAATCTTTAAACTTTCAATATTATTTTTGGTTAAGGGAACAATAATTATAAACCTGGCACAAAATTTAGATATACCAATCGGAACACCAAGCGGACATATGTTGCGAATATAGTTTCGATACGTCCTGTGGTTTAGGCGTGAAGCATAAGAGTTAGTCACAGCAACTCGTCGTCGGGTCAGCTATTATCTATTTAAATTTTAACCATAAAATGAGACGCTCCCCGCCAGGGGCTAGGTGACGCCGGGCCGAAGGCCCGAGCGTCAGCTACTTATAAATATACTTATACTTATATTCGGACAAATTTATTTTGATATTTTAAATTCTAACCAGGGCCGGAGAAAGCGGGACTGTAACGCCTGCATTATCGGTGTGGACCATTATTAGGAGGTGTTGAGGTACTGAATTGTTCTCATAGAAAATATATAATTTTTTTGATTTTGAAATTCATTTCTAATTTAACTTTAAAATAATTATAGGTAACTCGTTGAGAAAGCAAAATGCGATTCGTTCTTTGCGCTATCATTTGGAAGAAATTTTGCAAGCTGGCGACAACGGCACTTGGGCCGGCCCTGGTCGTAGTATCTCATTTGAAAATTTACTAGATCGTGACTATCATGATAAGTGTTGCGATGAATACGGTTTTTCTTTTTCATTATTTACAAACTTAAAAAAAAAAAAAAAAAAAAAAAAAAATAGTACCTATATTAAATTATTTGTGTTTTATAACAAAGATTTAGAAAATTTGTGATTGTTTTCTTACTTGAAGAAAAATTTCCCACTTTTTATGACATACATATGGACATACCGGATTCAATTATGGGGCTGTACAAAAAAGTCCAATATAAAAATTATACAAAATTTTTACTATGAAGTATTCTAAATGCCCCTTGGTACATCAGAAATAGTGACCTGCATCGAGATCTACACCTCGATGCAGTCACAGAAGAAATTCACAAATATTCAATTAGACACCACCAACGTCTACACAATCATGAAAATCAAGAAATGAAACAAATGCTCAACGTTGATGATAATGTTCGTCGACTAAAAAGAAGAAAAAACATTTGAACTATTTATTTAACAAATTGTTTTAATTATTCCATTTGGATAATATTAATCTTATTATTGTATATATATTGTTAAGTGAGGAATTATATTTGTTAAATATTTTCCTAAAGTGTGCCTTAAGTATGTGAAATAACAAATCTTTTGACAATTGTGTTAATAATTGATTTAGATAAATAAATAAATAAAAAAAAAACTTTTTATGACGAACAATTTAAAGGGTTTCTAGTCTATTTACTTTCTAAGAATTAGAAGTGAAAATATTTAATATAAGGTGAAAGCAGGACCAGGAAATTTTGAAAATTAAGAGAGACGGTTGAAAGTGAGGTGGTTACAAAACCGTACCTCTCACCCAGAGATCTTAGGGGAAATCACGTTATTAGAATATAATCTAATTGAATGTAAAAAGAATATTTTCAAAACTGTTCCCAAACAAGATCTCGAGTGAAATGTCGAGCATCGATTAACTCTCTCTGCCTTTGTTTGTAGTCATTTGGGATTACCTAAGTACGCTTAATTAAAACCGACATCGAATGCGAATCGTTACCGCATGCAGATGTTTGGATTTATCCCCTCTCGGGCTTTCCGAGCAGAAAGAGAGATAGTGTTTATACAATATAAAATATTCGTAAATCATAAATATTATTTTTCATCAAGTTCCAAGCGACATGCGGAAAGATCTAAATCAAAAACACTGGTCTCGCGCCAGAAGCGCCAGAAATCAACGCTATTGCTCGCGACGATCATGTGAGGCGTGAGGGCATTATTTATATGAAGGGTGCTTGTCTGGAGAAGGGTGCCTCCCTTTTTTGGATTAGTACAACAATTCTCTTTTTCATTCGAGGGAAAATTCACAAATCTATCCTATCATTTAATTAGTAAAAACAAATGAAATATGCAAGCTATTTTAAAAATAAAAGAAAATAAATATGAGCCGGTGCTAATATATTTTTTATAACCGATTGAACATTTTTACTTATCTGTTCAATGATTTTATTTAATAATTGAAATTTTTAGTTGAAACTCCTGATAATCGAAGCTTAAAAAATAGATTAAAGGGTTTGGTATATTGATGAAAAATAATAATAATAATAATAAAAACAGAGGCGGAGAAGAAAAATAAATATGAAGAACTAAGGATCAAGGATATCTAGAAAATGACTAGGGTGACCATCTACCCAATAGATATATCGGCAGAGGCGGTACTCACTGCAAACAAGAAATATCGAGAAACTTGGCATACCAAACAACATCTTAAAGGTCGCACATCGGGCAGTTATTCTAAAGACTTGCCATATAGTATCCAAGTTTCTCGATGGAAGAACATGTGTGTCAGGATGAATTCCCTCTCCACACTGTCCGAGCCTAATCCATAAAAAATAAATTGCAACGGATCGTTTCAAGACTTTATCCAAAGTCATTTGAAAGATTATGTTTATTTTTTTATTTTAATCAGAAATCACTGGCTATTTGAAGAAGCATTCCACCCACCAAGGACTGGACTCGCCTAGCTCATACGTAGCTTTCATTCTTCTCTGCGCAATGTGTTGCCTAAATACAGGCGTACCAAATTCATGAATCAAGTTCAAATTCAGACTACATTTAGAGGATTTTAATTAGAACAATTATTTATTTATATTTTATAATTCAATATTTTTCCTATCGGTGCAAAAAAATTAAATTAGTTAAATAGCTCTAAATTAAAAAATAGTTCAAATTCAAGTTCGATTTCGGACAAGAGCTAAAATATTGAATTATTTTTTCATTAGTGATTCTAAAAGATAAAAGAATTGACCATTGGCAGATAAAATGAAAAATTATTACTCTTTACGCTGACATATTATATTGGTTAATTTCTCCAGGCGGCCGGAATATTGAATTTACTCAAAAACACTAAATATTTATCTTATTATCGTATATTTATCGTATTATCTAATCCACTGTCCAAGTTAAAAGAAGCGAAAGTTAAGCTATTTCGACATTATGATATTATGAATGTACACCTCTCGTCAGCCTCTTTTACTGAAATCAGGAACCAGGAGCGACCAGAAAGTCGCCAAAGAGTCCACGATTACATATTTCCGGACCTTTTTGCAATCTCGAAACCATTGCAAAAATAATTTTTATTCTGTCTTTGATCGCTTGGATATAAAAAGAGCCCTCAAAACATGTTTTTGCCATGGCTAAATTTTTTATAACTTTATAAATCTCCAATTTTGTAATTTATGTAAATCTTTTCAATAATTTCTCCATTTTTTCGATTGATATCTGAAGAAAAAAGACAATGATTATTTTTATTGAAACAAGATAATATTTAATAAAATGAAATCTAAAATCCAATTCTATTAGAATTAGGTTTTTAAATAAAAGGAAAGCAATCCTCTTAAAAAGTTGAAAACTAGATATACATTTAAATTCAATAAAATAGAAAGATTGTGAATGCATTTTTATAGTGATGGCTGCCATGAATATTCAACCATCTTGAAATTTACAACTTCGAAACTTAGAGATGGTTACCCATTCAATCAAAAGAAAACAATTTATTGAAAAAATAAATTTAATCTTTACATTTATTTTATCATAACATAAATATAACATATCTATATAGTTTCATTAAGTGAGAAATTATTAGTGTGTTAAATCTTTTAGTGTTATAGTGTAAAGTGATTTTCCCTTACATCGTTTAGTTACAACACTAATGTTTTATTGTACTAATAAAAAAAGAGTAGAAAAGAATTTAATTTTTAGAAGGTCTTCTTAGAAACTTATTTACAGCTATAATAAAAGAGCCTCATATTATTATTAAAACGATTATTCATTATATAAATTTAAGTAACAAAGATTTTATAAAGACTATTGTTTTCGAGAAAATATGTGAGTGAGATAGAACTTTAAGATATATATTTATATCTTGGAAGTTTTGCAAATAATTTATGAAAACATGTGCTTATTTGTAATTCACGTTTCGGAACAGTATCCAACACTTTTGTATAAAAGTTTACCATCATATTAATATACTGCCTGAAGTCGTTAAAAAAGTATGGTGTAGTTCAGATATGTCCCGGTATATTTACTACTTTCAAGTGCATCAAGAGAAGTGGGATGAAAGAGATATAAAAAGCACAGAAGTTCAAATATTGGTTTAGGGGGTTCTTTAGTCCTGGAATTAACAAAATCTTTGATTGGAAAATCATATAATAATAATGGACAATTACTTTTCTTCAGAGAAGCTCCTTGAAAAACTAAAGACACATGGTATTTATGCATGTGGTACAGTGCGTCTGAATCGAGAAAGTCTGGGAAAGCTGGCTGAAGATAAGAAATTGAAGAGAGATGATCGTGATTTCACTGTCTTAAATAAAGGATTATTGTTTGTAAAATGTATAGACAATCATACTGTTCAGTTTCTTTCTAATTCCCATGGAAATGAAGCTTGTAGTGTGAAAAAACTCTCAAAAAGATGGAAAGAAGATAGAAGTAGGTGCACTGACTGTTGTTCGAGATTATAATTAACATATGGGTGGGGTGGATAAAGCAGTTATGCTAAGGTCTCTCCATGAATTAGACAGAAAGTCAAAAATGTATTGGTACAGGCTATTTTATGCAGTGATGGAAATATGTCTAGTAAATTCATACAGTTTTTACTGTGATGTGAAAGGAAAAGTTTCTTTCTTTGACTTTAAACGTCGAACCACACTATGTTTTCTAACTTTTGGAAAGCAAATGCCCATCAAAAGGAGTAGGCCTAGAAGTGACAAAAATCTGTTACCCTTGCAAACAAGCTGCAAAAACAAGGAAATCTGCATCTGTGCCTAAAAAGACATTGGGTTCCAGAACACAGGGTCCCACTGGGCAACATTTGTCACATTACGAGAAAGATGTGAAATGTGTACTTCTAGGAAAATTGAGTCAAGACCGCATTCAAAGTGTTCAGAATGTAATACATTCGTGTGGGTGTAAATTACAAAAAAAATTGTTTTTTTTAATCCCATCAGAAATAGTCGCGATAGAAGTAATCTCCTTTCTGAATATAAGATAATATAACAAATAAATAAATATTGAAAATTTTTATTCTCTATTTTATATTTTTTTATATTATCCACAGAATTATTTAACAAATTTATTGTTTAATTTTGTGTATCTTTCTAATTACCATTAAAATTTAAAATATTACCAAATGGTTAAGATTATTATTACAAAAATATTGCTTCCGTAGAGTCCTGTTGGGACTTCAAAGTCCCTATAGTTCATTTCTTACCTTACGACATCACGGACCACCCACCCACCCTTTTGTAAATTAGTAGAGTAAATTAATGAAATCGCTTACAATTACAGTATAGAGTATACATAATTGTATGAACTGTTTTCAACTTGTTAATTATCATCTTTTTCATCGCTTATCGCTTTACTAACTTTTACTTTCAGACATCCTTATTCTTTGTTGAGTCACTGTCATTGTACTTGTACAACAATTTTTTCCATGTAATTAAAGACGTTGGTAATGACTTATAATGGAACTTGTGTTATAAGATGTTTACTTACACAGCACAAATTTTTAAAATTTTAAATAATTCAATAAATAAAGGGTTAAAAGCTGAAAGTAATGGAAGGCAGCCAAAGAATAGTGAAGATTTGAAAAATTATCACATTTCCAAATAAGGTGTGTTTATTTTGGACTGTCTCTCTATTCTTTATTTCCTCCTCTAAAAAAGATGAAAAGAATGACAGTCCAATAAATACACCTTATTTGAAAATGTGATAATTTTTTCTTTCTTTACTATCCTTGGGCTGCCTTCCATTACTTTCATCAGAAAATTCTACCAGTCCGTCTCTCTCCAAAGAGAAAATTTCTTCAAATATAAAGCCTTAACGTTTTACTATTAATTTACTTTTTCTCATTGAAGTGACATTTTTAAAGAAATGACAATCGAAAAATGAAAAAAAAAATAACTAAAACCTTAAAAATCAATTTATATTTATGGTAATATTAATTAATAAATATAAATAACCTGTCATATTTCATCTAGTTTTATCATAATATTCATAATAAAACCAAGAACAACATAACATGTAAATTACAACTTATTTCAAATCATGTTTTCTTAATGAATTAATAAAATCTTCAAAAATATTATGTTCTTTTAATACAGAGAAAGTAAACTCATAGAAAACATTAACAAACAATTAAAATCTCTACATTCATGTTATTATTAATCCATTTATTATTTTCTAAAAACTTTTATAATAGACCTGTCTCGCAAGTTTTAATCTCTGTAGATAGTTGTGTACCCCCAGATCCAGATAACAACCAAGAGGCATCAGTCTGGTTATAAAAATAATAATAAAAAAAAAAAATGAATGTTGTGAACTGCTATAAAGGACCGTGGCAACAGTATCCTTGCAAAGGATATCTTAGCGGTTGGACCCAACTGGGAATAAGGCCCGGGGGAGTATATCATGGGTGGTCTCGCGGGATATCAAGATAGGTCCTTTGGAGTCGACTCAGCGAAAATAATTTCACGTCGGTCGCCTCGAAGGCGTCGCCACCGGTTTATCTAGAACTAGAAGGAAGCACCCGGGTTCCTCCCCCCGACTTACCCTATGCATCTGATTCTAAAAGTTTTTAAACAACTCGGGACTGATGAACGCTCGCCTCTCATCCCGTGGTGATCTTATCAAAACAATTTATGGGGGTGGATCCGGGGGAAAACATCGGCTAAAGTTTGTCGGCCGATTAATCTTGGATCGTTTTCGCTCTACCTAGAATAATTGTAACTTTTAATTGGTAAGAGGAGAATTATTATTATTATTTTTTTAATATTAGTTACTTTGATAGTGGATAAAAAATTTAGTAAGAATATCTGTTAAATACATGTTAGGGGAGCGTTTTAGATAATTTTCAAATCTAAAAAAGAAATGAAAATACTGAATTTTTAAAAGGTATAAAAAAACGTGATAATTGATTTAATAGTGATGCCTTCCTAACTTCATTAGTCACCCTTATTGTTTCATGAATAATGTTAGTAACCCCCCTAGTTTCATTGAAATCCCCTTCCCCCATTTTATTTACTTTTAAAGAATTAGAAGAGATTTTTATTACCTTTTGTTGAAGTTTTAAGACTTGACCGTTTTTATTTTTAACATATAATGCTAAAATGCAAAAAATTTCAACCTCCCCTCTAGAACGCACTCTATGTCTTAACCCCCCCCCCCCCCCCGTGGGCACCTCTGAATTTAATGAATACGATTTTTTAGATAGGTATTTTTACCATATACTTGATGGATTATACAAATAAGCAGTAGTCTCTCCACACGACTTTACCATATACCTGCCACCGCAATCACGTTTCAAACGTTATTAAAAAATGAAATTTATATTCATGAATATATTGTGCATGAAATAAGTGTTATTTTTTCGGTTCGTATTTTCGAAATTTCTAAAAAACGGTTTAAGCTATTTTGATTAAAAAACAAATTGAAGAATTCAGGGCTGCTCAGTCTACATCAAGTCGTAATTTCTGAAGTTGGAGAGCCCAAAATCAAATCAGTTTTCTGCATTGGAAGATCTTGGCATCAAAGCGAATTTTTTATGAAGTTTCTTACTTCGATTACTGTTGAAAATGATTAATTTTTTTATTAGTTTCACTAGCTATCAACAAAAAACCTGTAAAATCTAACTAATTATTTTATTAATACTATATAAATCATTTAACGGAACAATTAAAAAATAAAAACTTGTTCTAATATAGTAGTTACTTAAAGATAAGAGTAAATAAATATTATATTTAATATTCATTTACTGGGAGTTAAGGATTCTTGGTCACTTGTTTCACATTAAAGTAGTTACTTATTTCTTTACTGTAGAATGCTTTCGGCTTAAGTTACTTATGTACTCATACTTAAATAAGAAAATTTGTCTTTAGTTATCTAATTCTGTCTCTATATATACATTGATTTAAATTAATTAATCTGATAAAATTTCAATATTTTTATAATGAATATCAATCACTTTAATCCTGAAAAATGGTTTATTTAAGCCGAATCATTATTTCTATCTATTTCATTAAGTTGACATTAAAGTGTCAACAAACGATCTTTTTGTTACTCCCCTTTTGCTAAAATTTTTAAAAATTTCTACTAGCTGTTTTAAAATAAATTTTCCATGCTTGATATATTCCAAAGTTCTTCATTTCATTTATTTTCCTTCTTGAAAACAAAAATAAGTTTGATTTTACGATCTCGGAATCTTCCCAAGTCAATATTGTTAAGAAAACACTTTACCTTTTCAAACTATGAATTAAATCACTCTTGTTTACTAAATTAATAATTTATACTATACCAACTTAAGAATACGTTTCCCGGAAGGTTTCTGAATTCATTTGTCATAAATTTTTCTATTTTGATATCTTATTTAGGAATCATCTATCATATGTATAATAGACATACACTGCGAGTTAAAAACAATGTAAACTTATTCTCTGTCTGTATTTTAGGATTAAAGAAAACAGTTGATCTCTTGCATAGGACTTGACCATAATGTTATGGGAAAATTTAGTTATTGCAGCATTTATAAAAGAATACAAGAATATAAACTTTAAAATAATAAATTTTATTTTTCCCTCGCACATCCCACGAAACAATCTCGGCAAACAGCTTTTGTTGGGTCGTAGACTTTTTCTCCCTCGCATTCCACGCTCCAAGACATTTTTATGGTTCTATCGCAACTTCTCCAATCGCTGACATATAACGACATGATACATATTCAAGTTTAATCTTAATGCCATTTACTCTCGATCCATGAAATTTCCATGAAAATCGGTATAGTAGTTAGACATAAAAGGTCAGAGAAAATACATGCATAGATATTGAATTCAATCTTACATTTTTCAATTTTTTTTTCTATTTTTAATGTAAGTATTTTCTTCTGCAGGTTCGGGCGGCCGATTACTAAATATTTAATGCGGTGTATTCGCATGTGCGTTGTATAGATACACTAATATTAACTCAACCAAGGGAATGTTTATTATTATTATTCATATTATTTACATTGAATATTATTAATTAGGAAAATGTGCAGTGGGAAAATCTTAGAATTGTGTAGTAGCTACAGGTAGTGTAGTCGCACTTACGACCTTGTGTATAATCTCTTTCATACATGTGTATTAGGGTGGTTCTTATTTAGGATATTTTCGATAACCGAGGCTCTCATGGTTCGAAATAAATAAAAAAAATATCACCCAAGTTTCCACTCTCTATCTCAATTTTAACCTGTGCCGCACAGCGATGCAAGTTTTTCACCTATAAATAACATGGGATTTTCGGCATTGAAATATCATTTTTTTATTTCGACCAAAGAAAAAAAATTTTGAAACTCTGGAGACTTTGTCCTTATAATCGTAGCTATCCCTCAGAATTTTTACAGATTTTTAGCTATTATAGTTTTGGAGTAAAATAACTTACTAACACTAAGATTTAGCAGTATCTAGCTGTAACTCCAAAATTATGATAGAAAAAAATATGTAAAAATTTTGAAGTATAGCTACTATTATAAGGATAAAGTCTAAGGAGTTTCAAATTTTTTGAACAATTGCTTTGGCCGGAATAAAAAAATTGATATTTTAATGCCAAAAACCCCATGTTATTTAGATAGGAAACTTGCTTCGCTGTGCGGCACAAGTTAAAATTGAGATAGATATTTGAAACTTGCGGGATATATTTTTTTTATTTATATTGAACCATATGAGCCCCCGCAGCGTAAAAATTCGAAAATACCCTAAATAAGAACCACCCTAATGTGCATATTAAATAAATCAAATAATCAGCTATGGGGATTTCCCTAAAATTTAATATATTATAGTGAAAACAAAGATTTAAGTATCTTTTTGGGTGTCTTTTTTTGAAAAAAGATGGAAATTATTTAAAAAATCAACCCAGTATATAATATTATTAAATGAATTTAACTTTAAAGGACATCATAGATATTAGAGAAATATTTTTACATTGTATATCAGAGAGAGATAAAATCCATGGGTCCGTCACTGAAAACTTTTTTCAGTTTAGCAGGAATTTTCACTATCTCCTTTGAGTTGAAGGGAGTGAAAAATCTAGCTATAATACTTATATATGTTGCATGTCAGAGAGAGATTTGTCTTAAGGGTTTGGCTAGTGGCCCGGCAAGCTTAGTTAGCGCTTGGGTTCGATTCCTAAGGGGACGAACCTCTCTGATATGCAATGTAAAAATATTTCTCTAATATCTATGATGTCCTTTAAAGTTAAATTCATTTATTAATATATTATATATGTACATATTTTTGGGAATCCTCCCCAACTGTTTCTTATGTATAGGAAATGCTAGGCTTTGAATTTTGTATGTAATAAATTTGTTGATTTTATTCTTTCTTTTGTTTTTTATGCACCACTTACGAACGATGTCTAAGAACCTATCTGTTTCTAGGAATTCCTGTAGTTAATTTGACTAGTTACATGCGTTGGAGCGCTTACATTGTGTTTTTTTAGAATCCAAGAATCGGGGAAATTGCTTAATACTGCCTGAATTATATTTATTTCTATTAATTATTGAAATTAAAGAAAAAAAAATTGAATAGAGAAGTGGGTCGAAATTAAATTACAATATTTGAGCCAGACAGACATAGAATCTAAGTACAAAAGTCTGAAAATATTAAATTAACTCAAGATCAATAAAAGATTCAAGAACTGCTATTAAAAAAACGATTAGTAATTTCAGTTTAGAAAATTGTCCTGGTCGTCTTTTCCTTGACATCTTGACTTCCTTTAAAGGCGCGTTTGATTCTCTCTATTTCTTTTAACACCTTGGCCTTTTCGTTGGTTTGAAAATTAAAATTAAAAATAAATTAACTAAAATGGACTTCCAAAGGAGGTCGCAGCTGGCTGAGCTTTAGAGGCAAGGCAAGGCGGCTGTCAACAGCAAAGTGAATTCAGCCCCCATCAAACCACAGACATTTTGTAAAGTCGCTTCCGATTCAGTGAAAGAAAAAGAGAATAAAGAACGAGTGAAGGGTGGGAAATGAAAAACGGGAAAAAAAAGAAACGTATTTTCCTACTATAGTAACTTTTTTCTTCAATCAATCAAAAAAAGAGTCCCCCACTTCACTTCATTTGGCATCCGATTTCTTTTTTCTTTCTAAAAGAAAAAAATAATACCTATTTATTAATTTAAATAAATGCAAAGAAAGGATATTTTTGCTGAGAATTCAAAATTGAAAGAAAAAAAAATATTAAATAAAATCTTGGGAAGTTAGAATAGTTAAATTATCTAGCCAGGCAGAGTGTAGCTAGATAAACACAGCGTTGGCAGGCCAAGATCAAGAATTGGCTGTACACACGCTGTACGCTATTGCACGAACGATTTCGAGCCACTTTTATATCTAAGAACCCATTTGAAATACAAAGCTGAAATTATACCCATGTAATTATGTAATCGATCTTGTAGAGCAGGGGTTCTCTACCGGATTCAACCCCCCCCCCCCCCACCACAAAAAAAGGGGAATTTTACTATTTCAAGAGGGGGATTAATCTCAGCTTTCTAATTTTAGGTATAGTACCTGGAGGCATCGAGCTATGCTCGGTAACTTCTTCCTTCAGTTAAAAGCTTTATTTTAATATTATTTTTAATTTAAAATTCTGATAAAAAGGTCGATTTTTATTTGAAAGCCGTTTTCAAATTAAAAAAAAAATACAAATATATATAATGTATTCGACCACTGTGTTATTTTTTCAGAAAATTGAGACCTGCTTATGCCAAAGATATTTTTAAATAAATTCTTGATTATTTTTTATTCTATTAAATAAATAAGGTTCTTTATAAAAACAATTATAAAACGTTTATTAATAATTCTAACGTTTAGGGAGAACAACAAACCAGAAACACAATACTTCTTCAAGGCCTTTTAGAACAACGAAATAAGGCAACCCATTGTCTGCCTGGGTACAAAAGGAAAAGGGAAACCTTTTTTAAAACCCTAAGAATGGGATTCGTCTACCTGAGAATAATTAATTTGATTACGAAAAAACCCATCAAAAACAATTTTGTCGAAGATGAATGAGACGGTGACAGATCGAATTGTCACCCCGAAAACCCCCTAACCCGTGAATTTCATCAAAATCGGTAGAGTCGTTTTCAAAATATAACCAAGATACAAATATATAAACAAACAAATAAATATACAATTTTTGCTCGTTTAATAAGAGTAGATATTACATATCTTTATCTCTAAATTAGGCCTGGCTAAACTAAATCGCAACGCGTTGACGACCTAAAAATTTCCAAGAACCGCACACACTTAATCATAATTTTAATATTTTTAAATGTTTTTTTCCAGATTCGCTTTACAAGGGATTTGGTATTTAGTGATTTTTATCGTAAGTGAATGCAAAGGTACACTAAAAGTGTTCAATCAGTGTTAATGTAAAAAAAAAACAATACTTCAACCAGATACGATAAGAAAACATGCATTGAATGACCCTACAACCAACAACAAAAAGTACGTATTTGTATGGTAATAACAATAATTAGAAATAGTTCTACTTATCAAAATTATTATTTTTTTATTTTTATTTTTTTTTAGTGATATTCAAAAACATAAGGTTTTAATATTTAACGCCTAATGATGCAACTAGTAATTCAGAGCGTTCGATTGAATGCATAACCTAGAACACACAGGCGAAACTCTTTCTTTCTAATTTTCCCCTTTCTTTTTTGGTCACTATTAATAATCTTTAGTTTATTTAAAATGTTTCATCAAAAACCCATACTATTCTCCCTTAACACTATTAATTTTATGTAGTGACTCATTTTCATAAGGTAAATAGTTTTAACTATCAAAATTATTACTCAAGTATATACACAAAACAATATTTCGAGTCTTATTTTATTATAACAAACAATTATCAATGACTATTTCTTTCAGTGTGATTTTTGCATTTCTCTCTTTCAACCCCTAAAATAAAGTGGTGAAGATTTTAGGGAAAATTTTCATTTTAAAATATGTAATGACCCTAGGATGATAAAATTTGGCAAATTTGTAGCGTTTGTGGAATTAATAAAAAGGAAAATTAATCACAAAAAACTTTACTACCCTTAACCTCTAAAATGAAGAGGTGAAATTTGTACGGTAGATTAACCCCCTTCAAAAAAAGGTAATATAGTATAAATTAAATTTAATTGTCATATGGAAAACTATCCAAGGGCTGTAAGTAATTTCGCAAACTGCACCTTTGTTCAGATTTCCAACTTTCCAGCTCAACGGCTGACGAAAAATTACCTAGTTCCAACTTTTCACTTTCTCCTCAAATTTATCTTTAATTTGGTTTAATTGATAATTTATAAATAAATGGAAAGGTTGTGCTTGATTTTAGGATTTCTTTTATCAAAGAACAAGCAAATTCGATAAGAAAAGAAAGAAGAACAAAGTAAGAAAGTAAGAGTCTAGTTTAGTTGTCACTCAAAAACTCCAAGCAATAAAATTCAACTAAGTGACAAATATCAGGGCAAAATTCAAGAACAAACAACAAGAATTGGCTGCCTGGAGTAGAAAGGGTCCAACGCAGGAGCAATCAGAGTTTATTTGTCGATTCATCGAACGAGTAGTGCCAACTGCCTCCTCCATCGTGACTGGAGTACACCGGCGAAAAAAGAAATAAACCCAGGCCCGAAAAAAAAGTTCATTTGTTAGTTTCTGTCCCTAGTCAGTATCAAAACCCTTAATTATTTAAATCAATTTTCAACTTGTTTGAGTTTTAATTAATTGTAAAAAAAAGAGATAACTTCTCTATATATATTTTATACAAATTAATCACATGCTTATCATAGTAGAGCTCTACATGAATTTTATTTAAAAAAAAACAGCTTATCTCTCAACCATGTATCTCATTTATTTTTGTCAATTTAGTTAACCTGACAATAAATGATTAACCTAAGGGATAAATGCATTATTCTGGTTCTGAAAGGAGCATTCATTTATTTTTGAAAAACATGCTTCATAATTTAGAATCAGATTCAATTAATTTTCAATTTTATAAAGCCAATAGACAGATGTAAAATGGAAAAGGGTAGGGGACTAATGACTAAACAATCTCGTTAAATTTTGAAAAAATTATTATAAACCAAAATTTGTGGTCAAGATATATCAATCAAATAAAATATTCATTCCTGATAGGAGAAATTGATTATTTATAACAACTCGTAGAATCATTTACGGAAAGAGTTTTGACAAATTGTTGGTGAAATAAAATCCCAAACATTAAAATTCACACTCAAAATATTCTCGATTGTTCAAATTATTAATATAACTTCTCCATTCTTCTTATCAATCTTATAATATTAATAGAAAAAGAAATTTTGAAATCCTTCAACAGGAGAGCAACGCCTATAAGAGAGTTATATTGGAGAGTTTATCTATATATATAAAAGTGAAATACCACTCACTCACTCACTCACTCAACACAATATCTCCAAATCTACTGGACCTACGGGCTTGAAATTTGGAATAGAGGTACATTATACGGCGTAGATGTCAGCTAAGAAGGGATTTTACGAAAATCCACCCCTAAGGGGGATAAAATTGGGGTTAAATTAATTAAAGATCTGTGATTGGCTGATTCTGGTGCTATGTTTTTGTTTTTGTTTACTCAAATTCTTTCCTGACGACTGTTTTGTTTACTCCTATTCTTTTTATTTAATGATGAAATTATATAAAAATTAAAAACATGAAGAATAACTATTCTACATTGGATTTTTGATTTTTCGGTTATTATTGCTAACCATTGATGAAAACATGCAGGAATCGAGTCAAAAATCAAAATTCTATCCCTTTAGACCAAACTTAACCAAATTGTGTATATCTACATATACTGTAGGCACCTAGTAGGCTAGAAATGCAAAAACTAACTGCCTAAAATGCCCCAGGGGGGGAGGCGAAAATGAAAATGCTAGCCCTTTGGCCAAACTCAACCAAATTTTGTATACATAATTTATACACCATGAGAAGTGGGTCCAAAGGAAGTGGTTCAGGGGCTAGGGGTCCTGGGGGGTTAGAGAGAGTGTCGTTGGGTCGGAGAGGCGTGGGTCCAGGGGGTTGAGGAGAAGGTAGCTGGGATGAAGGGGGAGGGAGTCAAGGGGTGGGGGGTCCTTGGCCAGCAAGAAGGACACCAAAGGTCCGAAACGAGACTCTCCCCGCCAGGGGCTAGGTGTTGTCTGGACCGAAGCGACGGGCGACAGCTAGTATATAAATAAATTTGACTCAAAATTAAACACTCAATTTGATTTTAAACTCAGCGGCCAATATAAAGATTATATCTATTGATTAAATATTCTCTGAGTCTTTCTTTTTGTTTTTTGCTTTTGTTTAGATAAGTTTGTGAAAGTTGTAATATATAAAGGAATTATGTAAAGAAAAAAGTGTTTCATGTTAAGTGAAGATGGGTTCGACTAGGCCCGAAACATGTTTTAACAATAATAAATTTTTCAAAAATTAAGAAGTTTTTTCTTTCTCTTTTAAAAATATAAGATTGATAAAACGAATAGGGAAGTTATATTAAAATTATAATTCAGAAGTAGAAAACAATGAGATTGCATTCTGCTTGATTCAAACATATTATACATTTGTTTAGTGACTAGTTTACTATTACAATATAAACGAATTTACCTAAATTCAATCGGATATTTGAGCTCATGAAAAATAGCAGATTTAATATTTCTAATTAAAAAGACTAATGATGCAGATCCACTTTTAAAATTTCGAATTTGAATTATCTACCTTTAGAACTCGTGGTTAAAAAATTTCAGAAAATATGATGAGATCAAATGGCTATTTGGAAAAATCTTGAACGGCTGTAGCTAATAAATTAAAACATTTGGCAAAAAAACTTGTTTCGATATGCTTCATCTAAGTCCTACCAAGTTTCAATTTTCTAGCTCAAATCAATAAATTTCCGAATCTCCTAAATCTTTAAAAAGTATTTACTTTTTCTTTTAAATCGTAATGTTTTTATTACTTCAATAAGCATATGTTTATGAACATTACCAAGGTAGTTTAAAAAAAATAATAGTATTTTCCTCTCCGAATATAAAATCTTTATTTGGGGTTTCACAAATGATACCAATAAATTATTTGAAGAAATTCTTTTATTATACTAGAATAAACATATGAAAATAATTTCTAGTCAATAAATAACATTTTATTATGACAATTAAAATAGATATAATAAAAATAAATTAACTCGACTAGTAAGAGTGAAATTGCCCCGAATAACCATTTAAAGATAATTAAATGGAAATACTCATAAAATTCTTTTGGTGCGGAGGAGGCGGTGGATGAAAAATGACCCATCATGCTCTTTGCTTGTTTCTTGTTAATATAATAATAGAATTCCCTGTTCGGGGTTGATAAATTATTAGTATAAATTTCCTAACCACCCTACAGTATAAGACCAATTAAGCACGTGACACAATTATAGAATCTAATACAATCAATATTTTTAGACAAAAATTAAAAGATTTAGTTTGCAGAGTGTAGCAGAATTGTTGATTAATAAAGAAAAATCAATGAGGTTGTTCTCTGCTTGATGGAAATAAACATATCGCTCACTCACCTCCTTTCAACAATGTCATACCTCAAAAATCGGCGATTTTTAGTTATGCCTGTTTTCATTAATTATAATTACCATATTTCTAGTCAATAATAAATATATAATAGTTATATTGTACCAGTAGCGGTTGGTGACTTTTCAACCAGGGGATGTTGTCCAAAAAAGTACCCTTCCTTTTTTTTGATTTTCGCTTTTTTTATAAATTTCATCGAAAACGGAATCATTTTTGTTGTTATTTTCCAGATTTAACATAAGATTTTTTAAAAATATATTTTGGGACCTTCGCGCCAAACGGATACTGCTTTGTGTGAGGAGGGTAGGAGTCAGAAATTAATAATTAATATAGTGGCTTAAACTCCACAGTTCCTGTGTTGGAAATCGACCATCTTCCGCAATGGATCAGCCTGTCCTATAAGAAAATCTTTAATTTCTCCTAATTCTTTTGCTATAAGCAAGCTATGACTTGTCTATAGCACTCTTAGTTTTATTTCTCATCTTGTATATTGAGAGTACTTAGAAATGGATTAGTCCAAAGATTCACGAATCATCTTTTTTATTCTTTTTTGTATTATTACTATTTTAATAGTTCCTCAGCGAGAACTAATTTTATTCCACCAAAACTCGTCTGGGCTTGTCTATGATATGCTTGAACTGGAAGATATAGCAGGCACGGATTTCAAACCTTCTATCGGCACCCTTTTCAGAAAAATCATTCATTTTAATTATCCCTTGAAACAATGAAACAATTTTTTTCATTTCGAGATCCAATATACTTTTCAAAACAAAAAATGTTTTTTATAGAAATTTTTGAAATAACGGATAATAATTTGAAAATTCTCCTGAAATTTTGAAGTCGATATATATGAAAATACTCTAAATGTTTGAAATTTTAGGGAGGCGCCGCATCCCAGCAGCCACCGCATGGCACTGATACATATGTATATGTTTATTTTTGTTTCAAGCAGAGGACAACGTCATTGATTTCTCTTTATGAAAAAAGTGCTTTTAATTTCTCTTCCGAAAATCAATTGAACCAACCTTTTTTTTAGATGAAAAAAACGAATTCACTCATGAAGTTTAGATTGAGTAAATATGAAAGTACATTTGTAGGGATTTCGCAATCATGACTTTCTACTCGAAAATGAAATGCCCCCCCAAAAATATAGTCAAATATTATCTTTTGATTAGAAATTCGTTTTAAGTAATGGAAATTCGAAAATTGTGCATATTCTTATCAGGTTTGATAATTAACAATATATTTCTAAATAATAATACAACCAAATGTCTGAAAATGCAGTTAGATAATATAACTGTACCTACTTTTAAATTCTAATGTGAAACTAAGCTTTTGAACTAACAGATCCTCTCCGCTGGTAGTCTATATTGTTTAAAAATAATATACGATATTATTTTGGTTTTACTTTAATTTAATACGTAAAGTAATTAAGTGGTAATATTGAAATACCTCAAGAAATTCTAATTCGAGGATTTCACCAGGAAATAATGGTTTGTGTTCTTCTGAATCGAATATAAGAACATAAATTTGACCGGTTACTTACACCAATTTACACTCAGTCCACACAGACAATAAAATATACATAAATAAATCATAATCACATAGAATCTGACTAAATGGCCTTTGTTTTAAAAGTCATATAAAATAAATAAAAATAAAAACATTTTTAGCTATTAGTCTGCTATCTGTTTTTCTCTTACTAATATATCTCAAAAATGGTAAATTTATGAATGTAGAATTTGGAGTCTGGAGATATCACTACAATGTTTTATTTTAAATTGGTACATCACAAGTACAAAGACATCTATTTCGATTTTTTCCACACTTTCTCAAAACAGACGAAACAATTTTTTTATAATTTGCTATTATTATCAAAAGTCACTTGTTTCTGAGTATAAAAATTAAATATCGCTGAGAATAATCGTTTAAATTCATTTGAGAAAATTTAGAAATCTAGCCCATCTTGGATCCTTTTTATTATTAATTATTTATTAAAGTTGTTTTTTAATTTACCTTTTTAATTTTAATTAAAAATTATTGTAATATCTTTTATTTTATATAATTTTAAAGTGAAATAAAATTTTAGTTATTTGACAATTTTAAAACGATTAAAGCTAGAACACTGAAACGACGTGTAGTACAAATATGCTGCATATATATAGCTTAGCTACAAGGATACTGTTCGATTATTTCTAATATAACAATTTGATTTTGTTCTGATTTTCTGCAACCGAAAGTTCTGAGAGAAGGAAATTTAAAATATAATCATCCTCTGTTTTAGGAATATTTTATAAGCAGAACGAACTTTTGATATTCAATTATCTTGGGTTTAAATTGAAAGTTTTTTTGCCGAGAGTAGCAGAATTTTTATATATTGAAGGAGACAATAAAAGAGTGTGTCTTCTGCTGGAATTATAAATTTTATTTATTTATAACGAGACTATAGTTTCGAGGGCTTTGCCCTCTTCATCAGTCTATTACAATGGATTCACAGGAATTAATGGAAATGACTGATCTGCCTTCCATCCTTTCTCGTAGTGGTAGAGCATAATATGACGAATATGAATATGGTTTTCTATTAACTAATTTTTATTAACTATAAATAGAGAAGATTGTTTTTATAAAAAAATAAACAAAACGCCATTTTTGGCTAAAGAAAAATGCGCCAATACAAACGTTCCATAATTATGCATTAACCTAATAATACAAAATTTGTTTTGAGTTTTATTTCGATATTTTGGGTTACGAGCCCATCTTCATGAGCTAACATTGAAAACTGAATACAAAATTATAAAAGTGTTTACAGGTAAACATTTTGGTGGAAAAGAGATAATGTACTAAGAAGAATTTTTATTTATAAAATTTTTTTTTTTTTAACTGAATTCGATAAGGGTAGTCCAACACTACCAGACGAAGCCTGATTGACGAGCTTACTGAGTAATATATTATTTTAAATTAAATTTCACTTCTTATTAAAGTTTGGATTTAACTCGGAAAGTCAAGCGGTGTGCACAAGTCCCGTTTGTTTATTTCCTATATTTTTTATGCTTTTATATCTCAAAAAACAATAAATTAAAATAAATAATATTGAAAATAAAGAATAAGTTGTAAAATTGTTGAAATAAAGATTCTAGAAAAAGGGATGAAGGGGTGGAGAAAATTCAGGAATCAGTTCAAGTGACCAAGGAAATCTTTTCGATGTTTGTGATAGAGGACAGACAGCAGGAAATCATGTCATGTTGACCCTAAAAAAACTAAAAAAACTAAAAAAATGAAAAAAAAATCTCGAGGGATAATAAAATATCAAATCGAAAATGCCCGATGCCGATATTGATGATTGGTTGGTCTCTATTTGGAGTTGAAAAAGCAAGACATGCCACCATCGCCATCGGCCGCTTGGAAAACGAATAGAATTTTTACATGTCCAATTGATCCTGTTCGTGTTCCGAGATTTTTTTCTAAGACACCCCCGGGTTCAGCTGGACAATACAAAAATACAATCCATTTTCGTCACGTTGTGACATTTTAGCTTGGTGAATGGAACAAATTCGTCAGCCACTATGGCACTTATTAGATATTACAGTCAGGCAGGCCATACAAACTCCTTCTCTTTTTACAGGAAATTTCATAAATACATATTTGAAATCTCTTTTATTAACCAAAATTAGAATTTCATGAAATACTAATTAACAAACTTTGAATTCTAGGGTTTTAATAAAACGCACACAATTAAACAAATATTAATTTATATTATTCGCTTTCATCCCTAATATTTTATAGCAATACTTTTTAGAAAACCCTTAGGGTGCTTTCACCTCTGGAAAGCCGGGCAATGACATTTCCTTCCATGATATTTTATTTTCAATCTTATGTTTTTAATAATTTGTTTTTCTAGTGCAACAATAAAGTTTTACATTCTAAGAGCTCAATTATTGTACTTAAAGAAATTTTAATTTATTCCAATATTATATTATATACAGAGCTCGAATATAATATTTATTTTTATATTTCTCCTAAAAATTAAATTTATGAACAACACCAAAAATGGTGAAGTGATAGCTTTCTATCAGGGTACCCCTTTTCCTCTCATTTTCGGATTTCTTTATGAAAATAAAGTTTTACTTTTAAAGGAGATTTTTGAAAGAATAATGTATGGTATTTAAAAAAATAATGCGAGACACGTCGTGATTATTTCGAGATCAACAATAATACTAAAGGGAAATTAAATATCAGTTTTCCAACCTCGGCAAGTCTAAACTTGATTGACGTGTATGCAGAAACAGTGAAATCGACAACTCGGCGATCATTCTAGCATGCTCCTGGGCCGAAAAAGTGAAAACTTTTTCAAAATTTGGAAAGTTCACCGCAAATTTTGCAGATAAACTTGGTAGGACTGACTATCGCACCCAGCTAGCTGTCCTACTAACAAACTTAGTTTACATATAATAAATTATTTACTGATTTATAATAATTAATTTTCATGTCATAATTTCAATTTTTAAATTTTAATATATAATAATATTAAAATGAACCAAGTGGGTTATTTCTTTACTATGTTATCATAACAAAGCCTTAAATATCAATAATATCATTCAAATAAAGACATTTTCTAAAAGAGAACCTAAAATCGAATCATTTCTCAGAATGAAAACTCAAACATTTTGACCCCTTAACGGGCTTTCTACGAGTTGTCCTTCTTGAGTTATTGTCTCTATCAGAATTCAGAGACATAGAAAAGAAAACTGATTTTTCTCCACATTTCAGACATTTTTAAACATAGTGAGCAAAAACACTTTTTTGTTGTTTTTAAGTGAATTCAATATTAAGGCTGCCCTTGAGGCATGCGTGCGTAGCAAATAATTACTTCAAAATATTATTTTTCATAGCTATTGTAGATTAATGAATGAGAGTTACATAATAAAACATAATATTATTTATAAATATATAAATGTATATAAAAATAAAAAAAATCTTTTTAAAATCCATCGTGACTTCGAAATACTATACAAATACTTCGATAATAATTGAAAAATTCTCTGGTGCTTTTAATAAAAAGAGATTGCCAATTTGTGCTACAATATTTTTTTATCTTATTAAAATACTATTTTCAATTTAAAGATTTTTCGTAAAATGAAAAAAACAAACAAACAAAAACGACTACACAAAACGGAAAAGACAACTATCGCCCCCGTGTATGGTTTAATAAAAAGACTATTCTCAAAAACGCTTCGCAATAACGATTATTGAAGCGTTATTGAAACGAATGAACGAATCGCGTGACTCCGCTCTGATGCTGCTGTAATTGAATCGCGTGCCGAAAAACGCACGTACCGTTTAAAGTCTCTTAACTGCCAGGCGAGAAGACAAGCTTGAACCCACTTCAACAATTTGACTTAACAAAAATAGGTTAGACATTCTCAATACAGAATCTTGCATATATTTAAAGTTTAGCCAAAAAAATGATATAGTTTCTGTACCAGAGGAGGGATATTTTTTGTTAGAATTTCCTGGCAAACTGGTCTCTGATTAAAAAAAACACCGGCTGCGTCTCAGAATCCAAACATATCTTAGACCATGAAAAAGTTTATTAAAAAATTAATTTGCTAATAGTAGCAGAGTTAGATTTAAGTAGAAAAATAGAGAGTATATATATATATATACTATATAGTATACTCTATATAGAATATGTCCTGTGAATTATTCATAATTTTTATTACATGTCAGAAAAGTTGAAATCACCCTATCCCAAATCGAACGCGAGCGTCAAATAATAATCCGGACTAAGTGCCATCGTGACATTTATAAAACACTAAATATTTCACTCCAAAACTACAAACTTTAAACTACGGCCGAAAAACTGATTTATCATTCAACCTGAGTAAGAATATTGTTCTTGTATAATTAATTGATAACGACATCTTCAAATTTAAGAAAAATTAAGTTATATCCTTGTATACTGACAGGCAGCAAAAAGATTCGACAGCGCAATTGACGCACTGAATTGTTTAAAGTGGTGTCTATAGCCCGCGGGCCTTCACACGCACTCGCAACCAGCGCATACAATACTCTCGCATCATATGTTTACCCCGAAAGATCCGAAATACGCCGTTGAATGGCATCGATCAGGGTGTAGGTGTGTACGCAGAGGTACACGTGAAATATAGCGGGCGTATATTCCACCCTCGCTAGTGTTGAAGCTATCAACAGCTGGCGAGTTAACAACAGCTATCTAGACAAAACCTTGTGCCACCACGAGACCAACCTCAGTCGAATGGAGCTAGGAACTTTCGTCCCTAGGGCTTCCTCCATTCCCCATGGCACCATTTGTTTTCAACAACCTTTGGTATGGTTGTTCGAGGTTTCTCTTGCGCATGACTTTCCATGCTCCACCTCTTCAGATTCGGACTCTCTTCCCACAGTCCCAGTACGTGATCGACTGCATGTGCGGTTGGTTAACCTGATGTGACTGCAACATCACATACACCTGACAAACCGCTTGCAAATCGTCCAAGTCGGTTCACACCTGCTGCAAACAGCCAAGTAGACGAATGCTTCGTTTTTGCATAATCAGAAGCATTGTTTGCCAAGCAAGCTCCGAAACGATGGTTGTCAAGCGCTTACAAAGCGTCCAATGCGGTACGCGCCCGCTGTAAAAACAACCAGTAGGATTTGAAGATTCAAAATCTTCAGCCCAGGTCCGCGACCTGTTGTCGTTTGGCAAACGACTCGCCACCCTCCATTCCAGGCGGCTTTCTGCCTATACCTCTGTTTGTTATGTGTATAAAGCAAACCCACTGTGTTACAGCTTTTAGGGTGTAAGATTCGAAATCTCCAGCCTAAGTTCGTGAACCGATTGTCCGCTTGGCAAACGGTTTGACTGACAGGCAGCAGAAACCATCAGAGCAAAAAACATGAAAATCAGGAAATATTGTAGTTACGAGGTTTTAGAGTTTAGGTATCAATGTGTAAAATTTCGCTATCTAATAGTTGAATCTAAACACATACCCATATAAGTTAAATAGAAATTGGTCAGTGTTTTGAATTTTGAATTTCTTCAAGATTTGAAAGCAGTGAGATAACTATTCACTTACAGCCTCCCTTGGCTACTCGACTAATTATAAGTCCCATCACAGTCTTCAATAAAAAATATACATCACAAAACTAGTGATACTTGTTAAACAGAGGATTTTTTTTTAATACTTACTAGTAATCATTTTTGATAAAAAATAAAAATAAAAAAATAAAAAACACTCCCTATTACTTCAAGTAAAAGGGTTAAAGAGGTTTTCTCGACCAAAAGCTTACTATATCGCTGCTGGCTGTTTTCTAGCTTAAGTTTGAAATTCTTTACACTTTGACTTACTGACGTTAATATGGCATATACCGAGGTATATACTATAGCAGCGCACGCATTCACCAACACATAGACCTTTGAATTTTCTGGTGAATTTTGGTTCTGAAGCTACAGAACCAGTTTTATTTTTCTAATCTCAGTTTCTATATATTAATGGCGTCATACTATTACTTCTCATTATCTGAGTGTAATTAGCTTATTTGAAGAAAAAAAGACTTCGAAAATTGAACCTACCAAAAGAAAATAAACTTTCATACTTTACTATATAAGTGAAAGTAAAAATTAATTTGTTTACAATAGTTAGAATTCATTGGAAAAATTACGATAGATTTTCATCTACTGAATCTGAAATGTAATAGATAATTTTTATTGCATCTCAGAAGGGTTGTATTTACTCCTCTCTGGAGTTAAATCCGAGTGCCAAAAAGCAATTAGCTACCCTATGAACATTCAAGTTCGCAACTGCATTAAATCTTAAGGATTCATAATCATAAAATTTGAATGAAGAATTATTGTAAAAATGGGTTAGTAAGCATTTTTTTATCTTTTGATTTAAAAAATCATAAGCTTCATTATTTAACAATGAAATCCGAGACACCTTTTTGATGTCCATGTATAATTAGCAATATTTATTGGATTTAATACAAACTTTGATGATATATACGCTTTTATGATGATATATTATTTGGATTGTACATTGTAATAGTTACAAATGAAAACACAGAACAATTAATCCTTCGTGAGTGAAATGTCTATCTGTATAAATGTAACAAGATTTAACGAATAATAACCGGATAAGATTTCCATATACACAGTTCATTTCCATACATTGATGATTTAATCTCTTTTTAAATTGGCAAACTGCTATTAAAAATGTCAAAATAAGTGAGAATTATGATATCGATCTTTTTGAACTATAGCTACTAATCTTTTAAGATTAACCCTGATTCTAATTCGTGGCTGAAAATATGAGAATAATGCTGCTATTCAAACGTCTTTTAGCTTTAAATAGTGATTTATTATTCTTTATATTTTATGACCCATGGATAAAACGTTGATTTATTTACTCACGAAAAACTTGTCGAGTGGGATGAAAAAGGATAACATTTTTATTTATATAAAAGAAGGGAATGTTAATTTTTTTGCCACCCCCGTCGGAGTTGTTTCTAGTGTTTTATCGACTCCATTGATCTGGCTTGTTGTGGAGAAGTCCAGGGTCCTTTGTCGGAGTCCCGGACAACGCCTTGGCACAGCCTCAGTTCATCCGAAGAACAACATACACGGCATAACGTCGGACAAGGGGATTTGTGCATACAACAAACAAACATTTCACACATCCACTTCAATCCGAGAATTATAAGAAGCTTTCCGAAAAGGCACCGGCCGTTCTTTACGATTTTGTTCTGCCTGTAGAGTGATATTTTTTTTTTCTTACTCTGGCTAAACTAGGAGTTCCCAAACTTTTGAAATGTGTATCACGTAAATAAAATTCTAAAAATCCATGAATCACCCACTCTATACAATATGTAATTTGGACTTTGAGCAGCCCAAAATATACGTTTATGGTCAGAGAACTAATCTATATCATATTAAAATCGTGTTAAAAATAATTTTGTTGTATTAATTGTTTCACTAAAATATTATTTATTTTTAGTAAACTATGGTTGAGGTTATTTCATTAATTTGATATATCAGATTTTGTCTAAGTTAACGGGTCATCTTGCAATTGAGTCCTTTACATATTTTTAAATCTCAAATTCACACATCAACAAATTAGTGATAAAGGATTTCTTCAACCGAAAATTCCACAACTTATTTTTCTAACCGTCCAACTTATGTATACAAAATAAGTTTATTATGTATTTCATAAACAAAATCAAAAAATAAGACCAAATTAAATTATATATATAATAGCCCAGATTAATTTGCAGCAACGCTAACGTAATGCTGCAGACAGGAAGCGCTGATGCCGTCGTTATATTTGCGGTATATTAGCGGCAAATTTGAAATATAATTGTAATTTGAACTTGAATTTTGAAATGAAAGACTCCAATTGATTTTAAATTAAGAAACATTAAATATATTGATAATTATTCCTCTCCCCCCCCCCCCCCCCTCTTCACGACTCAAAAATTAAATATTCAATACGCTTTTCTTTGTGCGCAGAAGAAGAAATTAATCACATCTTATATGATTTATATTTTATATATTACTTTTTAATAATTTGCCACTTTTTTACAATTTTTTAAAAATTTAAATTTAGTTATTCTTATTTTTTGATTTTTACAAAATTGAACGACTTAAGACACGCATGCCCATATGAGTTTCTCATGGCAATACTGGATGGAGCAGCAAACATACAAACATACAAACAACACCTGATCTCTTTTAAATATTTGGAGCCTTATATCGATTATCGATCCCAAATTAAAAAAAAATGATATAATATAATTCTCCTCCTCACACGATCCCACTTATTTAAATAAATCTAATTCCACACAAAAAATATCACAATGCTGTAGATTATAGAAAAAAAAAATACTTCCAGATTCATATCTAGAGCCTCATTTCTGTAGCTGTGTCAGGACGAAAACGAGGCGAAGCTTTTAAGAGTGTTATGTATTTTCGGGAGTTTATAGGTATACATTTGGAGTGTGGTTTTTTTAATAGGAATACAATTTTTGGAATGAGACGCCGCCTGCCAGGGCACCAGCCCGGAGGCCGAGCCTCAAGGGCGTGCCGAAGGCACTCACGAAAAACTCGTTATTAATATTAGCAAATATACTAAGACATTGGCAAAGTTATTTCGATATAATTATTGATCACTAAGAGAAATGGGTGACTGTGGTTCAGTGGCTAGAGTGTCAGGTCGCTGACTCGAAGATCGCTGGTTCGAGACCGAGTCTCGGTAGATAGATATTTGCAGTCACCTCCTCTTGGAAAGTAATGGCAACCTACCAAGAGTATAATTGCTTAGTCACCTCTCCAAATTAGCCGTTCGGAACCGGCGTTAAAAAGTAGGTCCCATATATCTGTGTAAAACAACTAAACACACTCAGCACAGGTATATGTGGAGAGGCGCCGACACCCGTTTCGGGTATGGCACTCTAAGAAGAAGAAGAGCAATTAATGCATTTTATAGTAATAGAATTACTGATTACTGAATGAAAAAACACTCAATATATGTATAACTAGCTGCAAGGCCCGCGGCCCTCTTGCTAGCCCTGGACCCCCAACCCACGAATCCCACCCTCACACTACACTCCTCCCCGACCCACCCAACACCCCTACCCCCGCACCATGAACCCGTGCCCAACTCCCGCCCCCATACCACAGAACCCAAACCTCACCCCCCACACTCCCCGAAACCCACCCAGCACCCCAACCCCCGCCCCCACCCCACCACCCCAACTCTCACCCCACCCACCTCGGGCCCCCAACCCACGAACCCCAACCTCACCCCCCACTCCAACCCACCACACTCCACGAAACCCACCCAGCACCCCAACCCACCCAGCACCCCAACGCCCGCCCCCACACCACCACTCCAACACTCTAACCTTGCACCCCCACCTCGGATCCCCCCACCACCCCGTACCACCCCACTCACGCCACTGGACCCTCACCTGAACCCCACCCACCAACCTTGCTCCCCCTACTACGCCACTTTCACTCCACCGCCATTCCACTCCGCGCATCCCATGCCCTAACCCACCCTCACTCCACCCCCCGCACCCAAGCTTTGCATTTCTAGCCTTCTAGTGACTCACAGATTATGTAAACAAAATTTGGTTGAGTTTGGTCCAAGAGCAAGAATTTTCATTTTTTTGACACCCCCTCCCCCCCATTTTATGGTTAGTTTTTGCATTTCTAGCTCTCTAGAGTCCCACAGATTATGTATACAAAATTTGCTGAGATTGCTCCAAAAGGCAAGAATTTTCATTTTTTGACCCCGCCTTTTAAGTGGTTAGTTTTTGCATTTCTAGCTCTCTAGAGACCCACAGATTATGTATACTAAATTTGGTTGAGTTTGGTCCAAGAGCAAGAATTTTCACTTTTTGACCCCCCCCCCCATTTTGGGTAGTTAGTTTTTGCATTTCTAGCTTTCTAGAGTCCCTCAGATTATGTATACAAAATTTGGTTGAGTTTGCTCCAAGGGCAAGAATTTTCATTTTTTGACCCCCCCCCCCCCATTTTGGGTGGTTAGTTTTTGCATTTCTAGCTCTCTAGAGGCCCACAGATTATGTATATAAAATTTGGTTGAGTTTGGTCCAAGAGCAAGAATTTTCATTTTTTGACTTCTCCCCCCCCCCTCTATTTTAAAAAAGTTAGTTTTTGCATTTCTAGCTCTCTAGAGGCCTACAGATTATGTATACAAAATTTGGTTGAGTTTGCTCCAAGGGCAAGAATTTATATATTTTTCTCCCCCCCTTTTGGGGGGAATTTTTTTAAACAAAAGTTGTCAGAAATCACATCCCTACAACTTTGCTCATTATAAAATTTCCTGCAGAGTTAATAGTTTAAGAGTTATTTGACTAAGTAATGGAGAAATAGGTGTTTTCCAAGGAATAAAACCCCACTATGGAAAATGTTCTGCTTAATTAAATAATGCTATCATCAGTTCCTAAGAGAGTATTAGCGACATAATTAATTTTTATTTTTGTGTCGCTAATACTCCTTCCTAAGAGAGTATTAGCGACATAATTAATTTTTATTTTTGTGTCGCTAATACTCCTTCCTAAGAGAGTATTAGCGACATAATTAATTTTTATTTTTGTGTCGCTAATACTCTCTTAGGAACTGATGATGGCATTATTTAATTAAAGCCGAAACGTTTTCCATAATTGGGAGTTTTTATTCAGCAGAGGCTACCCATTGGCTGAATCCCTCTCCATTACTTAATTATATACATATACAGCCATCAAAATTGTATCAACGTTATTTGATAATTTTCATTCGTGCACCCCCCCCAAACCCCCTTTTGGGGTCAAAATATCAAAACGTTATATAGCTAAAAACGTAAGTTAGAAGACCTCTGATACAAATATGAAATTTCATAATAATCCCTTCAGCCGTTTTGACGTGAATCGTGAGCAACTTTTCGCGGAAACCACTGAAACAGACATACAGACAGGAATTTTGTTGAGGGTGTTTTCGTTCATAACTTTGCTTGAAACGTGTGCAACCAAAATTTGGCGTGATTTGGACCAATGTACAGACAAAACCTTAATTTTATATATATAGATGTATATTATAAGGTATTTGTTTAACATTCTACGTTCCATCTGGATCAGCATAACGTATCACTAATATGTGTAGGTAGTTTAAAAAACCGAGTTTATATTACGGAATAATCTCGATCACTTTTCATAGTAGATAGATATAATTACTTATCGAGTTTTCTAGCCTATATAATGAGATCAATCACACTTGCTTTAGTTTCACCCTTACATTCAAAGGTTTGTTTTGAAAGAGGTCGTATTCAGCTTAGATTTCAATTGTCATTAGAAAATTATTATTTCCTATTGTATTTAAAAATTTCTTGATCTCCTGAAGGAAAACGACAACTAATTAATTTTTTTTCATATTTTGGGCTCTGACCAAGAGTGAATTTTTTATTCATTTCTCTGCACAGTAAACTAGATAAATGATTTATTTTCGACCTCTCTTTTAAATCTACTATGCTACTTTTTTTTTCTCATATTTTCTCAATAAATTAAAAACAACTAAATCTATTTTGTTAAAAAAATAGAGCGCATCGCGTTTTGCTCTACTATAGAACTTTTTGTGTAGACATCGAAAAATTTATATAAAATTATTAAAATTTTGTCAAATGTCTATTAATAGTTCGTTAATTAGTTAGTGTGTGTATGTGTTTTAGGTACACATTTTTTTTTTTTTTTTTTATTCAATATACAGGAATAATCTCAGTTACAATTTACACTTTTATAAAATAAATAATATATACAATTTATTAGACATTTAATTGTAGTATGAGCAATATCTTTTGATATCCTCACACTACATGACAAGAAGTCTTACTGGGAGGAGTTTGCCGCAAGCATAACTCTATTCACTCCTGTATTTTTTGAGAAATTAGTATTACATATGGGGAGAAAATAGGATTTGACAAAGCGACTGTAATACTGAGGCACTTTAAATTTGACATAATTTCAGAACAACCAATCAGACCATTCAACAGTTTGCGAAGGAATATCAAGTCATTTTGTAGTCTACGGGATGATAAACTTTGGATATTTAGTTCGGTTCTTTAGTGTCTTGAAGAGGGATAGTTAAATGGACTAAGAGAGTTATGAGTTGATGAGAATTTGATTGAAATAATTTAAAAAAATTTATTTTACACTCTTTCGATTTGGTCAAATTGATGTTGGACATGCGGTAACCAAATTAATCTCCAATATTCCAGCTTGCTTCTTACTAAGAAGTTGAAAAGTTATTTTAGGTAGTTGGAATTTTTGAAATTTTTTGTATTTGTATATATAAATCCCAGAAGTTTAAAAGATTGACCACAAATATGTTTTATATGAAGAGAAAAAGAGAGAGAAGACTCGAAGGTAACTCCCAAATCACAAATGTGATCAACCTGCGAGAGAAAGCTACCAGCTATTGAATATGATAGTATAGGTGGAATTTTGTCTGTGAAAAGATACAACATAGCACTTTTTTTTGTATACGATCAAAACGAAATTTTATATTGAGATTAAGAGTTGATTAGAATCGGACCAAGGAAATTTAAAAATTTGAAACCTTTTTTCGCATATTTACCTTTAGGACCATGTGAAACTATTGGGTAAATCATTTTACATTTTTTTTATAAGAAATCCGAAATGGCATTCGTCTATTCCAATAGTTAAAACAGCATTGTCCATTTCCTTATCAGAGGATCTCTTCATATTAGTGCAATAACTACTTCATCATCATTGAGTATTCGGTCCTAAGACTGGTTTCACGCAATCATCCGTCTCCATTCGACTCTGTCCCCCACCAGCTGTTTGACCTCTCTAAGGGCCGGTTGTATGTCGCAAAGTAAATACTTTTTACTACTAACAAACGGTAGATGGTAAATGAAGGCACTGGGATGGCCAATCAGATACCAGGTACTGACAGTTAGTGGTAAAAAGCATTTACTTTGCGACATACAACCGGCCCTAAATGTCTCGCATCCCATATGCCCAATTATTTGGTTGAAATATTATAATCTGGGCTTACCCCTTCCCCTTTTCTTTCCCACCTCCCCCTCCAAGATATCCCTAAGCAGTCCCCCATGTCTCAGTGTGTGACCTCTTCTCTTCTTCAGACTATTCCACTAGGTTCTTCTTTCTCCGATTTTTTCAAGAACTTCTTCATTTTTTATTTTATCCATCCATTTGATATTCATCATACTTCTGTAGCACCACATTTCGAAAGCCTCTAATCTCTTTCTCTCCGCTTCCCTAATTGTGCAGGTTTCACACCCGTACATGGCTATGCTCCATACATATATGTTCAATAGCATCTTCCTGTTTTCTAAGCTAACAAAAACTACTATGCTCCTCCTCAATCAGCTTAGAAAACAGAAATAACTACTTGGTGGTTAAAAAACATTTTTGAGATATTATTATTTTGATCGCCCAAAAAATTTAACTGCATTTCTATAAGCCTTTAGCAAATTTCTCACTTTTTGAAAATTTACTCACATACGATTTGGCTTATTGGTAAATCCGCCACTGCCTCTTGAAAGGGCAGTTGCTATTCGAGCAAACAGAGAGAGCAGAGTTGAAACCATGCACAGGCATGCAGAGATGGTGCCTCGCAATAGAGCTTTGTGATGGGATTCGTGTGCCGGCGACCGATTCGCGTCACTTATTACAAATTGTGATTAATTATATCAACGCATGGGAGATGTTTGCGCGATCTCTTCCCTTTCTCTCACCCCTGATTGATTACCCACCAACCATTTTGTGTCTGGTGGGATCATCCCTTTTTGCCTTGCACGTGAGTGAATATCACACATACACACGCCTTTTTGTCCTCTTCACGCAATCCAGCCTTTTGGCTCTTGGCTGGAACAAAGCCTCATCATAATGAAAATATAATAAATCTAGAATAAAATCGAATGCTGCCGGAGGTTTTCCAAAAATCTCCCTAGATTATAAAGCCCATTTTTTTCAATATTTAAAAAATGGACTTCTTTGATATAATATTCTGATTTATAACAGCTAATTAAAGAGCCGTACAAAACGTTCGACGTTTTTTTCTAAACAAAGTCAGTGGAAAAAAATTTCCCTTTCAATTCAGATTTTTCTCAATGATTTGAACGGAAGAATTATTTCATGGAATTACAGCAAGGTAATTTAATCTAGTTTATTGCCAAAACACTTCAAAGCATGTTAAGCTTATAATTCAAAAAAAAAAAAAACTGAGAAATTTTATTTTATTTTATCAATATTTACTAATGAATTTTTCGTTTTTGGTAAAATAAAACATAATATGTTTTATTTTTCCAAAAACATATTATGCAGATTTTGTAAAAGAACAATTGGGACTGGCTGCACAGAAGTTGACTATAATATTAGGCAAGGAATCTTCAGTTTGCTACTCCATCTCATACTTGGGCCACTTATTATTTACTTTTCTTGCCAACGACAAATTAGGACATGCAGATAATTCAAAGACCAAATTGGATTCCATCTTTGCATTAAATAGTAAAATTGACCATCAGAATTAAAACTTAAAATTTCATCTTGTAGGTATATGTCGACTTGAATCGTGACTACTTGTGAATTTAAATGCTGGTGTTCACAAATAATAAAATATCTTCATCTACATTTCATCAAAAAATATTTTATACTATAATATTTATTTAAAATTAAATTGTTAAGACCTACAATATTTAAAATATTAAACATTTACTTAAAATCTAATAATATTTTATTTTTGGAGAGACGGACTGGGTTGCTTTCCATCAATCCTCCAATAAAATCTATTCTTTTTTGAAAATATAAATTATATAATATTTTGAATATCAGCGGACCTGGTGGAAATTTGTCGTGCTAGAACTTTTAATAATAAATAATCAAATAAACAGTATCGAAAAACAAAAAAATATTTCAATATCAATAATTTTACTCTTTATTTACATTGAACCAATTGGTACTAAATGAAATAATCACTTTTTAAATTTCTCAAGAGTTTTATCATGAACGATCAGCGAATAAGGAACCTTAATTAGCGCAAGGCCTTATCATGTGCGATCGCCCTGAAAATTATCTTACAGCGGATTTTAGAACTTAACCAGTTCTCTTTTCGTGACTCGAACTAAGAGATTACTCCCGAAATCTGTCTCACTCACTCATATGCTAAAATACCGTATATCTCTCTCCTTCACACCGTGTCATTCTAAATATTTTGAAATGTGCGGCGATCATTTAAAACGAATTTTAATACAGACATTTTAAAAGAATATAAAATACTAGCTGCAAGGCCCGCCTTCGGTGGCCCTCTTGCTAGCCAGGGGGCACGCCCCCTGGACCCCCAACCCTCGAACCGCTCCCTCACCAAATTTGGTTGAGTTAGCTCCAAGGGCAAGAATTTACATTTTTTCACCCTCCTCCCTTTTTGGGTGGTTTTTTGGGGAAATTTTTTTAAACAAAAGTTGTCAAAAATTACATCCCCTACAACTTTGTTCACTATAAAATTTGCCGTAGGGTTAATAGTTTAGGAGTTATTTGATAATTTTCTATCGTCCACCCCACCCACCAACCCCCTTCTGGGGTCAAAATATCAAAACGTTATATAGCTAAAAACGTAAGTTAGAAGACATCTGATGTAAATATGAAATTTCATAATAATCCCTTCAGCCGTTTTTACGTGAATCGTGACCAACTTTTCGGAAACCCCTGAAACAGACATACATACAGACAGACATGCAGGAATTTTATTGAGGGTGTTTTCGTTCATAACTTTGCTTGAAACGTGTGCAACCAAAATTTGGCGCGATTTGGAGCAATGTACAGACAAATCCTTAATTTTATATATATATAGATGTGTAGGTATAGTATATGTGCAGGGAGTCAGGTTGGCCGAGTGGTTAAAGTGGGTACCTTCTAATCAAGCTAGCACAGGTTCAAGCCCGGCTCGCTGCAAATATATGACCGGCTATAATCTGATTCTTTCGGGGGAAGGCAATGGGAAACCACCCCTGTGTAAAAATTTCCCCAGGAAAATTACAATGGAGAGGAAACTCGCTATAGTAATTGCCGACGCTCGGAATCGAATATATGGCACTTGGAGAAGAATATGTGCTATAGTGAGAGAGATAGAGAAATCAAAATTTCTGGTCGTAAGTAGATAGTACTAGACAACTAGCCTAATACCTAGTTGAGAAGCTTAACTATTTTTCTTAAGTATTAAATAATAACGAATTGTAAAATATTTTAGTAAAATTACAATTAGATGAACAGTTGGGAATTTCATGTCATTTATTGATTTCCTGGGCGCTTTTGATGAGTGGTTTCCGGTAGAAATGCGATCTCCAATTTCAAAGACGAGGAGATTTCGGGGATAAATTCAGACTAACTTTGTGGACCTCGACTTACCATTTGCTCTCTATGGCTTCCAACTCAAGAGTCAATGTCAATTGAAACACCTTTACAGCTTTTAGGAAACTAGTCTACTTACCAATGAAATACTTAGTATCCCCTGATTAAACAAAGTAACTTCTATGGAGCTAATTATGTTAATTGCTTGAAATGAAAAAAATCAATGAATTTTGCTCATTTCACTCTTTTTCGTATTCTTTATACGGGTGTTTCTAAATTGATTGAAATATTTTAAAGGGTGATTTTTCAGAAAAAATTAAGGGGGGTCTTTCATATAATTACTTTCACATTTATATTCATAGAATATAATGGGGAAGTATTGTGATGGCCAGTCTAGTTTTTTGTTCAAAACCCACCCCCCTCCAAATTACAGCCCTCTAAAGTTAGGAGGGGGGGGGGATTGTTTTTAATATATCCACTATTTAGAAGAATGAAATTTGGCAGATAACTGATGCTAATAAAATGGCAGTTTTTGACGACTTTTGTAAGCCTTAAATCATTAACACCTAAAGTCATTATGACTTTATTTGACACCAGCCTACTTGATTTTTTTTTAACAAATAATAAGCAATATGTGAATTTATGTCAAAAGGGTTTGATTCTTTTTTATGTGTTTTTATTTTACAATTTTTTAACATATTTCAACCATATATTCATAGATTTTGCATGTAATTTTATTATTAGGTAGTATTCAAATAGTTAGCTTGTGTTAAGGAGAAGTAGACGCTATTGAGAAAACTCTTGATTAATAGAAAGTTCTTTATTTCGTGTCTGAGCTTGTTTCAATGTCTCCAATGGATATGGACTTGTCTCGACATGTATCCGGGATTATTATAAAAGTGCCCAAGCTTATATTTCGCACTGGTTTCTTTCTAAAGCGGGTGAGATAATCTACCTTAATTGCATTTCCGAGAATTTAATTTTTTATCTTTAATTGTTAAAATATTTTCAATGAAATAAGGGAATTATTTTTTGAAATTTCGGAAGATTCTTTTCATTTGCTTTTAACGAAAGAAATAATTTATCGAATACATTTTTTTCATTAATAAATAATTATATACAATGAATTTATTTTTATTAGGTAGATTTTTTAATCAAATAAATAAGAATTAACAGATATTTATTATGGGGTGTTCATTTTAGAAAATCAATTCATACGAAATTTGTTTTTAATAAAATTAATGATTTATTTATTCTAATAACATTTCCTCGATAGGGTTGCAATCTAAAGTCTGCTGGGCATGTTTAATTTGATAATAACATTTCCAAATCAAAATGATTTAATTTTTTATTTTCGTAAAAAAATTTGAAATCGATTTTTTTTCCAATTTTTCAGGTACCTTATATCAAATAAGCTGACGTGTTCTGATGTGCCCATTCACTTGACTTTACCATACAACCTAGCCCCTAAAAATATTTATAATCATGGTGGAGGGGAGGGTTAGTTTTGCATTTTTAGACTTCTGAGGTCCCTCTGATTATGTATACAATATTTGGTTGAGTTTGGTACACGGGCCTAGATTTTCATTTTTTGACCCTACACACCTCCCCTCCCCCCCATTTCAGGCTGTTAGTTTTTGCATTGACTTCTGGGAGCCCATTGATTTTGTATCCAAAATTTGGTTGAGTTTGGTAAATGGCCAAGATTTTCATTTTTGACCCTACACCCCACCTCCCACCCTATTTTGGGCGGTTAATTTTTGCATTTTTTTTTACTTCTGGGGGTCCACTGATTATGTATCTAAAATTGGTTGAGTTTGCTCAAATGGCCTAGATTTTTAATTTTTAACCCCCCGGGGTCGATATGCACAAAAATTTAATCAGCTCTTAATCTCAATGGACCAAAACTAAGTGGGAAATTTGGTTTCGACATTCCCACTAGATTTTGAGCTAGCTCGTCCACAAAAATTTGGTACAGACTAACTAACAGACAGACTAACAGACATTTTGACAAAGCAATTATTATCTCGAAAAATATAATTTTTTAGATGTTCACTTAGAGCTTCTTTATAGACCGAAATGCCATGGTTTCGCTCACTCAATTTTTTTTAATCAAAATACTTCCTACCGTTTTTCAGATATTTCGAAAAAAAGAAAGAAAAAAAACACTTTTTTCATGTACGATTACATTACTTGACCATACCCTGTATGGTAAAGTAAAAAATTGAAAATCTTTCTCTCTCTCTCTCTCTCTCTCTCTCTCTCTCTCTCTCTCTCTCTATATATATATATATATATCTGTGCGTGTATTTGTGTGTGTGTGATCAAATAAAATTCAAATTTTTGGGCACTAGAACTAACTGAACGATTCTGCGTTATTGACTAGTGATAAGAATGGGGAATCCCGACCGACAAAAAAAAAATTATGACTTTACGTATTTGAATTATCGTGAATCATGGAAATCTAGATGGATCGACATTACATTTTATTATATTGAATGAACTTTCAACAACCTTTCGTTTTTCCGCTATCGTGGATTTAAAAATCCGAATTAACATACATGAACAAATAAATATTTCTCAGTTTCAGACATTTCTCAAACCAAAATACAAACACTATAAAGAAAGCAAAATTTTAATTACTACTTAACAAAATTCAAACGTGTGCGGTCGGGAGACCCCTATCAGGAAAGAAGTTCCTTATGTTATTTTAAAAATATTAGAGTTAATAAAATACGGGCAAAACTTTTATCCCCCTTAAAAAATCACACTTCAAAAATACTGGCTATTATTAATAATTGTATAACTCCATTATTTATTTTCTTGAATATATTAAATATTGAAAATGGGGGGGTCAGATAGGCTAGGCGGTAGCGTGACAGCGAGCTAACCAGGGGACCCGGGTTCGAATCCGACTCGAGGCATCCAGCTAAAATCTGACCCCCGGGGGTAGAGACAAATTTTAAAAAAATATATAACTAGTATCGTAATTAGGCTTATTTATTTATTTATTTATTTATTTATTTATTTAGCTGTTTAGCTAGTTTTACGGACAAGATGTCCAATACAGAAAAAGAAACATATACAGGATACAATATTAAAACAATATGGATATAATAAAATAACAGATAGGTATCAGAGAGGAAAAAAAAACAAACTTATTACACTGAAGTGGTTTTTACAATGTGGCTGATGGTTTTAAGATGATTTTTTTGAGTTGGTGAGGAGTTGTGCTGGAAAGGTCAAGATTGGTCGAGTGTTTATTTGCTAGTGTTTGAATTCTGTCAATGGCGTTGGTTTTACCGAAGTTAGTCGAGTGATGTGGAACTACAAGCATATCTTGGGATCTCGTGCTATGGGATGGGATTCTAAAATTTAGCGTAGATAGAATTTTTGGACACACGATTTTTCCGGAAATAAGTTTAAGCAGGAAGGAAATGTCATTGTAATCACGTCGTTGTTCCAGTGTGTTGAGTTTCAGGTGTGAAATTAGATAGTCATAATTCAGATTATCTATACTTATGCCTAGTTTATAATTAACCATCCTCAAAAATTTATGCTGGACTCTTTCCAAGGATGCCTTATGTATCTCATAGTAGGGGTTCCATATTACACTGCAGTATTCAAGTTTACTTCTCACGAGAGCAGTGAACAAGAATTTGAGTGCATCTATGTTTCGAAAGGATGAGGTTATCCGCGTGATGAAACCCAAGGTTTTACGAGCTTTACTAACAATGTTATTTATGTGTGGGACGAATGTCAATTTAGTATCGAAGATCACACCCAAGTCCCTAATATTATCAACGCTTAGTAATTTGTGGTTATCTATTGAATATGTAAATTTTAACAAATTTGTTGCCCTGTAGAAGTTTATGAATTTACACTTGGTTTCGTTAAGTTTGAGACCATTATCAGTGCACCAGGCATTGAAATTATTCAAATTTAATTGTAGAGTTTGACAATCATTTATAGAATGAATAACTTTAAACATTTTCAAGTCATCAGCCAGGAGGAGGACATTCACATCATTAAAGACAGTCAAAACATCGTTGAAGAATATTAGAAAAAGCAATGGCCCTAAATGAGATCCTTGAGGAACTCCTGAGTGAGCGACAAATTCATGGGAGAGATTATTTCGAATTTTGACAGTACATTTTCTATTCATCAGATAACCGGAAAGCCAGAGATGTAGAGTTCCCTCTACCCCGAGGAGATTTAGTTTCTGGAGAAGTAGATTGTGGTTGACTGTGTCGAATGCTTTGCTGAGATCCGTATAGATAGAGTCAACCATGGCTAGAAAGGCCGAAAAGCCAAAAAAAAAAATATTGAAAATGAAAATGTATAAAATTACTAACTTTAGTTTTTAAAATTGAGAATTATTTAAAAAACGCTATATGAAATTAATATTTTTAAAAAATTTTACATTATCTAATCAAAAAATCAAAAACTTATGATTAAAATGGCAATTTTTTTTTAGTTTTTTTCTAGTCAGGATTTTGGATTTAAATATTTTTTTATTTCTGGTTTGGCCTTCATATATTGTCTTCTACTTGGAATTGAAAGTGTAAATGTAAGCAGGTGTACACGATATTGGGTCGCTGTTCTTTCGTTGGAAAAGATTCTACGAATTGAAGGATCAAAGGAATCTAGACATCAAAATTTCGATTTTTTTCTTCTAGATCTTCTATTAATTATATTTTTAGATTTTAGATTAAAAATAAAATGAGAGAGTCTTCTTTTTTTTAAATAAAATAATTTTTAATTATTTCTAGAGACTATAGTTTTGAAGGCATTGCTTTCATCATGAGTCTATCACAAATATTTCAGTATTTAGTTAAAAATTAGTTACAAATTAAGATTTATACATTGAAAATTTTGAAAAATATATAATGTCTTTTTCTTAATGTTTCCTCTTGGGAGATTAGAATGTAAATAGAGCAATATCTGGGTTACTCGTCTTCTTTTGTTTAGGCTTTTTGTAAAGAGTAACTCTTTACAAAAAGCCTAAACGACGAGTAATCCAGATATTGCTCTATTTACATTCTAATCTCCCTAAAGAGTTACTCTTTACAAAAAGCCTAAACAAAAGAAGACGAGTAACCCAGATATTGCTCTATTTACATTCAAATCTCCCAAGAGGAAACATGAAGAAAAAGACATTATATATTTTTCAAAATTTTCAATGTATAACTAAGTTTTAACTAAATACTGAAATATTTGTGATAGACTCATGATGAAGGCAATGCCTTCAAAACTATAGTCTCTAGAAATAATTAAAAATTATTTTATTTAAAAAACAGAAGACTCTCTCATTTTATTTTTAACCTAAAATAAAAACAATTCTGTTACCATCGACAGTGAAATCTTTTATTCTACTAATTGATTTTTAGAATATTAATTCTTTTTCACTTTATTCAATGAATTTTCACCGAGATGCTGGTTGATATATCTTGTTTTTCTTTCTTTGCTCGAGGATTTGTTTGGTCTTCTTTTTCTTGTTGTTTGAATCAAGAGACTAATTTGACTATTCATATCATATGTTCTTTATGATTCAACGAAATGTATAGCGATTCTCTTCAATAATCTGCTTAAGATTAATTGTTTTATTGTCCACATACTTACTTCACAGTCATGCCTTCACAGCCTTTACATACTATTCTAGACCGAAATGTTTGACAGTGAATCATGACTTGTGTCGGGATAGAATACCGGTGGCATGGCAATATAACAAGGCAGCTATATTGGTTCAACAAAATACCCTACTTTAATTTCGAATATACAATAATAGTTTTTAAGGGATAAAAAAAAGAGTAATTAAAATCTTATAGTTAATCTAGAAATGTTTTTAATTATTTGAGAATAGTGTGAACCTCATTAGATTTTTCGTACAAATTTATAAAATAATTCCCTCTACATTATTACTTTATCATACTATCATACAGAGAATGGTCAATTTTATTGTAATAGTGTATGAAAAAAAGAGTTTTTTTTTTTTGAAATATCTAAAAAATGGCTCAAACTATTTTGAGAAAAAAAAATTTAGCCAAACTAGATGGCGTTTTGGTTTACAACGAAGCCTTATAGAGTGAACATCGAAAAATTATATTTTATGAGATATTAGTTATTTTGGCAAAATATCTGTTGGTTAATAAGTTAGTATGTATATAGTATACCTGTATTCTTTCTGTTTCTCATTTAAATGTTACTATATGTATGTATTCTTTCTGTTTGCTCATTTAAATGTTTATATGTTATGTTTGCTTACTTAAATGTTACTATTTGTATATATATTCTTTCTGTTTCTGCTCTACGAGGTAGCCACCTCAGAGCATTGTTTTAAATAAATAAATAAATAAATAAATAAATATGTTAGTTAGATAATAGAGGTACGTTACCAAATTTTGTGTACGGTCTAGCTCAAAAATTACGGTAAATTCGTATCAAAAAGAAATTTCACATGTAGTTTTTTCGTATTTAGATTAAGACCTGATTTTCTATTTAAAAGAAGTAAATGATAATGGCCCCGAATTGGGGGGGAGGGAGGGGGCTCTCTTATAAAATTAATTGAAATTTACTTTGAAGGTTCTTATAATAAAAATGAGTATCATTATTTCTTTAGGAAACCAAAATGAAGGATTTAAAAATAGAATTATCAAGGAATTTTGAGTAGAGCCTGAGCATAGGGCAGGTGGAGCAACGGATTTTTACTCGGAGCAGGGAAATTTGAAGTGCTCTGCGCCTCCGAAATATAATTTTTTTAATAATTGATCCGGTGAGAATGGAAGTAGCCTAAGTCATAAAATTTAAAAATGAGTTAGGTCCATGTTTGAAATCCTCTGACATAGTTCTGTTTTGTTTAGAATGAAAGTGGCTTTTGGGAGTCGGGTGTCCGAGATGGCTAAGGCACTGGCAAGCTTCAGCATCGTTGATGACGATGTTCAAGCGGGAGGCCCAGTTTCGGGCCTTGCTAGCATATAAAATTTCGACCGACTAAAACTTGAATCCGTCACAAAAATTAATAACACTTTACTTATGTGCTGTCTAAATGGGCTGTGTTCCCGGTTAAAATAAGTAAAAAAAAAAATCTTTTCTGGTTTAAGAGATCTTTAAATACTCCGAAAACTCATTTTGGGGCCCTTTCTCCTCTTTAGGGTGCGAATTTCAAAAAACCTATTCTTAGCGGTTATCCATGTCATTATAGGAATGTATTGCTAAAATTTCAGCCCCTTAGGTCGGCGGTTTGGTCTGTGCGTTGTCTGTTACCTACCATGTCAGGGAACTGTTTTATATATATAGATAAAAGTGTTGTATTTATTTAAGTCAATAATAAATAAATAATACATATATATAGGACATACTCCAATAAGAGCATAGAGGACTAAAACATACAATAAAAATTATTTTAACCTATTAAAAAAATTACTAAATTGAAAGTTTTTGCCGAGAGTAGCAGAATTTCAAAAAAATTACTGCAAATGAAAGATCAATTGCTGATAAAAAAACTAAATAATATGCTTATTATAAGGTTTTAATTTTAAACACATAATACGGGGTATTAATTAAATTGAAATTATATTTTGAATTATAAAATTTCATTTTTATTCTGAGCCTCCGTTTGATTCTGAGCAAGCCTGTGTGTTATGCATTCAAATTGAAGGGCTGTCAACTTGTTGCCTATCTACAGGCGATTTTTTATAAATAATTTTACTTTGCCTATATATAATCTTTTAAATTCTTTCTAAAAAAAGATTTTAAAAATAGATGAAAAACTAAACTATTTCAAAACTGGGTATGTTGCCCGCAAAACTTCTGGGATTATTCCAAATACAAAACATGAATTTCACTTAATCTGATTAAACCACTTGTGCACCCACTGGTTAACTCTTTCCCCCTCCGAAAATTCGTGGATAAATTTTTTTCGTAAAATAGATATATAGTATAATAATGCCAAATGTATTAATTTTGCAAATACAAAGCCAGATAATTAAAAATATTTTTAAATATTAAAGTATAAGTTTACAGAATTTTTCTCCTTGTGAAACACCACCAACTCCAACCTAATTTAATTTTAACAATGTTTCACTATAAACCAACACCGCGTTCCCTAAATTTGATTTACAGAATTGATGCTATTCTGTTTGAGGCGTCAAAATGGCTCGAGATGCTTCCTGTAAAGGTGTCTACCCCCCCCCCCCCCCCCCCAGACACACAGATAAATTGTTTTATTTTACTTTAGTCATTATTGATATTATCTTAATATATCAATATATAAAAAGAGAAGGTGATGTTTCATCATTCATCTATCTATGCACAGCCTAAACCGCTTGACATAGAAAGATTAAATTTGGAGGGTATATTCTTTTAACGATTTATGGGTGTGGTAAGAAGGGATATTTTGAAATTCGCACCTTAAAGAGGAGAAAGGGCCCCAAAATGTGTTTTTAGAGTTTTTCAAGATCTCTTAAACCAGAAAAGATATCGATATGGGTTTAGTTTAGAAAGGTCATGCATTGTAATACAAAAAAACATATTTGAGTATTTTGCTCTTTTTGTGTTTAGGGAGATATAGTCATTTTGGCGTAAATTTTTGAAATTTTTAAAGTGCTCTATCTCCTCGAGTTTTTAAGTTTCTTCATTCAAATTTGGTACATAGGTCTATTAATGCGAAATCTCGGGATGTTTTCTCTTATTTTTTTTTTTAAATTTGACCTCTGAACTGAAAAATGGAGGATTTTTGATTTTGTGGTCTAAAACACATAGGGCTTCGATCTTTCTTGCCCATGGACCAAACCCAACCAAATTTTGTATACATAATATGGGAGCCACTAGCGAGCTAGAAATGCAAAAATTGGGTGTGGTGCAAGGCGCCCGGGTGGGTGTGGGGCTGGAATGGGTGGGAAGGGTGCTTAGTGGGGAGCGAAGGTGGAATGGGATAGGGGTGCGGTGTAGGGGTTCGGGATTCGAATGCAGGGGTGGAGTCCAGGGGGCCCGGGGTGGGGTTGGAATGGACGGGAAGGGTGTGAAGGTGGAATGGGGTTGGGGTGCAGAGCTGGATGTTCGGGGGGGGGGGGTGCGTAGTGGGGTGCAGGGTGGGTGCGGAAGTGGAAAGGGGCTGGGGTGGGGGGTCCAGGGGCATAGCTCCCTGGCTAGAAGGCGGGCGTCGCAGGTATTAATTTATAAAATCTTTAAGTTTTTTGTTTAAAAAAATCCTCAAACACTATTTATAGGCGCTACAGCCCTAAATGGATATCATTCTGGTCGAAAGAAACGAGTATTTCTAGAATAATAAAAAATTATTATTTCTCTTTTGGAGCAAAACTTGTCAGGACTTGACTTTTTAATTTATACTGTTCTTAGATCTCAATAGATAACAGATAGACAGCGATTATTATATCAGAAGCCATTTTCGAAAATAAATTCTCATTCCTCAAATGCTCCTATATTCATATTCGATTTAATAAAGAATCTATTTTAGCCCGCATTCATTTGAAGTTAACTTTTCATATTTGTTCAAAGTTGAATAAAATTTAATCGGAACGAACTATTAAATGTTGATTTCACTAGATATACATATATCCCTATAGGTATATTATAAAAAAGAAAAGTTGTCGGTTTTTTGTTTGATCAGACCCAAATATTCCACAGATAATCTTTAGAATCATATAAATTAAATGTGAATTATATTTTTCGAAATTCGATCTCTATCTACTTAAAACCACTCATTTATCAGCAAATTTTGGGTCTTATCAATATATGCTTATCAATTTGCCTATATAAATAAGAATCTTTTAATTTTTTTTCTAAAAAAAAATATTTTGAAAATAGAAGAAAAACTAAACTTTTCCAAAACTCTGTGTGTTAGCCACAAAACTTCTGAGATTTTCGCAACGTTATTTTTTCATAAAATAAAGCTTATATCTGTGGCTATAATCTGGGCACTTCATCAATTTACATACACACACACACACACACTTAAAAGTATATATAAAATATAAATCTCACGGGATCTGGATAAACGATTTTTGTTCCAGGATTCATAAAAATAGTTGACGTTGGCGATTTTGTTTGTATTTATCTAATTTTTTCTCAACCTAACTCTAATCAAAATTATAACTATGTGGGGAACATATTGACCCACAATAAGACTTGAAGAGAGCGCGCCAGCTCAGGTGAACACCCCAGCGCCACCAAGCTGTCGGAGCGATACGCACAGCCAGAGTACTACACCAGCGTCCCTTCTAGCGACACAAAAGCTTTGAGACGAGTTCGAACAACCTGTACATATTTCCAGACTATTTGTAAATAAAGTAATACTATTAAAGGAAGCTTTGTTTGAGTATTATTTCGCCCCGAAATATCCCTCCAGCTCATGCAGATCCTTCAGTGGTGACCCCGCACTAAGAACGATTAAAACGCAACCGCGAACCGAAAACCGTGCCTTCCGCGACCAGTTCTTCCGCGACCAGCTCTTCCGCGACCGGAAACTCAAGCAGACGCCACCATGACCGACGACATCAACCGCGTAAGCGTCAAAACAATTCCGTTTTGGCAAGACAGGCCTCGGACATGGTTCAGCGTCATAGAAGCCCAATTCAAGTTGGCCGGCATCACACAGGACGAGACCCAATACCTGCACGTCCTGTCCAACCTCAACTTCAAAGAGATCGCCCTGGTCGCCGACATCATCGATCAGCCTCCAGACTCGAATAAATACAAGGCGATCAAGCAGACCTTGATCGACCGCCTATCACCGACGGAGGAACAAAACCTCCGCCGCCTCCTCGAGGCTGAACCACTGGGCGACCGCAAGCCATCCGACCTACTCCGCTCAATGAGAACGCTGGCGGCCCCATCGAGCATGCCGGAAAACCTCATTCGGTCCCTCTGGCTCCAGCGCCTGCCAACCCACGTCCAGGCAATCATACGGGGCCAACCAGAGACTCCACTGGACACCACCGCCAAGCTCGCCGACGCGATTGTCCAGACATTCGAGCAGCATGCCCCCTCCATTCCAAGCTACCCATCGGTCGCGCAAACCACCTCGCCCGGTCCCAGCACACTCGAACAGCGGCTGGGCTCCCTGGAGGAACAGCTGAAGACGCTCGCTGACGCCATCACCCAGCAGCACATGTCCCGGCCCACCAGGGAACGCCCCAATCAACGCAGCCACAGGGAAACAAACCCCCAGGGCCACTGCTACTACCACACACGCTTCGGCGCGCAAGCACGCAAATGCGCATCCCCGTGCACCTACCAAGCGGGAAACGAATAAGCCTGCGACCAATGGCGGCGGTCGCAGGCGCTTCAAAATCACGCCTCACCATCACGACGAGAAACACAGGTACCCGTTTTCTCGTCGACACCGGCTCTGATTTATCGTGTTGGCCCCGCGCCCGCACGCAAGGCCGTCTTAAACCAACCACCTACGAGCTGAGCGCGGCCAACAACTCATCAATAGAGACGTATGGGCACATCACCATGCACCTCGACTTGGGCCTCCGTCGAGACTTCACCTGGAAGTTCATCGTGGCTGACGTGTCCACTCCCATCATCGGCTCGGATTTCCTGGCGCACTTCCAACTCCTGCCTGACTGCCGCCACGGCAGACTCATCGACGGCGTTACTGGCCTCTTCGTCAACGGCCTGAGCACCCCGTCAGCACAGGCAAGCATCAAGGTGTTGTGTTCAGGGGAAAACTCCCCTTACCTCGACATCTTGAACGAGTTCCCGCTAGCAACACGTCCAGCTGGCACGCCAAGGGAAGTCCGCCACTCCACTGTCCACTACATTAAGACAACACCAGGCCCACCGGCCTCCTGCCGGCCCCGTCGGCTCGCTCCCGAGCGCCTCCTCATCGCACGCGCCGTTTTCGACCAGATGACCCGCGACGGCACAGCGCGCCGTTCCAAGAGTCCCTGGGCGGCACCCCTCCATATGGTGCCCAAAAAGGACGGCGAATGGCGCCCCTGTGGTGATTATCGGGCACTAAACGCCCGGACCGTTCCCGACTGTTATCCCGTCAGACACATTCACGATTTCAATCAACGAATTCGTGGATGCGAGGTTTTCTCCGTCATCGATCTCGTCAAGGCCTATTCGCAGATCCCTGTCAACCCGGAGGACATCCCGAAGACGGCCATCACTACCCCAATAGGCATGTTCGAATTCCCGTTCATGAGCTACGGCCTCCGCAACGCTGGGCAGACGTTCCAGCGCTTCATTGACGAGGTCATCAGCGGGCTTGACTTTTGCTATGCCTACATCGATGACGTCCTCATTTTCTCACACTCAGCCGAGGAACATAAACAGCACCTCTCCACCCTCCTCCAGCGCCTAGTCGACCACGGCATCATCATCAACGCAGCCAAAAGCGTCCTAGGCGTGGACAAAATTCAGTTCCTCGGCTACGAGGTGAACGCCAACGGTACCCGCCCCCTGCCTGACCGAATCGATGCCCTTCAGAACTACACTTTGCCAAAAACAGCGCGCGACCTGCGGCGTTTTCTTGGCATGATTAACTTCTACCGGCGCTTTATTCCGTCAGCGGCGACGCATCAGGCACCTCTCCAAGACGCCCTCGCAGGCCTACGCGGCGCCCAGCCCATCTCCTGGACACCCGCCCTTGAGCAAGCCTTTGAGGCATGCAAGAAAGCCCTCGCGACCGCCACGCTTCTAGCCCACCCGGCACCCGACGCACGCCTCGGGTTGTTCACGGACGCATCTGCCACCGCCCTCGGCGCCAGCCTACAACAGCGCGTCGACAACAATTGGCAACCGTTAGCTTTCTTCTCAAAAAAGTTAACTAAAAAGCAAACAGAGTGGCCGGCCTATTATCGCGAACTTCTCGCGGTTTACGAAGCAGTGCAACACTTCAGACACATTCTCGAAGCCCAGAACTGCATCATCTACACAGACCACAAGCCGCTCACCTACGCCTTCCGTCAGCGCCGCGAAAAACTGCCACCAGTTCAGCAGAACCAAATCAGTTTCATTGCACAATTTTCCACCTCCATTGAGCACATCAGCGGTTCCAGCAACGTAGTCGCCGACGCACTGTCTCGCGTCGACGCCATCACAGAGGCAACCATCGACTACTCGGCCATCGCCGAAGCCCAGCAAAATGACGCTGAGCTTCGCGAGCTTATTAACGGAAACACATCAATCAAACTAGAACGCATCTCGATGCCTGGCTCCTATGTCATCCTACTCTGCGACACATCGACCTCGAGCCCGCGACTCTATCTACCCGCGAGCCACCGGCGCCAAGCATTCGACCGCCTGCACAACCTTTGTCACCCAGGCGTCCGCGCCACGACTCGACTAGTCGCTGAACGATTCGTGTGGCCAGGCATGCGCAAAGACTGCACCCACTGGTCTCAAACCTGCCTGGCCTGCCAGCGCGCCAAAATTAGCCGGCATGTGTCTTCAGCTCCAGGCGCCTTCGAAACGCCCCCGACCCGGTTCAAACACATCCATATCGACATCGTCGGCCCGCTTCCTCCAGCAGGCCCCTATCGATATCTTTTGACCGCCGTCGACCGTTTCACGAGGTGGCCTGAGGCCTGGCCCCTCGTGGACATCACAGCGGAACATGTAGCCGCCACCTTCTTCGCCGGATGGATTGCACGCTTCGGCGTTCCCGAGACCGTCACCACGGACCAAGGGCGCCAATTCGAAAGTCAGCTGTTTAACGAACTGGGCAAACGCTCAGGCTTTAAACACACCCGGACCACCAGCTACCACCCCTGCGCCAACGGGATGGTTGAACGGCTGCACCGCCAGTTGAAATCCGCGATCATGTGCCATACCAACTCCACATGGCTGGAAGCGCTCCCGGTTGCGCTACTCGGCATCCGGAGCGCCTTCAAAAGCGACTTACAAACAACGGCAGCCGACCTTGTCTACGGCGAACCCCTTCGCCTGCCAGGAGAGATGTTAGCACCAATACCCGCCAACAAGAACATCGCCGACCCCGCCGAATTCATCAACCGCCTCCATCGACAGATGGACAACCTACGCCCAACGCCTGCATCGAGCCACCAGCATAAGAAAGTGTTCGTCTTCAAGGAGCTGGCAACATGTACACATGTTTTCCTCAGAGACGACCGTCTTCGCGGTGCCCTTCAGGCACCGTATACAGGCCCATTCCTGGTGACCCAGCGCGGAGACAAAACATTCGTCATCCGCATTCGCGGGACCGACACACGGGTGTCCATCGACCGACTCAAGCCGGCCTACACCATCGCCGACGGCGCCACAACGAAGCCCCCTAGCCCGACAACTACAACACCAACACCACCCACGGGAGAATACACAACCCGCGCCGGGCGCCGAGTTCAAGTTCGCGTACCACACGACATATAAATAAACCAGCCTCGCTAATCCTACCCCCGGAGCTCCTTTTCTTCCGCGGGGGGCTCATGTGGGGAACATATTGACCCACAATAAGACTTGAAGAGAGCGCGCCAGCTCAGGTGAACACCCCAGCGCCACCAAGCTGTCGGAGCGATACGCACAGCCAGAGTACTACACCAGCGTCCCTTCTAGCGACACAAAAAGCTTTGAGACGAGTTCGAACAACCTGTACATATTTCCAGACTATTTGTAAATAAAGTAATACTATTAAAGGAAGCTTTGTTTGAGTATTATTTCGCCCCGAAATATCCCTCCAGCTCATGCAGATCCTTCAACTACATATATGAGTTTCTTATCATTTTTTTATATTTATAGTTTTACCTTATCTTTTGAAAATTTTCAGACCTAAAGAAAAATTTTATATTTTTCTTAGAGCATTTTTAAATATTTTTTTTTTTATAATAATTTCAATCCATTTTTATTTCTTAGTTCTACTAACTATATAGATCCCCATGTCATTTTCAAAACTTATTCCCTTACTAGTAGCTCATTAAATTTCCTGAGGAAGCTATTTGAAAAAATTGTATCTCATGAATATTAAGGGGTTCCATATTTTAAGTTTCAAATTTCAAAAAAGCCTCTCTTAGCGGTTATTCATGTCAATATAGGAATGCACTGTCGAAATTTAAGCCCTTGAGGTTCAGTCTGTGCGTTGTCTGTCACCATGTCACCACGAAATTGTTTTATATGCAGAAATTAATCCCCTATACAACCTTACGAAAATGACTCTCCATGTGAAAGCGATAGTGACCAAAAGGGGGGGTTTTTATTGGTAACCATTGCTGAAGACATGGAGGAATCGACCTAAAATCAAAAATAGCGATTGATTCTCATATATTAAAATAAAAATAAAAATAAATCTCTGGCTCGACAACCCTTCATGGGTCTTGGCCTACTGAATTGGTTGCTGTCCTAATTGGAAACAGTACCGAGAGGTCAAGTGGTTAGCTCAACGCACATCTACAACCTTCGTTTCAGTTTTTTTAGTTTTTTTTTTCTCAAGCTTGAGTTGTTTGCCATAAAACAATTTAGTCTTTTTGATTTTAAGTCGATTCTTCCCGGTTTTCAGTAGAGGTTGCCATTAATAGCCAAAACATCAAAAATGGAATGCGATAAGACTATTCTTCTAGTATTAGATAATAATCGATTGTTATTTTTGATTTTAAGCCGATTCCTCCATGTCTTCAGCAATGGTTACCAATAATAATCGAAGGGTCAAATATCTAATGTAGAATTGTTATTCCTCAAGTATTAGTGAGAATCGATTGTTATTTTTGATTTTAAGACGATTCCTACATGTCTTCACCAATGGTTACAAAAAATAACCGAAATGTCAAAAATCGAATGTAGAATGGTTATTCCTCGACTTTTAAATAAGAATCGATCATTATTTTTGAATTAAAGCCAACATGAACTGCAAATAGCAAGTGAAATCTGATTAATAATAAAGGAATAAGCATATTAATATTTCAAATGAATTTGGATAAAGTTTAGCAACGATCCGTTGCAGTTTATTTTTTGATTGTACACTATAAGGGTCTACTCTGACCTATGTACATAACATCATTAATAAATAAATAAATAAATAAAAATGTGGACAAACGTATTGGCGAGATAAATAATATGGATTTATAAAGAATTTTAGTTGATATTTTTTGGAAAAAATTAAAGTATAATTTAATAAGAACTTTGAATTGAGGACAATTTTAGAAACGGACGCTTGAAGAAAATAAATAAATGTGAACTTTGGAAGAATGAGTGAAAATTGTCAAATTTTGCTTATTTGGTAATCTTGTCAACGGTTTGAGTTATAAAAAACAAACTTCTTCTCCTAATTTCAACACTTTATCTACAACCGTTCAAAGGCTAGTCAAATAAAAAATATTCATTTTTTTCTTGAAATTCTAAATTTTTTAAAAAAGATTTCTTAAGCTAGAAATAGCAAAATCTAATCATTTTTCTTTTCTTTTGGAAATACGAATATTTTTCTCTCTAAACGAACTTTCTACGACCTTGCATTCTTAGAATCTGAATTCAATATTCCGGCCCCTCGGCGTCCTGCGCTCGTCGTGCGAACTATTTTGTGTCTATTTGATGTGTAATAATGGAATATAAATCATATAAATATATGGGAAGGAGAGAGTTTGGTAAACTCACCAAGTGTATTTAATCATGCCAGATTTTTGTTTATTAAATTAAAACATATTTTATAGATACTTTATTTTCCGCATTACGAGTAGTACGGATTTAAAATTTGAAATTTTAATCATAATGGAATATCAATTACTTGTTCATATATCCAAAATAAACCCCTAGCTATAGTAAATTAGGATATTATTTCAAATATGCAATAAAAGACAAATAATAAAGATATAATTAAAATTATATACACCTGCATTCGTAAAGGTATTAGTAATAATATAATTACAAATGATAGCTAAAATATCTTTATGACTATTTTATATTTTATTATGATTCATTTTTGGAATCCTATACCTATGTTAATATTTTTATTATATAATTTGATATTATTATTACGTATTTTAATTTTAACTGTTATTGCCTCGTACATTAAATATAATATAAATAAAACTTTCTATAGTTGAAACGATATATAAATACCTTACGTATGGAGTTTTTACTACACCATTTTAATTCTTGTCAATTGACAATGCCAGGAATTTTCTCTCTAAATTATCAAAAAAAAAAAAAAAAAATTAAAAAGGTAATTTTATTTTTTACTTATCAAATTAAATTAACCGAAGCCAAGGAGCTGAAGTTCTAATGTCATCAAGTTTTAAAGTGGTATTTCTTTTTAGCAAAAAATCCAAAATCTCACTCCTTTATGTGAAGAAAAAACATTTTGATATCAAAAAGAACTTTCTACGAACTTTTGTTTTTGAATTATTTTGTTTTGAGTATCCATTCAGATAGACAACTAAATTATTTTAAGTTTCATACATTTCTAATCAAGAATAATCAATAATAAAAAGAAGAAATAATAAGAAGACTAAATAAGAACAATGAAATTTCTATTAACCACCAGTTTCTGTTAACCGTCAGCTCGGGAAAAATTTTCCTCGATTTACTGCTGAGCTAGTCTACTATTAATGATGGCGAACCTAAGGAAACGGAGAATGTTAGTGTCGAGGAAATTGTGCAACTGTGCAATAATTTACCGAATGGTGAAGACATAACGCCAGTAGAAGTAACATAGTGGTTGGAATGTGACAAATTGGACGGAGGCTTTGACATTTTGAACGACGATGAAATTGTTTCCAGTGTGAATGGAATCGAAGAAGAATAGATTTACGAAGTCGAGCGTTATATTGTGAATGAAAAAACTACGTCAAGCTATATAGATAGAAGCAGAAACAATGTTATCAAAATGCATTGAGGTTTGAATAGCAAGATGAGGCAAACCCAACGCAGATCCACAGAATGTACGGAATATCGCCGCTCAGAAAGCTTGAGAATAGAAAAAACAAAATAAAATTACAGAATATTTTAAAATTTGAATATGTACAATATAGTACGTCTAGAGCTTAAGTTCATATATGTAACAACATGTACATATGTGTGTACTATACTCCAAATTGTTGTTATTCTTTGTATCTGTAAAAAAAAAAATACATTATATTTCCAGTTCGTAAGCGTGTGTCACTTCTCAAAAATATGTAGTGCAAAATGGCAAAAGTATATTTAGTGCTATTTCAAAAATTAATGAAAATTCGCCCTAATCCCATCAAGCTAAAATTAATTCACTGACAGATAATTCATCACTACACTTTAATTTTTTGAAATTAATTTTTGGTCTCTGCCCATTATTATTTGTTCATTGCTATTGTCGTTTTATGTTTTACGACTGCAAAATTTAGTAACTTGACCCAAAATAGGATTGTGACCCATAGTTTAGGAAGGACTACTTTATATGGTAGGTTATATTAATTCTCGTTAAATGATACAAATAGGCTGGATATATTCAAGGGTTGGCTCTGAAAAGAATTTTCTGACTGATAAGGGTGTGTATCCGCTCGACTGCTATCTCTAAAAGGTAAGAGGGGCCTCAGACGAGTTCAGACGAGCTTTAGTCGACTAAAATTATTGTCGCTGAGAAAGTACTACCTATTATTTAATTGAATAGATAAATATGATTTAGGAATCTTTGGTATAGTTTATTTCTGAAGCTTGCTAGAAGAATTTAAAATGTTTAATGCAATTAAAAATATGTGATATGAGGAATTAGGCTAGTGGAGTGGTTCTCAAACTTTTTGAAGTCTGGGCGAAATTTCAAATTGTACAAATAATTATAGGTGCACTATATACAAATTTCTCGAAAATATTTTATAATAATTACTTAAGTCAAATATGTATTATAGAAAAATAAATCCGATAAAAAATAAAACATAGGTACCTTAAGTTTATTCCTTCTTGTGTTTATGAGAAACCTGATGTTTCCTAGCGATTATTTCAATGTTTGGACATATATGTATTTGAAAGGCAAACTCTCATTTCCTCTCTTTTTACACTTAATTGGGGTGATGTAGAAAATCCTAATTCACATAAATACGATGTTGAAAATGTAAGTAATATGTTCAAAACCTTTTTAGATATTGACACTTATTCGTGTTGATAAAAAGAACGGTATATCGGTAATGAAAAAGAGTATAATAGAGTAACTATATTTATTTTATATTTGGACACATAATTATTTCTCTGGAATACCACAGGGCGCATCTGGAAATTTTCTGGAGCGCACCCTTTGAGAACCGCTCTGCCCAAGTGGAGATTAACTTTCTAGCTACAACCATTTGATAATTCGAATTTTTACTTATTTTTTTAACAGGAATCACATGAAACTAGAAAACCCAAAATCTAATCAGTTTTTGGAAATGTAAACATGTCGGCTTTAAGGTAGTTCTTTCACAAATGCAAAAATTCAAGAAGTCTGTGAAACTTGGAATATAAGTCATTAAAATCATTATACACATACTGTTAAAATTTGAAGACGATTTATCACACCAAACATGAAATAATTACAATTTAAAATGACATTTTAAACATAGGGTAGATAGGGAAAGGGTGGGGTTATGATCATTATTTTATTTTTTTTCATTGAAGGACTTTCACCATCTTGACGAAAAACTAATATTTCTTAGAATAATATATTCGGAGTAACTTAAAAAAAAAATAGTTTTGATAAAAAAAAAAAAAAAACAAAAAAAAACAAAAAACATATTTGGGAGATTATTTTTAGTGGAGGGGATATAAGCACAATGGCTTGGAAACGATCCGGTAGTATGTGTGTATCCACAGAGAGATTTCGTAGTGTGTGTGGACAGCCACGTTAAAAAAACATAACCTAAAATTTTAGTTCCGTTCATATTTATACAGTCGTTACGAGGCTAAAACTTTTTGTGTGGATTGTCGCAAAAGAACCTCCTTAAAACGAACTTCTTATAACTTTATTTTCGTGGTATCGGAATTCCGACACAAAAAAATCTTGAAATGAATTTTCAATCATTTCTAAAATCAAATATGCAAAAAAAATGAAATTATTTCAAAACTGCGGCCCGGCAGGCCTTCTATGGATACCGACCTACATGAGTAATTTTTAGTTTTACTTCTATAGTGGTCTAACCAAAAGAAGAGATAAAATTTAATTTCTTTCTTATAAAAATTAATATTTGTTGTTACTAAAACTCAATGTACTTTTTAATGTACTTTTCTTTATTCCCTTCGAACAAGTAAGTTGAAATTTGCTTTAGGAATTATTTATTTTTATACCGGTCGACCAGGTTGAAAAAAAAGACAATCTTTTTGTATATGCTAATTCGCTTCATTATTGATAAACGCATATCCGAAAGCAGTGTTGGTCGAAGGGCTAGAAGTATTACATCCCCCAATTCAAGCCCCCCTCCCAAACCCTCAGGCCGTCGACTTTTATCGGCGTGCGAATTGTTTAGTAATTACGCTCAGCCCTCGTTGAAACTTTTTGCAAAGCTCCTGGGGGCCTTTGCACCGACCTCTCCTCCGCGTCCATTCCACTGTCTGCTTTTCCCTTTCTTTCTTACACTTGAATCCAATTTTTCCATTTAGAATATATAATATGGCAAAATATAATCCTTATAAATAAGTTACAACTCAACAGGAGTTCTTATTAATGATTGACATGTTAAAAAATGGAACTGAAACAAAAAAACCGCCACACCGATGGAATTTTAATTTTAATTTTTTTTTTAATTAAATTGAACAAATTAATAAAATCTCATAATAACAGATAAGAGCTTTTAATAAATTACCAAATTAATTATAAAATTTTATTACATAAATTTAGGTGGCTCATTCATTAGAAAATTACACTTTTTTTAAATGTCCTTTTAAAGGTGACTTTGATACAACTGGTAAGTACATACTTATTCGTTAATTCTTCTTATTCAAGTGCTTTGGTCTATTCTGAGCGATATGGGAAGCATCGTCTCAAGAATAATTTTACTGTGGGGTGGTTTCCCATTGTCTTCCTATGGATTTAGTTTGGCGCCTTTCATTTTTGATAGAGGTCAAAATCAGACTGAAGCTATAGATTTAATTTCGATTAGCCTCGATTCAAAGTTGAACCCTCTAGCTCTAGCCACTGCACTACCGGCTCCTCTTATTCCTAATGAATTTGACATTTATATTAGAGTTTGATGATACACAAATAGACCAATCGCCAACAAGGAATAAAACTTTTTGAGCTACTTCTCAAGACGTTAAAAAAATTCTGATAAAAAACAAATTTTTTGCATCCATCGAGTAGCCTACCCTTTGGTAAATAATGTGTAAAAATTAATGAAAGTTGCATATAGTGTGAGTAATTTCAAAGAAATCTATTTTGGTTTCTTTAAAATATTTCTTTTCCTTCTTCTTCAAGTGCCATATTCGATTCCCAGCGTCGGCGATTAGGTACTTTGAAGAGTAGGTATCCTCTCCCTTGTAATTTTCCTGGAGATATTTTTCACAGGGGTGGTTTCCCATTGCCTTCCTTTGAAGGGATCAGATTATATCAGTTCAAATATTTCAGCGAGTCGGACTTGATTAGATTTAATTAGATGTCATGCTCTATAACCATTCGGCCAAATATTTTAAGGAAGTCAGGTTGGCCGAATGGTTATAGAGCATGACATCTAATTAAATCTAATCAAGTCCGACTCGCTGAAATATTTGAACTGATATAATCTGATCCCTTCAAAGGAAGGCAATGGGAAACCACCCCTGTGAAAAATATCTCCAGGAAAATTACAAGGGAGAGGATACCTACTCTTCAAAGTACCTAATCGCCGACGCTGGGAATCGAGTATAGCACTTGAAGAAGAAGGAAAAGAAATATTTTAAAGAAACCAAAATAGATTTCTTTGAAATTACTCACACTATATGCTACTTTCCTTAATTTTTACACATTTATTTACCAAAGGGTAGGCTACTCAATGGATGCATGAAATTTGTTTTTTCATCAGAATTTTTTTAACGTCTTGAGAAGTAGCTCAAAAAGTTTTATTCCTTGTTGCCTATTGGTCTATTTGTGTATCATCAAACTCTAATATAAATATCAAATTCATTGGGAATAAGAGGAGCCGGTAGTGCAGTGGCTAGAGCTAGAGGGTTCAACTTTGAATCGAGGCTAATCGAAATTAAATCTATAGCTTCAGTCTGATTTTGACCTCTATCAAAAATGAAAGGCGCCAAACTAAATCCATAGGAAGACAATGGGAAACCACCCCACAGTAAAATTATTCTTGAGACGATGCTTCCCATATCGCTCAGAATAGACCAAAGCACTTGAATAAGAAGAATTAACGAATAAGTATGTACTTACCAGTTGTATCAAAGTCACCTTTAAAAGGACATTTAAAAAAAGTGTAATTTTCTAATGAATGAGCCACCTAAATTTATGTAATAAAATTTTATAATTAATTTGGTAATTTATTAAAAGCTCTTATCTGTTATTATGAGATTTTATTAATTTGTTCAATTTAATTAAAAAAAAAAATTAAAATTAAAATTCCATCGGTGTGGCGGTTTTTTTGTTTCAGTTCCATTTTTTAACATGTCAATCATTAATAAGAACTCCTGTTGAGTTGCAACTTATTTATAAGGATTATATTTTGCCATATTATATATTCTAAATGGAAAAATTGGATTCAAGTGTAAGAAAGAAAGGGAAAAGCAGTCAGTGGAATGGACGCGGAGGAGAGGTCGGTGCAAAGGCCCCCAGGAGCTTTGCAAAAAGTTTCAACGAGGGCTGAGCGTAATTACTAAACAATTCGCACGCCGATAAAAGTCGACGGCCTGAGGGTTTGGGAGGGGGGCTTGAATTGGGGGATGTAATACTTCTAGCCCTTCGACCAACACTGCTTTCGGATATGCGTTTATCAATAATGAAGCGAATTAGCATATACAAAAAGATTGTCTTTTTTTTCAACCTGGTCGACCGGTATAAAAATAAATAATTCCTAAAGCAAATTTCAACTTACTTGTTCGAAGGGAATAAAGAAAAGTACATTAAAAAGTACATTGAGTTTTAGTAACAACAAATATTAATTTTTATAAGAAAGAAATTAAATTTTATCTCTTCTTTTGGTTAGACCACTATAGAAGTAAAACTAAAAATTACTCATGTAGGTCGGTATCCATAGAAGGCCTGCCGGGCCGCAGTTTTGAAATAATTTCATTTTTTTTGCATATTTGATTTTAGAAATGATTGAAAATTCATTTCAAGATTTTTTTGTGTCGGAATTCCGATACCACGAAAATAAAGTTATAAGAAGTTCGTTTTAAGGAGGTTCTTTTGCGACAATCCACACAAAAAGTTTTAGCCTCGTAACGACTGTATAAATATGAACGGAACTAAAATTTTAGGTTATGTTTTTTTAACGTGGCTGTCCACACACACTACGAAATCTCTCTGTGGATACACACATACTACCGGATCGTTTCCAAGCCATTGTGCTTATATCCCCTCCACTAAAAATAATCTCCCAAATATGTTTTTTGTTTTTTTTTGTTTTTTTTTTTTTTTTATCAAAACTATTTTTTTTTTAAGTTACTCCGAATATATTATTCTAAGAAATATTAGTTTTTCGTCAAGATGGTGAAAGTCCTTCAATGAAAAAAAATAAAATAATGATCATAACCCCACCCTTTCCCTATCTACCCTATGTTTAAAATGTCATTTTAAATTGTAATTATTTCATGTTTGGTGTGATAAATCGTCTTCAAATTTTAACAGTATGTGTATAATGATTTTAATGACTTATATTCCAAGTTTCACAGACTTCTTGAATTTTTGCATTTGTGAAAGAACTACCTTAAAGCCGACATGTTTACATTTCCAAAAACTGATTAGATTTTGGGTTTTCTAGTTTCATGTGATTCCTGTTAAAAAAATAAGTAAAAATTCGAATTATCAAATGGTTGTAGCTAGAAAGTTAATCTCCACTTGGGCAGAGCGGTTCTCAAAGGGTGCGCTATATACGCAATTAAATCGTTAAATGTTATCTTTAAAAGAATTTTAAACATGTCGGTTTAACCCTGTTCATATAATATCTAACTATTTCTAAATATTTTTATTATAACATATTAACATCAGTAAAGAAAAAAATTTTCAATAAAATATTTAGTTATTTCCCAAAATTCACCATAAGATCTGCTGGGCGGGGGTCGAAGGTATCTGTGGATCCAGGTCTTAAAGAGCTGAATGTTATAAGTCGCGAGAAAGATGGTGGCAGGGAGCGAATTCCAGTCTCTGGAGGTCATAGGGATAAAAGAGTTGGCGAAAGCTCTTGTTCCAATTTGACAGCGAAGGGGTGCTGAGCGTTCGAAAACCGAGTGTTTCTCGTAAAGAAGGCTTTAAGGGGGGGGGGGGGGGG
>JALMQS010000074.1:1812311-2116498 GCA_024734495.1 Forficula auricularia | reverse complement strand
TAAGAGTTGGCGAAAGCTCTTGTTCCAATTTGACAGCGAAGGGGTGCTGAGCGTTCGAAAACCGAGTGTTTCTCGTAAAGAAGGCTTTAAGGGGGGGGGGGGGGGATAATTGATTTTAGCTCGACTGAACAGACACCGTGCTAATATCTGACGTACAGGGAAAGGGCAGAAACGGTTCTTCGGTGAGCCAGGGAGTCGACTGAGTTGGTTAGAGCCGGGTCTCCTATTAGTTTAATTGCTAGCTTCTGAATCGCATCCAGTGTAGCAAGAGAATGCTAGAGGCCCCTCTCCACAGATGAGAGCCATATTCGAGACAGGGATGAATTTGAGCCTTATACAGTGTAATAAGTTGACTGGGAGTATAATAGCGTCTAGACCTAAATAGGAGACCAAGCTTGCGCGCTGCAGCTTTTCCAGTGGTTGAGATATGGTCATTCCATGAAAGGTCAGACCCTAGAGTTACGCCTAGCATTGAAATTTTATCCCTAAATTGCAGTGAGTTTGAATCGAATGATATGTTTGGGAGGTTTCTGTCGACGCGCCTAGAAATAAGGCAACACTGAGTTTTCACTGCATTGAAGTTAACTAAGTTTTGGGATCCCCAGGTTTTAAGTCTAGTTTTTCACTACAAATTCAAATTTTAAAATTTAAATTTTCAAGAAATAGATATAATAATTCGCTCTCTTTCAATTTCATTTATTCCCTTTAAATGTCGTCCCACAATTCATTTTTTTCAATCCATTTTCTTCTCAAGGAAAAGAAAAAAAACTAAATTCAATTTTATTTTAGAAAATGTAACCTAATTAATTAAATTTCGTTTCTCAATAGTTTGTAGTTGTTTGTGTTTTTTTATGATACAATGAACTGCCCTTTTTCTCTCGTCACATTTATTTTGACCTCTTCAGCTTCCTGGTGGAGCTGGTTCATTATGCATGCGAAAAAAGATTGTTGATTTGCCCGGAAGCGTTAACGTGAAAATTCTCTTAACGAACGCTACTAGAATGATGGCTGTATAAGAATACATAATTTTACGGTGGGGTTACTTGAGTAATCTGAAAGGAATACGAATAACCCATGGGCAGCTTACCATTTTAACTTTTCTAGATATTTTTTAGAAAAATCTTTTAAAAGAAGCTATTTTTAAGTGACTTCAAAAAAGGAGGAGGTTCTCAATTCGACTGAATTTTTTTTTTGTGTAAATCTTACCTGATTTCTTCGCCAATTGTGAAGCGATTTTGATGATTTTTTTTGCATTGGGTTCAGTATAGCTTCTGATTGGTCCCGTTTTTTTTTCATTGGTATCGACCATTTTTGTTATGTTTGTTCAGGCATAACTTCTTTGTTTATGAACCGATTTTAATTATTCTTTCTGCGTTTGGATCATCAGTATAGCTCCAAGATAGTCAAGATATCTATTTATTTATTTATTTTATGTATGTTCAGCGAGAACTTTTTGCCAGGTAGACCGATTACGATGATTCTTTTTTATTGGAAAGGGAGTAAATTAGGGGTGGTCCCATATTAATTTGGTCAAGTTCTGATGATATGATCAATGACGAAATAACGTAAATCTTCAATTCTTATGATCAAATAATCGAAATTATAACAAATAAAATCTTTTATAACAAAAAATCTTAAAACATTCATTTAAAACCCGCAAACGTTTCGAGAGAATTTCTATATTTATGAATTCAATTTTATTATCATTTTCTGATTCATTCGCCCGACCCTTTCTCTTACGAGACGCGTGCAAGGTAATATATTGTCACTATTAACATAATAACATTACTAAAAATGAAAAATAAAAATAATTTTTATAAAAAAATAAAATCGACTTCAAAAAAATTAAATGCAACAAATAAAATAATAAGAACTCAAAAATAAAATAAAATGCTATAAAAGGTACAAAATATTTATCTAATTTAGTTACAACTAAACGCCGAAATATTAACATGAAATCACTTTTTTAAGTCGGTCCTAAACAAACTATATAAGCGAGCGTACCCGTCGAACGTACTAAGTATGATCCGTCGAGTTCAATTAATAAAATGTATATGTTTGGCACCGACTTCAAAAAGTGATTTCATGTTAATATTTCGTCGTTTAGTTGTAACTAAATTAGATAGTTATTTTATACCTTTTCGTGCATTTTATTTTATTTTTGAGTTCTTATTATTTTGTTTGTTGCATTTAATTTTTATGAAGTCGGTTTTATATAGTAAGTATATATATATATATATATAAATTTACTACAATTCTCATCTGTCTGATTCTTTGGGGAATCGAAACAGATGAATTTTGTTCAGTTTTTCAATAATAAATTTTATTTAGAATGTTTATATGTTAACATTTAAATGAAAGCGAAAGTTAAAACTTTTATCCGGGTCACTGCCCTATTTTGGTGGACTTGGGACCAGACTCGTTTTGATAGTGAACCAAGAGTTGAAAAAAAAGATACAGGACCCAGCCAGGTATGATCCGACATCTTCTGCGTTAAGCCCGCAAATGCCTTCTCCATTTAGGCGATGGATCCCCTGACTAGATCCTATAATCAAATCTTATATATATTCAACTCTCTAGTTCAATCGCGTTTTTCTTCTATTTTCCTAATAGTATGGTTGTTATAAATTTACTACAATTCTCATCTGTCTGATTCTTTGGGGAATCGAAACAGATGAATTTTGTTCAGTTTTTCAATAATAAATTTTATTTAGAATGTTTATATGTTAACATTTAAATGAAAGCGAAAGTTAAAACTTTTATCCCTATTTTGGTGCACTTGGAACCAGACTCGTTTTGATAGTGAACCAAGAGTTGAAAAAAAAGATACACTTACACGCTTAACGCAGCAGATGTCGGATCATACCCGGCTGGGACCTGTATCTTTTTTTCAACTCTTGGTTCACTATCAAAACGAGTCTGGTCCCAAGTGCACCAAAATAGGGCAGTGACCGGATAAAAGTTTTAACTTTCGCTTTCATTTAAATGTTAACATATAAACATTCTAAATAAAATTTATTATTGAAAAACTGAACAAAATTCATCTGTTTCGATTCCCCAAAGAATCAGACAGATGAGAATTGTAGTAAATTTATAACAACCATACTATTAGGAAAATAGAAGAAAAACGCGATTGAACTAGAGAGTTGAATATATATAAGATTTGATTATAGGATCTAGTCAGGGGATCCATCGCCTAAATGGAGAAGGCATTTGCGGGCTTAACGCAGAGATGTCGGATCATACCCGGCTGGGTCCTGTATCTTTTTTCAACTCTTGGTTCACTATCAAAACGAGTCTGATCCCAAGTGCACCAAAATAGGACAGTGACCGGATAAAAGTTTTAACTTTCGCTTTCATTTAAATGTTAACATATATATTATAATTATTACACTTGAAGGAGACAATAAAAGAGTGTGTCTTCTGCTGGAATTATAAATTTTATTTATTTATAACGAGACTATATTTTCGAGGATGTGCCCTCTTTATAAATTAATTTCTGTGAATCCATTGTAATAGACTGATGGAGAGGGCAAAGCCCTCGAAACTATAGTCTCGTTATAAATAAATAAAATTTATAATTCCAGCAGAAGACACACTCTTTTATTGTCTCCTTCAATATATAAAAATTCTGCTACTCTCGGCAAAAAAACTTTCAATTTAATATAAAAATTCTGCTACCTCGGCACAAAAACATTCAATTTAATTATTACACTGATGGAAGATTTTCATTTTTTTTCTTTATAAATTCTTCAAATATTTAATAAGATAAAGTTTAGCTTACTCAAATATAACACTTCAAAAATTTTAGAGGATCTCTTCAAAGATTTTTTTTCATTAATATTACTAAGGTGAATTTTCTTGTTTTTATTTAAGCTTTTAACCCGAATGTGTGCATGTGAGATCATTCCCAAAATTTTAATGTTCCTTGTTCTGAAGTCATTTACTCTCCAGAGCAATACTTTCGTTTATCTTACTTAAAATATATTTGCTAACATCGGATTTTATTATTGATCCTATCTAGGACCGACACACCGGATAAAAGCACTAAATTTTTACCAGGTACTAGTTAGGTACTTAGCTTGCAATTTTTCATAGGAATCACCCCCTCAGTCGACCATGTTGGATTTTATGTTGAAACATGGATTTTAGGGTGGTCACAAAAAAACGAATTTTCGAATTTTTCCTGTGTGGACCTCTTAAAAGTTGCTAATTGGCTAAAAAATGAGATTGGCAAAGTTTCAGCGTAATTTGATAAAGGTAACCCGTGGCTCAACGAGGTTGAAGTTTTGAAAAACTGCAATTTTTTGCAAAAAATTGCAGTTTTTCCTTCATAAAATGAAAACATAATCCTAGAAACTAGATTCGTATCTCATTCTCTAGGAAATTTTGTTGACTTGAACCTTTCCTTGGACCACTTTTTTGTTAATATCTCTTAGATTTGTAGATATTCAGCATTTTCCAGACAGGACATGATCCGATTCATGTTAACTACCATGTCCTGTCTGGAAAATGCTGAATGTCTGGGAGGACATGGTACCTATCAAAAATTGGAAGCTAAGTACCTAACTAGGTAAAAATCTGGTGCTTTTATCCAGTGTGTAAACGTTTTCATGTTAAGCGGCCCCACTATTACGTTTCTAGTAAAGGAACGTTTTAACTGAGTGGTCTTTTAGGCATTCTTTCTGATATCATAGAAAGGTTTATAAGACAACATTTTTCTTTTAATATTAATTTAAAAGTTTCTATTCGATTATTTATTCATTTTTATTGTTCAACAAATAAATAGTAAGCTCGAAATACAAGCTGGATTTATTTTCTAATGTATTACTTGCACATGTTTTTGGTTAAAGATTAACAATTTTAGTAGTTAAAAGAAATTATAAACTTTTTTCTTCTTCTTGGTGATAGGTCAGGTCTGAATGATTTTCCCTGGTGGATCACGCATGCTATCACGTGTAGGATAATTTATTAAAATTTCCTAGATTATTCATTGAGTTTTGACTTCTAATAAAGGAGTATTTTTCAAGGGATATTTCAAAAGATATAAATAGAACACACAAAAACAATAATTAATTATTCAAAACAAACAAATCCATGATAGCTCAACACTATTAGAATCGGATCATTTTTCGATTCATCCAATTCCCGCCTAATATAGAGAGAGGAGATAAATATTAGAAATAAAAAAAAACAATATTATATTTTTTGAATAATGGAAATAAAATAAAATAAAATATTAAAAGAATTTTTGGTGAAAAGACTGAGAAATAAAATTGGATTCTGATGCAGGGAAATGAAACAATATTTCCAAATAAATACTGTAATCCAATGTTGTTTTAAGCTTGTTTAAACATTCTTTTGGAAGTTCTTCCTTCCTTCTTCAGAGATTAAATGGATCATTGGAGGAATCATCACCGTACCATAAATGTGCAACTTAATAAAACTGAAAAGTGATAGAGGAGACGAGAATGAACACATAAAACGAAAAATCTTTTGATGTAAATGCCAGCTTCCAGCTTTCCAATTTCAACCAAATGCTTGCTGTAGGTACTCGAATTCTTTCGAATTTCGTAGCTCTGAGAGTTACGGTTGCTAAATGCAGGAGGTACATACGGTAGGTAGATACATAAATACGTACACATGGACCAATGGATGTTTGCTCACTTTTCTGTCTTTGGAGACCACAATATCTGGTTTCATGGGCTAAATCCGGTTTCAAACTAACAAGGGTATTGATTTCTTCCTGCTAGAAGTCACAAAGTGAAATTCACTTTTTTCGCCTTGGAGATAGAAGCACTCAAAGTGTCAGGATCCCGGCAGGCGATCGCAATAGTTCACATTATTATTACATTATATAGAATATATATGTGAAAGTAATAAACCACTCTGTTATATTCGGTAATATTTTGAAAAAGCAAAAATGATAAAATCGTAGATAATCTTCGAACTTGACCTTGAATAATCTCGAGTTTTAAACAAGGTTTATAAATAAAGTAAAGAAATTTTTTTGAAAATTTTTTTAAAAAATTTAAAAAAAATATAAAATATATACTAGGTAGGTTTCACATAAATAAAATATTTTCCTTACTTTATTTAATATGTTTCACCAAGAACCTACACCATTCTCCCTTAACAAAAAAAAGAAAACAATAAATTTAATCGGATAAAGATAGATATTGTATTATAATAATATATAACAATTTAATTACATGCTCAATGAATAAGTATATATGTAACTAGCTAGCTTCAAATTCACCCCAGCTAATCCTGCAATTTCCATAAAGAGGAAAGCCTCTCCAACCTATTAAGTGATTGCTCCATTTACAATCATCCTCTTCGAGCTATTCAATTAATTATTTTTTTTGCAATATTTCAAGTATAATTATACTCTTCATGCTATTCATTTAAATTAATATCTTTTTTCTACAACTATTATATAATGTGTCAATCCTAGTACACTTCAGTCTAGAAGGGTTCTTTTATAGTAACAAATGTTTGTTGCTCTAAAAAACTAGCGTTCGTCGTTCTTGAGAACCGTTTATATCTCCACTCAACTTATTAAACGTTCCCATTGAATTTAGCTATTTTACGAACTTATCATGTAATATCTCCCAGTCTAGCGTAGAACTATTTCAGCTTTTTCAACCTTTTTACTGTTGAAAAGTAAAACGGGGCCTTATTAGTTTCGCTATAATGACTGAGTGTTTTTTTTTATCTGAGCATTATGGTACCTCGAAATATGATAAAAATTTGAAATTTAGAAGTTATGATTGTGTATTCATTTTTCCGCAAATCAAAAACCTACTTAAAATTTTAAGCGAATGATTATATTTTGTAATTGTTGAATTTTGTGCCAGGTCAACAATAAAAAATAAAAATTTTACCACCAGAGAAATGGAAGTCTCTGTAAAAATATCTTCAAGTAGAATTAGATTTAATTTTTTAAAATTTATTATGATTTATAAAGACTGATGTCCGAGAGTCCCAAATTGGTCGTTTTTAAGTCCTTTTCAAAATAAACCTGAGGACGTTTAGAAATGGTTTAGCTTATAATTTTTAAGAAAAAAATAAAACCGACTTCAAAAAATTAAATGCAACAAATAAAATACACTAAAAGATATAAAATAATTATTATCTTATTTAGTTACAACTAAACGACGAAATATTAACATGAAATTACTTTTTGAAGTCGATGCCAAACATATACCTTTTATGAATCGCACTCGACGGATCTTACTTAGTACGTTTGGAGGGTATGCTCGCTTATAGGTATAGTTTGTTTGGTACCGACTTCAAAAAGTAATTTCATGTTAAAATTTCGTCATTTAGTTTTAACTAAATAAGATAATAATTATTTTATAACTTTTAGTGTATTTTATTTGTTCCATTTAATTTTTGAAGTCGGTTTTATTTTTTCTTAAAAATTATTTGTATTTTTCTCTTTTTAGTGATGTTATTAATAGTGATCGTATCATCAGAACTTGACCAAATTAATATGACACCATCCCTAAGATACCCCTTTCCAATAAAAAAGAATCATCGAAATCGGTTCATAAACAAAGAAGTTAGGCCTGAACAAACCTAACAAAAAAGGTCTAATACCAATGAAAAAAACGGGACCAATCGGAAGCTAGACTGGACAAAACGCATTTTTTTTTTGAAAATCGGGTCCCAATTGGCGGAGATATGAGGTACATAGACACAAAAAAAAACAAAAAAAAAATTCAGTCGAATAGAGAACCTTCTTCATTTTTGAAGTCGGTTAAAAACTATAAAAAGATTTCATGAATTTACTCATTATTTTCTTATCAAGACAAATAAGAACGAATTTGATATCTTAAATATTTTGGGTTGTTAATGTCCTCGGTATGCGGTACGACTCGTATTTGGCCGGCTTATTTAGATATTGGGATTTGTCCTCTTGAAATAAAACTTAAGCAATCTTGCCAATTTTCACAAATATAACACCCGTTGAAGGTCAACTAAAAATAAATTAAAAACTCATTTCCCAAATAGTTAATCTCTATGACTTTTAGACTAAAGAAGTTACTATTCTACAAGTATACCTTCGACTCTGACTTAAATTTTCTCTTCTTATTTATCACCTTCTTAATTGTTTATAACCAAAAACAAAATAAATTGATCAATTAGTATGTTGCTTTCGAAGATAGATTGGTCGGCTTTCATCACACCTGATTATTATTACTCGAATTTATTATTATTTTTTTATATAAGATTAATAAATATAAAAATTAGAAATTTATTAGATTTTTGTTAATTAAATCTCTTTTTTCAGAAAATCTATTAAATTTTGAGAGAATTAATCAACCAAATGCATTTTTTAAAATAAAATGTGAGATGAAAGGTGTCTTCCCAAATTGGTTCATTAAATGAGCTGATAGAAAAATCGCAGTTCATCCTTGATAATTAATCAAAAATTTTCGCATTAAATCAATAATACGAGTATTGGAGCTGTTCGGGAAGGAATTTAATTAATTAGCTGATCAAGATGATCAACCAATGTTAGATTTAAACTCGGCTTCTCGAAGTGCCAGTAATGAAGCTGATCGGGGATATTCTTCGTAATGAAGAAGTCGCTTGAAAAGCTTATGTGTTTATAAATTAAATAAACTAAATTATTCAATTATTAAACTGTGTTCGATATGTAATTAGTGGACTATTTTATAAAATTAATATATCTTTCAAATGTCGTAGATGAATGTTAAAGGGTTATCAGGTTAAAAACAAAGCAATTTTATTTAAATGAATTTATTAATATGAAACAAGTAAAAATTTGAAGAAAAAACAGAAGTTTGTTAATTGATTCTTAAGATAAAGATTTATAGGTTGTGCGTAGCCAAATATCAGTTTGCGACCTCGAAAGCGTGTGAGACACCTTGCGGTAATTATCCCTGTAGACTTGAATAGCGAGCGCGATGGAGATGATTCCTCGAAGTGTTTTTAATTAGGGTAATATTTCCCGAATAGAAAATCGGACCTATGAAGTCCTGCATTCTCTCAAATTCCCAAAGCAAGGCAACGCAGCGTTCATTAAGCTAAGACTCTTAGGGCACATGTTTGTCACGGGACGTTTGGGGTAAAAAAAAGACTGGATATTGGGAATCCGGAAGTAGGTAGATATTCAAATTAATATTTGAATTATCATTTGGTATTTCCCGATCAATGTTTTTAATTAAATTTATTATATTAACTTATTTTAGAATTAATTACATCGAAATTTCCTGTTAAAATGTATATTTTAAAATTAATTAAAAAAAGTGCGGCGTATTCGAATTTTGACAAAGTTTTTAAATTTAAAATTTTTATAAAAATGTTAGCTGATTTTGTCAGCTCCAAGTATTAATTAATATATTGTACATATTTTAAAAAATTTTATTTTAAAATTTTTTTATTTTAATAAAAATAAATATTCTGTGTTATATTTAATATATTGTTTTATTTTTATTATTACTACTATACAAAAGAAAATTGGATTATTAAAGGTATTAAAGGAACCAACCCCATCTATAAGGAATCTCTGAAATTAATAAAAAGGAATAATTAAAAACCACCATCTATTATATAAACTCGGAACTAAAATGAAATCCGATGTAATAAAGAAAAATACATCGCCATCTATTACAAGTAAGTTGAACTACCATAATATAAAAATATTTAAAGATTAGGAATATCAAAATACCTGAATAAATATATAATACAAGTCAATCATATTTTGAAATCACCACTAGTGAATAAATTTTTCAGCCATTCATAAACATTTATTCAAGAGTTCGATTAGAATTTAATTAACAAAATCAATCAATAAAATTTTCTCTAACATTTTAGATAAAATCACATTCAATTTGATGCCAAAATAAGAGAAATTAATTTCTAAAAATATTCGTTTCAAAATGTTAACCAATTAAGTTATTAATTATACATAAAAATGTAAATGCTTTTACTTCAGATAGTTTCCTGTCTTCCAGAATACGATTTTACTAATATTTCTTTCATTCTTTATATGTAAATTGCAAATTTATTAACTATTTTCATTCCTATTTAACAGCATATATACCGAATATTCCATTTGAATGGTTTAGCCTATGCTTAATCTATTCTCTGCCTGGCCAGACTTGTCATCTGCCTCTCTTTATATAATAGATTCCAAAAATTCACATAAATATGGCCAATTCTGTATTGATATAAAAGAACTTTTTGACTTTCCGTTCTTGGGTTATTGTGGGATCGGAATTTAGACACAGAAAGAGAAAAAAAATCATTGGTGAAAAATATTTTTCTCCTCGTTTCGGACATTTTAAAGCACAATGAGCAAATATTTATTTTTATACGTGATTTAATACATTTAATTTGCATTGTGCCTTCTACGAGCGCATAAGTCAGTTGAATATGAAAAGAATTGAAACATCACCAGAAGTAGCTGAAATGAAAATGAATTATCCGCTCTGTTTAAATATATGTACCTATATTGATAAAAAATCTAATGTTAAATTTGAAAAAAAATAACGCAAAATTCTATGATGCGGTTATCGATAAATTTTGCAAAAAGGAGCAAAGAATAAAATAAAATTAAAAAAAAATGAAGGTCTATTTTCTGGACAGCATTCCCTGGCTGAAAAGTCACCGCCTCTGGTATTTAGGTATAATTTTTACTTAAAATGGGGACAAAATTATTGATAGTCAAGAGTCATCATATTCTTAATATGATAAATCTGTAATAAAAATAAATAAATAAATAATAATAATTCATGGTATAGTAGCTAGTAACAAGAAACTTGGAATTTTTTTCAAAGTTAAACTATTTAGATATTATTTTTCAATTCCACAAGCTGTTTTTTTATCTTCTCTTTATTTATGGCGTTGGTGAAAGTATAACCTAGATACTTCTGAAGTTGGAGAACTTGAAAAGATAGGTTTCATTACTCAGATCAGATTGTAGTATTTTTTTTTTTTTTTAAGAAAAAATGCCTATTCTCCGAAAGGAAAACGAGCCCTGTATTCCCAAGCCAACTTCTAGATATAGACCAATGAGCTCGTCTCTTTTAAATTGTAAGTAAATAATAATTTTCTATATTATTCATTTATTTATTTTTATTTGAATATATTAATTCCTTACTTAAAAAACTCAAAAATTAACCGTCCGTCTCTCTGTCTTCCAGTATGAATCTTCATTTTGGACTGCCTTTAAATATATTTTACGACTTGATTCATATTCTCCAAAAGAGGGTTTTATTTGTGGAAATAGAGGATTAAAAATTCTTAATTAAAAAAGTCATATTACTCAAGTTTTGAAGAAAAAATTAGACTACAATTGAATTTCTAAAGAAACGACTTTTAATTTTCTAACCCTGGAATTTTTAGCACGTGCCTGAGATTAAGTAAACGTGGGAGCCCAGCGACCCGATTCATCAAGAAATGAATTGGGAGACCAAGGGTATTTAGAATCAACCATTGGAATTAAACTAAGAGATAATTAACTAAAAATCGTTTTGCATTTCAACTGGGTATCCTATTTGCAAATGTCTTATTATTATTATTTATTTATTGTTTATTTAATTTAATTTTCTTACAAAAATATATCTAAATTCACAAACACTTTTGTTTCCGCCTTTGAACATGTTTTTATAAGAATTAATAAATTTATCTATAGCCTTACGGAAAAAAAATTATATACTAATGATATTTTTCTCTAAGTATGGTAAAAAGCGAGGGGTGATCCGCAATTGGAAGTAGGTGTACACCTCTTTGGAAGTATTTTGGAAGTCCTTGGAAGTATTTTTTACTTGGAAATATTTGGAAGTACATGGAAATATTTGAAAGTACTTGGCAATATTTGAAAGTACTTGGAAATATTTGGAAGTACTTGGAAATATTTGGAAGTAGTTGGAAATATTTGGAAGTACTTGGAAATATTTGGAAGTAATTGGAAACATTTGGAAGTACAAGTGGAAGTAGGTGTACAGCATATTAGGTCGCGGTTCACCCCTCGGTAAAAAGTAAAAGAAAGAAATTAGAATAAGGAAAATATATCAAAACAAATTCGAGCAAAATGTGGAAACTTTATCAAATCTCGCTTTTCGTAAATTGGAAATTTCATGTTTGAACCACAAAGTTAGAGCTTACTACAATGGTACAACTTATTAACAGAAACCAATGTCAATTTTAACTCATTAGATTCAATAATTTTCAATCTTCCAGTATAACAATTCGAGTTTTTCTGAGTTTCTACATTTTTAATCAAGAAACGATTAATTAAGATTCTCAAGATAAATTCTAGAAATTTGAGAAAAAAAAACACCCTTAAAGTCGTTTGTGAGAAACACAAGAAAAACCTGAAAACTGAAAATCCTATAAGTTTAAAGGAGATACAGAGCGGGCTGATTTGCACAAAATATTTCTGTAAAATCTTGAGCCATTAACTAACTTTCATTTTACTGATATATGAATGCTTAACTTGCCAAATCGATTAACTCCAATTTCTAAATTTTATTAAATTTTATTGTCAAAGCACTTGATTGACTTCAACTGTAGGCATACATATATTCAAAACAAAATTCTCTAATAATAAGTATTACAACACTATAAATGACAAACATTTTTGGCCATTGAATAATAAATAACGTAATAATAATACCGGGAATAGCAAGGAATTGGAGAAAAATTAAAAACACAGAGTTTTTGTTAAATGGGCCAGATGTTTCGTCAATTTATTTTGACTTCCTCAGTGGTCCATTTTATCACTCTTTGTCAAAAAACAATTTCGCTATCGACAATTTCTTTTTTTACAAAGAGTGATAAAATGGGTCACTGAGGAAGTCAAAATAAATTGGCGAAACGTCTGGCCCATTTAATAAAAACTCTGTGTTTTTAATTTTTGTCCAATTGCCTTATATTCCTGTTACAAATTTACTTTGGACGCGAATGATAAAACCTAATAATGTACATCATACATTATTTCATCGCATTTCTCCACTTTTTATTTTATGGAGGTGTAGCGGCCCGCTCTTGCTCATGGCGACGAGCCTTGAGACACGGCCGCTAGATGACTCAGTCGGATCGTTGCGTCGTTTTTGCATGAGTGAAGTAGGATTGTTAGGACCCCATCGACTTGATGGGGGCGCACAAAGCACCACACAGCACTCACCTCACGAGAGCCCTAACAATATCTGGTGACCCCGACGTGATTGCAAAGCAAGCAGCCTCTTGACCCACCAGCTAGGTGGATAGAGCCTTGCCCGGCTGACTTAGTCGGTAATCGGCAATCACACAAGAAACAAAGGGTGTCGTGTAGCGGCCCGCTCTTGCTCATGGCGACGAGCCTTGAGACAAGGCCGCTAGATGACTCGGTCGGATCGTTGCGTCGTTTTTGCATGAGTAAGTATTATCACCCATGCTATAATTGAAGCGACTCGATTCGACTGGGGAAGCGAACGGATTCGGACATTCGAATCTGGAGGGGCCAAACGCCAACCAGCAGCCCCTCCCCTGCACACACCCTATATGAACACGCAACCTACAACCTGCACTCAACAGATTGTTAGGACCCCATCGACTTGATGGGGGGCGCACAAAGCACCACACAGCACTCACCTCACGAGAGCCCTAACAATAGAGTTAATCGTTTTGTCAAGTGAACCATTCATATATAACTTTTTTTAGTTATTATTATTACAAACCGTCTGTCGGACTGTCCAATGACTTTCGGGACTATTTCTAGGACTATAATCCAATCCATAAGGTATTTATGGTAAAAATTTACAGTATTACAATGAAGGCTATCATGTAATTTCATTGTGAAGGTCAAATTAATATTAGCATTGTTTGAAATTAGAATTTAATTTTAAGCCTACGGACTAATGGAAATTTAATTTAAAAAAAAAAATCATTTTTTTTTTAATTTGTAATGGGGAGTCACTTGTTTCTGAGTAATAAAATTAATGTGAGAATACTTCATAAAGAGTCTATTTCCAGATATACTATTTTATTTTACTACCCCATCTAATTTATAATTAACAACAGTGTGAAATACTCTCTAGTTTTTAGTAATACTAGCGGGGGAAAAAATTAAAGATATTCGATAAATTATAATACATTTTGTACACTAATCGTCCAACTCACTATGCTGTTCTACATCCTGACATTCCAAAGAATCATTGGCATGACAATATGGTACTTAGTCAAAACACCAACACTACATTGGTTAGATTAATGTTTAATCATGGATGCTTTCCTTCACATCTATTCAAAATAGGAATTTTTGATAACCCGATGTGAACTTACCATATTGTAACCTAGATGAAGAAACAATCAACCAACTAATTATTAATTGTCCCAAATTTGAAAAAGAATGCTCCGAGCTATTAAATTATTTTTTTGCCTGTGGTTTGACTGCCCCTTTTAATATTATGAATCTTCTGGCTTCAGAAGAACAAGAAATCTTAAATAAAATGGTCCTTTTTTTAATTTTAATTAAATTAAATTAGGAAACGAAGAAAAGAGTTTTATATTATAGACAAAAGGATCAGCCGGGATTCGAACCCTGAATCTTCGCATCTGCGCTGTGACGCCTTTATAAGAACCTTAGCTCTTATCCTCTCGCCCCTCTAATCCCTGAACCCAAGCTAATACCTAATGTCTATATGAATTATGGAATTTCTTTAATCTCTTCCTCTTTCATTTTTATCAGCTCTGTAGTGGCTTGACTATTTTTTAAACTATTCTCAAATGCCTCCCAATCAATCACAACGAGGCCTCGTCGAAAGACAATTATTAATTAAATTAAATTAGGAAACGAAGAAAAGAGTTTTATATTATAGACAAAAGGATCAGCCGGGATTCGAACCCTGAATCTTCGCATCTGCGCTGTGACGCCTTTATAAGAACCTTAGCTCTTATCCTCTCGCCCATCTAATCCCTGAACCCAAGCTAATACCTAATGTCTATATGAATTATGGAATTTCTTTAATCTCTTCCTCTTTCATTTTTATCAGCTCTGTAGTGGCTTGACTATTTTTTAAACTATTCTCAAATGCCTCCCAATCAATCACAACGAGGCCTCGTCGAAAGACAATTATTAATTAAATTAAATTAGGGAACGAAGAAAAGATTTCAAAAGGATCATCTGGGATATAATTTTAACCTTCATTTAAGTTTTCCCCCTCTAATTTACTTCACTTTTTCACTTTGAATTACTATATCAACAATTGGGTGGCTTCATGGGCTCCTCAAAGGAAAAAAAATACATTTTGTTATAAAATATGAGGTGATGAGATGATTTTATTTACTACCTCCATGAAATCGGAGTGCGTTTCTCTCCTAGTGCATTTTATTCGAATTCCGGTCTCTAAAGTAGCCAACAAGTTGTTGGTTTTTCGTATTTCTGGGCTGATCTTAGACTACCCTCTTGTGACGGAGTGACAAACTCACCCTCGTATTAGACAACAAGTGTCTAGAATATCATTAGCAGCTAATTGGAAATGATGGATGGCGTCTCTCAGGTGCATCTTCTTGCACGATTCATGGTTTCAGCAGATACAGTGTTAATGATTTAATCGCAGCGGATGCGCCCTGCTTGGCTGCCCTCGGGAGAGAGTCCTGGGGAAGAAAGGGGATCCTGAGGGGCTGTACGCCGCGTGGCTTCCAGATTTATCACCATTGCACCCGGTCGGCTTAGCCGCCTTGCAGAGAGGCAATTAACATAAGAATAAGCGCCAAGCTATGCTATTTATACTCTAATGCAAATTTATATATCATCAGAATTTATTATAAACATCATAAATTGTAGATATTGAGGCCAAGATACATTTGTAAGTCTGTCTCGGGGGATGAGATTTATATAGATTATCTCATAAAAGATTTCCATAAAAAAAATGTTTTTATCCAGTTAATTTTTAGCTCTTTTTGAATAATGCAAATTCTTCTAACGTTACATGATTAAAAAGGTAGTAGAGATCAAATATTTATTGGTTAAAAGTTTATTGCTTATTTTCCTTAAACATTATTTCACTCTGTCTTGACTCTCTCTGTAAGGTGACATTATTTCAAAAACGTCAAAGATATAGTAATGTGGAATTAAAAGCTTGCATACTTCGCTGTTTTACGACGTCTATATATTTACGAAAAAGTTGATTTATTCGTTAAACTAATTGATTTGAAATTATTTATCTATAAAGAATGGACATAAATAAAAAATTTTTAATGCACACTTCTAGGTGTAGTGTGTACCAATAAACCACAAGCTTTAAGGAAAATTCTGGAATATAAAAGCCAAATAAAGTTAATTAATAAAAAATATGTGATGTGGCCATTTCATGACTTTACTATAATCTTCCCCCCTTCTAAACAGTAAAAAGGGTTCAAAGTTTTAAGCCCCTCCTCTGATTTTTGGTCAATTTTCAACCAAAAATTAATCAACTCTTAATCTCAATATAAAATATTTAAATATAAAATTTGGTATTATTAAATCTTCATTGGATTTTGAGCTTGAGGGTACACACATTTTGGTAACTTATACACACTAACCAACTAACTAATTAATATCTCTTAAAATATAAATATAAACCGCACCCTTTTAGGAGTCGAATTCAAGTACGAAACGTGCCTTCCGCTCAGTTGCCTTAGTTGACGTAAGATTTTTTCGAAAAAAAACATATTTCTTAAAATTAAAACTTTCACTCGAATTTTGTCTTTCTAATTTTCGATTTCACATATGAATTAAAGCACATAATTTATAAGCCTAGGAAATTTTAATCTTCCAGTTTTTCTGAAGTGCTCTTGTAATCGGAAACCTAAATCCCTTTCTTTCGCATATTCATAAGAACGTAAATATTCCAATAACGAGAATTGTTTTCTTATATTAAATACCTTTGCATTCTATTTTGACGAATTATTCACGATATAAAATTGAAAACATTCGTTTATTTATTAACCTATATATTTTATAACATTTAATAATGTAAGATGCAATTTGACTTCTTCAATATGCTTATTTGTCATTTTCAAGCAGAGATAATTTGTTCTGTATGTATTTCAAAAGAGGAAGGCGCCTTGTCTTTATTACTTTCTGTTATAATAAGTATTCCTACATATTTAATAATAATAATAAAAAAATTGCGCTCCAAATTTAATTTCGTTTCAAATGTATTTTCCTTTAAGATATTAGATTACATATTGTTCGAAAATAAGTTTACAAAATCTGCATTCCTTTCCTGCATGCTGGAAAACATTTATTATATCAAGTAAACAAGAAATGATATAAATATCAATAACAAATAATATCCATTAAATTAAATTTTTATAATTTATAATAATAACTTATAATAATAACTGCAAATAAAGAAAATTATTATAATGGATTGAATAGTATTTATCTTAATATATTAAACGAGCAATTGTTTTATATAAGTATATGGTATATATAGAATCGGTTTATCGAAAACGGCTCTAACGATTTGGATGAAATTCAAGGGTTAGGGCAGTGCCGGATTATAGTACCGGCACACTCGGAGCCCGGAAAAACAAGGGGCCTGGTCAGCAGGAGATAAAAAAATATGATTAAAGGAAAAAAACATAGATTTTAAGGAATTTGGTGTTGGAACTTGGTGAAACATTTTTTAAATTATTGGATAAAAAATACTTGGTAGTTTTCACATTAAGATATTAAAATAAATTCGTTTTATTTTAATATCTTAATGTGAAACCTACCAAGTATTTTTTAACCAATAATTTAAAAAATATTTATTATATCAAGTAAACAAGAAATGATATCTATGATGTCCTTTAAAGTTAAATTCATTTAATAATATTATATACTGGGTTGATTTTTGAAATAATTTCCATCTTTTTTCAAAAAAAGACACCCAAAAAGATACTTAAATCTTTGTTTTCACTGTAAAATCCATGGGTCCGTCACTGAAAACTTTTTTTCAGTTTAGCAGGAATTTTCACTATTCCCTTTGAGTTGAAGGGAGTGAAAAATCTAGCTATAATACTTATATATGTTGCATGTCAGAGAGAGATTTGTCTTAAGGGTTTGGCTACTGGCCCGGCAAGCTTAGTTAGCGCTTGGGTTCGATTCCTAAGGGGACGAACCTCTCTGATATGCAATGTAAAAATATTTCTCTAATATCTATGATGTCCTTTAAAGTTAAATTCATTTAATAATATTATATACTGGGTTGATTTTTGAAATAATTTCCATCTTTTTTCAAAAAAAGACACCCAAAAAGATACTTAAATCTTTGTTTTCACTTAAAAAACATATTTCACCTCGTCTCGATTAAAATATAATACGTTTTCCTAAACTTATTTTTTTAATATTATTATTGTTACTATTTGTAGATTTAAGTGTTCGAACATGTGTTTCATTTATTTACCAATATCAAATTTATTTTTATTTTTTCCCAACTTACCCTTCCTTTGACAAAAATTTTGCAATATATTCTGTTTCAATACTAACCTAATAAAAAATAATAAATTATCTTAAAAGAACAAAATAAAAAATAAATAAAAATTAGTAAAAAAGTGTTTGAAATTTTTTCTTTAGGGGGGTGGGGGGGGGGGAATATATATACCGCCCGGGGTCCGAAGAACCCTAAGCCCGGAACTGGGTTAAAGGGTTTTTGTGTTGACAATTCGATCTGTCACTGTCTCATTTTCGGTTTTGTTGTTTTGATGGGTTTTTTGTTAATTGAAATAATTATTCACAGCTGGTTGTCTCGGTATAATTACATTTTTATTCAATTTCCTTTTAATAATTAATTGGTTTTTCAATTTTAAATCCCACAAATAGATTATGGGAAATATTATTATATATTAGAATTTGCCAATTTAATTAATTAAAGCTATTTTTCACTTATAATTACACGAGAGCTTTTTTTGCCGAAGTAAACTTGACATTTTAATGAGAATTTTGTTGCCTGGCAATTAAACGAAAAAACTACCTGTGAAAAAATTACTCGTCCTACGGACTCGTAATTTTTTCTGGTAGTTTTTTGAGTTAAATTGCCCAAAGGCAACAAAACTCGAATTATAAAATATCAAGTTTACTTCGACCCAAAAAAAAAGCTTGAGTGTAATTCGGTAAGACAATTTAATGAATCAATACGTAAATCACAAAATTAACAAAATTAAGACATAAATTAGTTTATTTAATTTAGAGGAAAAGTACAATTGTTAAAAATACAATTCTTATAAACAACTTGATTTTCAGAACTTCAAAACAGCGTAAACTGTCTCCATATTGATGTAGTTGAATTCACAGTATTCTGAGGCACATTTTTGTTGATAGCTTTTTCAATTTCTCCAGTCGAAGACTCTCCAAATCTCGACATTTTCATACAATGCAAGTTTGACATAAAATTGTTTACAATGTTGGTTGTCATGTCAGTGTTGCTAGACACCGATGATGCAGGCCTACTAGAATCTTAAAGCTAGGTTCAGTTTTGTCGCTGGAAAAGTTAGGGTAAACTTTTTTCGCTGTCATAGTGACAAAAACACCGTTGCTTATGGGACTTGAATTAAATTGTCACCAGAAAACCTATCCCAGATCCAATATGGCGGTTTCTATATATTAAACGTTTTTAACATAACTTCTACTTGCTCTACTTGCTTTACTATACTTACCTTAATTTCATATTATACTTATATATAATATCAAACATCATTTTCTCATATGTCGCTTTAACAGTTGAGCATTCCCGATATCTGCACAATTAGTATTATTAAGATTGAGATTGAACAATTCCCTTTGGTATGTCCCTGTTTCAATAAGAGAGAAATTGACAAAGGTTGCTCCAATCGCTGTTGCAATTCACCTGCAAAGTAAACGAGTATACCTTCATTAGGGGAGCTCGATAGCGAAGCCCTTTCTCTTCTATATCGACTGTTAATATATCTACCTAGTTACTTGTTAGTCTACAGCAAACATGAGTGCGACACAGACAGGTGAAGACCCACCCCCACCCTTTCATTTAACCAGGAGATTTTGGTTTCTAAAGCAAATAGTGAGACTAAAAGATAATTAATGTCGATTAGAATACGAATGATTGGAGAATAAAGGGAAAAACATTTCAAGACAGGCTTTTATCGAATTCTTAGGGCGACGACTGCTTTGCCTATGTAGCTACTAAATTTCTTAGGTTAAGAATAGTTAGATCTATACACCCTACTTTCACACTATAAGTATTTTAACGCTCCTAGATTTTCAATTTATTCTCACAAATTAAGAAATGGACATGGAGAAGAAAAAAATAACATTAAAGTTGTCACGCAATTTTATCAAACTAGAAAGAAACGAAGAAGACATAAATCAGAAATTTAAATTAGAGATGACATTTTCTATTAGTATTATTATTATGGTGACGTCATACCAAGTTTTTAAAGTATAATAGAGGAGAGAAAGTACATTAATAGAAACATTAATAGAACGGCATCAATAATCTTTTTCCAAATTTTAATGATTTAGCAATTTTTTCGACACACTTAGCACATAGGGGCGGTTTATTTTTGTAAATAATTATTTACAATGCCGCTCCTAGCTATATAAATATTCACTTAGATGACAAAGGGGAAGATCAAAATCAACAATTTAAGATATTTTTAAGAAATAATTTATTAATTTGATCTTTATTTTAATTTAAATGATATTAAAGTAGTGTTTTGAATTTACCTATGCCGTCAAAAACTCTAAGGCTGGCCCTGCCTGCTTACTTGTGTACCACACATACACATAAAAAAAAATACAAAAATACCAAAGATACTTCCTAAGGCAGAGTTTCAGAAGAAAGTAACGTTCCAGCGTTGCATCGTGATATATCTTTGATAATTTTCGATTATATAAAAAATACTGAGTTATAATGTTTGATGGAATTGAATTGTTTTATCAGTCCTTAGGCTAAGAGATAAACGGATTCGCGTATGCGAATTTTAATATGAGTGACTTCAGTTAAAATAGAATTTAAGACTGAAGCTTTATTTTACTGTCAAATTGAAAAAAGCAGCAACTTTCAAGTATTATACAAAGGGAATTTATTAGCTATTCAAATAATAATGGAGAAAACTTGTTTAAAACTCTATATGCAAATTTAATATATGGTAGAATGAGTAAATTTAAAAATATTTTGAAATAATATTAGGTTTTAAAAAAAGAAACTTTTTACGTTTTCAACTTAAAATTGGGATTAATAAACTTCGATTCATTAACATTCATTATTGAATGCCATTGTGATTATTTCCATTTTGAAATTGGAAAGGTATAGAATTATATATTAATGAAAGTTAATGTATATAAATATATACTTGAAATACGAGTATATTGATGTGAAAGCCTAATTCATTTAAATGAAAAATATTAAAATTTTTAATTGAGTAAAATTAGCCCTCTCTTTTTGAAATTGACGATTTTTCTAGAAGAGTAGCTCTGAGCTTTGATTTAAGCCTACAACGAATGGGTTTGGAAATCTTTCAGATTAAAATATCGATAAAATCAATAGCTTTTTTCTCTATTGAAATTCAATCAATCAATGGTTTTCAATAGAGGAAAGAAAATATTTTCAAATAAAAAGGTAATGTCGCCATCCACGAGACTTTACCATATCCCCTTGTAATTTAAAATTAAACTGAAGGAAAAAAGAAAACTTTTTCAAGACTCGGTTCAGCTTTCTACAAATTTTGCCGTTGCTGGTGATATTTATGATGTTTGATGTTAGTGGGGTTGAGCTGCCGGAGGCATCTTTACATACATACTTTAACATATTTTTACACGCTTTATATATCAATGTGACTTTTGTTCTGTTAAATTCCGCAAACATTTCTCTATAAAAATAATTGTTTATCTACTCAATTTAAATGAATTTATGGTATATAAGAATGAAGAGAGGAATGAGAGATAACCAATCGACTTGATTGGGGAATAATGGAATTGAAATAATTATCGGAAAAGAGGTTTTTTTATCTAATTAGATTTTTCCTCTTATTAAAAACAAGGACTAAAGATGAATAAGGACACTCGATGGTGGAGAAGTAATCTCCGAAATCGAAGCAAAAAATACAATGTATACATTAATTAATGTAAAATAATTGGTTTAATAAAATTTATAAAAAAAAAAAAAAAATGAAATTATATAAAAATAAATACATTTCATTCAATTAAGGTAGTTGTTTCACCCTATGGGTTTTCTTAGAATTTTTTTGAAATTTAGACAGATTATTATTTAAATACTTCTGCATCGTTGGTGGCAAAATAAAATTTATGAACAATAGTTCCGGAGATATTAAATTCCAAAGATAGAGTTTTTCAGATTCTTATACTAGTACATTGCACTATACGGAATAACGGAAAGTTTACATACATATTTAATTATAATTAAGAAACTCTTCTTACCATTGTTATAAAAAACTAAACCAACATTAAACAATAACTACTACATTTTTCAAGAAAATTTTAATTCATAGTTACAACAAAGTTTCAGAGAAAATAATGAATAAATAATGAAAAATTTTCACTAAAAACAACCTGGCAACAACGCATTTATTTAACCTAAAAAGTGGGTTAACTTTAGTACTAATTTTTGAGGTTTTTTCGCTTCAGCCATTATCGCAACAGTTTTCAATCGCTTATTAATAATTTTTTGTTTTATAAATCTTCCTTTATAATGTACTTTATATGACATTTATATGATAAAATATATACAAGCCCGGACAGTGTTTCCAGATTTGTCAAACGAGCACAGGACTGGTTAGTAGTGGTACATAAACAGCAAAAAGTTTTGGGCTTATGAATTATGAAACCTTATTGTCTGTTCTATATACTCTAGCATTAACTTTTTCTTAGTATTGCCGCGAAACAACTACCTTAAATTTCGCAAACTTTTCTATAAAAATAATTAACACTAAAAATTAAAAAAATAAATTATATTTAAAAAAACTAAAAAACACGCTTCTAAAAAGTACAAAATAATGTAATACTTAATGAAAAAGCGTAGGGCACTTTGTTGAAATTAATTAAAAGTAGATGTTTCTGCGCCCACAATTTTTGATTAAGTATTATATTATTTTGTACTTTTTAGAAGCGTTGTTTTTTTTAATATAATTTATTCTCATTATTTTTACAAATGTATGAAACGTGGAGAAAACTTACTTTCAACAATAATTTTTTCCTACTTTATTTCGGAATTCTGAAAATGCGATAACTCAAGAATGGGAAGACGTAGAAACTCAAATGTTTTTATTTCCAAAACAAGTACATATTTAGATTTTGAGCTTTCTAGATAAAGAGCATTCAGCGCATAAATTCAGAAAACATTTCAATGGGGTTAGGGAGGGTTGGTGGTTGGAGGGGTATGGAAATTGGCTCTTAAAGGGTACTTTTTAGGGGAATTTTATTCTATATTTGGCTTGTCTGGTTAATTTCTTTCCTATTTTTAAGATATTAAATTAATAAAATATGAAAAAGTTAAGATTTAAGTTTTATTAACTCTACTATGCATAAAAAACATACTTCTAAATTTGATTCCTTGTTCAACAATGTGCTAAAATGGGCTATTACCATTTTAACATCTTATTATTGATGATCATTTTTTAATATTTTAACCATAGGAAATATTTAAACAAACAAGCAGGTGTGTCCACAAACAATTTCTGATAGTTAATTATATTTAAATTTATTACTAGGCTCTACAACCTTAAAGATTGTGAAAGTTTAATCCACCCACTTGTGTAAAATTTGAAGATAGCGAACCGAGCCTTGAAAAAGTTTTCCTTTTTTCCTTTAATTTAAGTAAATAAAATCTTTTAAAAATGTTCTTATTAGACGTAGAAATATTTATAATTTAAAATTAAAATATAAATTATAAAAATATAATGATATATGTGTGAAAAATTCAAATTATAATTAAAAATTCTTCAATTTAATTTATTATAAATAAATAAAAAACAAGGTAGAAATTTATGTTTCTGTTTCATTACTTTTTTACTTGATCAAAGATCTTTTCATACCAAAGCTATACAAACCAAAAAACAAAATTAATTGGTTCCGAGATGCTTAATTCAACGACCTTTTAACGGCGTAATTATTATTGTCGAGTTCATCAAAATATCTTATTAAAATGATTTCATTACTAAGTTGAATGAAAATTGAATGAGAAGTGGTATGATAATAAAAAAAGGGGGAACCAAAATGACGATTCCCATCTCAAAATGGGGAAGCTATAAAGAATAAAGAGACAACTCAATAGAGAAAATAAAGCAATAATTTGACAAAGGGGAAAAGGAAGGAATCGTAATTAGCCAAATGTGGACATAAAGAAGCTTTTAAGTGAAACAAAGAAACGTTGATAAATTTGAATTCATTTTCAAACGCTCTTGAATAGATTCAACTATATGAGAATAAATTACGTACATATTAATTAATTTTCTAGATAAAATTCCAAAATTCTATTTGGGTATTTGATTATATTTATATGAAAATTAGAATATTAAATTTTAATTAGGAGAAAAATAATTTGAGAATAGATATTAACGTGCGCGAGAGAAAATTATTTCCGTATTAGCGTTGGTTTTTTGTCTGCCTAAGTATAGAAGGAAAAGTAACTAAATTATATCCGAAAATCCTCTTTCATGGCTACTAGGAAATAAAAAAGTTTCAATAAAGAAGATGAAGAAAAAAGAGAATTAAAACAATTCCGAAGGAAAAAAAAAGTTGAGCCTTTGTTTCTCTTTTGGAATGTTTGGAAGCTTGAGCTTGAAGGCTTGTCAAGCCCAAATGACCACCGCACTTGCAAAAATTGGGCTCTCAATTCAACCCGAACAGATGATTAATCGTCGGAGACTTTCTTATGAACGTCACTTCACATTCGCAATTTTATTCGGTCTTAATAGAAAAATTATGTCCGATAGAATAGGCTTTAATTAGTATACAAAACAATGCTGGGAATTTAATTTTATTTTAAGATACGAATATTATTTTTAACTCTAAGAGTAAATTAATTAGTTAATTATCTCAAATTAGTTATATCTTAATTTATGTTATCTCGATAATGTTTTTTCATTGAGCCACCAAAAGCTAATAGTCAGTAAGGTTTATCGCATTTGTATGGTAAAAATAACACCCTTCAAAAATAAATAAATGTACATATTAGCCTAACAAAAAGAGTGAAATCCCACCCAAAACACTTCTGTGAGAAATCAGGTCAAGTTCGTAAAAATAGTGAATTCTAGAGAGCAGCCAAGTTAAATTTACCAAGAATAATTAAGTTGACAAAATAGTACTTTCATTAAAATATATTCATTTCCATTTTGAATGACAATGTATATTTGTGATATTCTAAACTTTTCATTTAAATTATTTTCAGGAAACTTGGCTGGTCACGAATTTAGTTCATTTACTTAATGGTCTATAATGCGTAACAGCCAAGTTTCATGAAAATAATTTAAATTAAAAGCTTAGAATCCACAAATCTAGATTTTCATTCAAAATGGAAAGAATACATTTTAATTGAAAGTACTATCTTTTCATTTTAATTATTCTTGGCGAATTTAACTTGACTATACTCTAGATTTCAATACACTTTTGAACTTGGCCTGTTTTTCACAGTAATGTTTGAGATGGGATTTCATTTTTTTTTTTTGTAAGCCAATATGTAGATTTTATTTTTATTTATTTATTTATTTTTAAAATGAGTTAATTTAACTACGAATTTCACCTCTTCATTTTTAGAGGTTAAGAATAGCAAAGTTTTAGTGATTAATTCTCACTTTCATTAATCCTCCAAACTCTACAAAATTGCCAAATTTTAGCATCCTAGGTCATCACATATTATATCTAAAAAATGATGAAAATTTCCCTATAATCTTCACTCCCTTCATCAACATATGCAGTAATTATGTTATACCAAATATAAATATGTATATAGTATACCTATATAATTTATTTGTTAGAGACTATAGTTTCTATAGTCTGACCTTCGGACATAGATAAATTATTTTGTTCTTATAACAAGATAGACACATAACAAACGAATTTATCTATTTCCAATCGAAAAATTTAATTCATGATAATAACAAATAAAATATTTCTAATCAAAAGACTGATGATGATAGTCAAACCTTCGAAACTATATCTCTAACAACAAATAAATCGTATATACGTATCCACGAGGGGTGAAACGCGACCTAATATCGTGTACACCTATTTCCACTTCCACTTTCATTTCCAAGTAGAAGACAATTGATGAAGGAGGATTATCTAATGAATTCCAAATAATTCTACATAATTCCAAAGACATGTACACCTAATAATCGCGGTTCACTCCTCGCGTATACATATTTATATTCGGAATATATAGATACCCGAGGGGTGAACCACGATTGGAATTAGAAGTACACGACTTTAGAATTATGTAGAATTATTTTTGAATTCATTAGATTAATGCCCCTTCATCTATTGTTTTCTACTTGGAAATGAAAGTGGAAGTAAGTATACACGATATTACGTCAGCGGTTCACCCCTCATAGATACCTATATATAACCCGCTGAGAAAATAATGACAAATTACATTGAATTTGTTATATATTTGTCTAATTTTTGCTCTCAATTCGTCATCACTACGAATCGATTACAATCGCCATAATAGAAGGTTTCACTTCTTCCCTGTGGTTTTAATCACAAACAACTTTTTTTTATTATAGTGCATATGATTACTTCTTAATTCATTGATTTATGTAAATTCGAAATAAATGATTGATTGACATGAATATTAATTAGAAAATTCATAAAAATATATTATAATAATTTATTATAATATATTTTAAATTTAAAAATGCGCATTAATGAATGTCATAGACAGAAATAAGAACTCAAATAACGATATATTGATATCAATGCCAAAATTTTCATTAAAGTACATGATTAAATATTAAAATATATTATTGAATAATAAAAATAGTCGAATATATACATATATAAAATTATTTCAAAAATAAATAAGTAAAAAAAAGTATTATTTCCAAGTTGGTTTTTCTAAAGTTTTAAATAATTTTATTTAATAATATTTAGAATAACTAATGTTAATTTCAATTGGACACAAGTAATCTCAAAATCGAAGGTCAAAAAATTTCAACCCGCTGACTAGAAGTTCAGGAGTGTTTCTCGCTAAGCTAGTCTTGGGGACTACCAGCCAAGTAAAATAAATTGTCTTTTCTAGCCATTAGCTCAAATGAATAAAGAATAAACCAAGACTGGTTGAGTTTCATATCATGAATTATCTTTACGTTTCATTCGAGTTTTTAACTTTTTTCCAATTCGATATTTATCTAAACAATTCCTTTTTTTTTAATTTAAGAAAATGTATGCTTTATTTAAAATAACCAGTGATAGCGGATTTAAACTGACCTGTCTACAAAAAATAAACGGAAAAAATTTTAATATTTCTTCATTTTTTTGAAAAATAGATTTTAGAAGGTATAATACAACAGGTAATAATACAAAATATTTATGAAGTTAATTTTCTCATTAATATATCAAAGAATAATTAACACATTAACGAGAATTGTTTTGATCGCGCTTTTTAAACAAGATATATCCATCCAAGTGTCATGCGGGCTAAACGCGAAATGATGCTGGATTATAGCTTAATGGATCATATCTTCTCTTGGTCCAGATTTGAGACTCAGCAGACTCCAATAGCTTCAACCAGCAGTAGTTTTGCGATATATATCTTGTTTAAAAAGCGCGATCAAAACAATTCTCGTAAATGTGTTAATTATTCTTTGATATATTAATGCAGAAAATTAACTTCACTATTTCAAGTTAGAAATATATAATTCTTCTTTTCACTTAATAGGTATTAATTAATAATATTTGACAAAAATCATCTGCATTCGATTCGCGATTGAATAAAATACAGGAAACTTATGATCAAAATCAATTTAAGAACCAAGTGAGGATATATCTTAAGAGGGACAGTTGAGCATTTCTGTTGAGAAATATTGAGAAATATTATAACTTTAGTATTAATTGATAGCGTTTTTCTTTAGGAGACGGACTGGTATAAATATGTAATTGGATGATGAAGCAGTTACATGGTTGTAAAATAAGACTATAATGGTTTTATTATTTTACATTTATTTGTTAAACCGACGTTTCGGAGATTTATTCTCTCCTTCTTCAGGGTAACAAAGTCAATGAAAGTAGTTCAAATCATAATTACTTCTGTCTCCTTTGACAATGCCAAAAAACATTATAAAATTTTTTCGAATTGCTTTAATCTATTCGAGATGAAAAATTTTATAATGTTTTTTTGGCATTGTCAAAGGAGACAGGAAGTAATTATGATTTGAACTACTTTCATTGACTTTTTGTTACCCTGAAGAAGGAGAGAATAAATCTCCGAAACGTCGGTTTAACAAATAAATGTAAAATAATAAAACCATTATAGTCTTATTTTTTACAACCACCGTGAACTGCCTTCATCAACATCCAATTACATTTAGTATTAATATTTGTAAATATTGTAATATATATGTATGGAAAATACATTTAAATATAAATAAAAAAAAAAAAAAAATATTTATATTAACTCAATAATATATTTTATATTTAACTTGTTTGGTTTTGTTTGAGAGAGAAGAAACTCATCAAATTACATAAGAAAATTAATAATAATCTCTCTGCTGGTTAATTTAAGTAAAACACTCGATTATCAACACATAATATTTCTTAGCAGTCTAGCTAATTAGAACTAAGGTTGAATAGGAACCAACTTCCTGGACTTATAGTAAGTATCCTGTTTCTCTCAGGTATGAAAATATTATTTTCGCTTAGTACACAACAATATATTAGGTATATATATATATATATATATATCAAATTTAGGAACGCGGTGTTGGTTTATAGTGAAACATTGTTAAATATGTATATGTATATTCTGCGAAATCATTTTAAAAGTTTCCTTTTTATTCTAGTTTTTAATATAGAAAAAAAAACGAAAAACTTTTGAAATGAGCAATGCAAAAGTTGTTTATGTAAAAAAATAACTAACTCACCTCCTAACCCTTTCCATATCTCTCGTCTATCTCTATAGTTATAATATATAAATGTTGTGAAAAGCCACTTAAGTTGAACTTTTGAAGCTCCCTCACATAATACTCGACACTAATCTTCTTTTTATACTTCTCTCACTGTATATATTTTTCTACTCCAACTTTTCCATGAAGTTTTTTTATTTTTTTGATTAAGTTTCTTATTGTTGCATCATGCTGGGAAATTCAAGTATAATGAAATTCATCAGATCAATTAACAAACAATGGTGATTCATTTAATGTAATGTGTATGAGCATTGTTCTTTTAATAATATTAATTAAAAAGGATGATTGCAATAAAATTAAGTTTCCTTGAAAAAAAATAATCCCTCTTTTCTTATATGAGAGACAACTTAAATTGTTTAGAAATAAAATAATCATTAGTGTATGCAGAAAATAGAAGGCGGAATATGGTCTATAATCTTAATTTATATATCTACTGTCTTTTTGTTGTTGTTGTTGTTGTTTTTATGTTATCTTAAAATTCTAATTTACTGTAGATTTTCCATAATATAGTCATCTGGCGGTTACTATGGTCAAAAAACAGTATTTTTCTAACTTTCTTGGTATTAATCTGACTACTTGTGCTTCGAATGAAATGTTAACATGGCTGTCTCCTATTGATTTCTATAGTTTGAAAAATATAGTTCCTATAGTTTTTCAAAAAATTGAATTCTTGTCGTTGGCAATAACCACCCCCACGATTGGATTAAATATATGGTCATGGGTGTTTCTCATATTAAATCACGTTATTTCGACCAGCGGTGACAATGGACAAAACACCAATATTCAATAGTATAGAAAAATTCCTTTACCCGGATTTTTTCGTCGTAATCATGTTTGTTTATTTTTTTTTTTTAGCTCATATCTCTCTTTTTATAATATTCCCAAAGGAATGAATGTATCAATAAATTTGATGCAGTTTTTAATTTTAACATTTTTTTGTATATGCATTTTTGTTCTAAAATTAAAAAAGAGAAAAATCCAACGACAAAAAAAAATTTTAACATTCCAATTTCTATATATGGTGCTGGCAAATTGAGCTCGCGAAATATTCGTTTTCAAAATTACCGCCGTGTCGAATAGAAAAAGAGAAGGAGCTGTGTACCTCGATTTTTTGAGGCACTATTTCCTATCTTCTATCTATGTCCTTGCTTTTTTTCTAAGCTTATCACCTATTTTTGTTAAACTCACTTCTTATTTTGATCTCGTTAAGAATGGACTTAACTCCTTTGATAGCGTGAGTAAAATTTTTATTATATTAATCAATTATTGATCACTTTCTTATCTATTTCTGTCTACCTTGCACATAGTCCTCGAAAAGCGGAAAATTGTTGAATTTACCATGTAATCGCCTCTTTTTCTCTCCCAATCAGGTAAAAGGTTTTTTATCTTCATCTCTGAATTATGTTTCTATATATTTGCATATCCTTAGTTAATTGAATTTATTAATCTGTTTATTTTGTTCTTTCCCAATCAGATGACCAGAATAAGGAAAATCATCTCTTAACCTCAAATTTGCCCATGTTTGTGATAACCGATCAGCAACAATTATTTTGAACCTACGCAGAGAGCGTTAATATGAATTATTGAGTGCTCAAAATTCATGATAATAGCAGATAGATCGCAAGCATATTTTTATTTGTTTTTTCATCAATTTAGATTGATCTTGAGTTTTTTCTATTTATTTATTTGATTTACAACCAAATAGAAAATAGATAAAATTGTGTTGCACGCTTCGATCATCTGGCTATATATATATTAGCAATTTGTGCTAAAAACGCAATTTGGCGTTAATTAATTAACTTTTAATAAAATTAAACGGAAGTATACGTACATTTTCTTCATCTTAAGTTGAATTAATTTATATTATTACTTTAATTTATATATAATTTATTTATATATAAAATTTGCTTATATTTTTGTGCATATTTATATTTTTGCAATTAGCTGAACCTTTAACTTCTTTATTTATATATATAGTTTTAATTTACTCCTAACATAACATCACTTGTATTCAATTTTAAAAATTCATATTTTATAATCCAAAAATTTATATTAAATTCCATTGAAAACTACTTACAGTCCATTTTTTTATCGATAATTAATTTTTTATTTTCTTAATATTTAAATTAATATTTCCAGCTGCTTTGAGCGGCACCAATATTATGATAAACAAAAAACATCGGATATATATGTTATATAAATTACAGTGTTGCAATCTATTTACCTATCTAAGATGAATAAATAAATGAAAATAAATCAAGAAATTTCTCTAGTTCTCATCGAACTTGCTACGAAAGAAGCTGATACCGCCAACATCGGTAGCAAAATAAAAATTTCGGAAAAACACTATGGTATGGTAAATTTCTATTCTCATGGGACTAAAAATAATAAATTGAGGGGTTGGTTTATATAAATTTTAAGATAAAAGCGGCCACATCTTTATTTTTTGCCACGTGAGTATGAAAAAAATTTCTGACACACTAGAAAAAATAACTTTCCGCATTTTAGTTTAAAATAAATAAATAATATTCAAAAAAATTAACAGCATTTTAAATCGAAAGTTTTTGTGCCGAGAGTAGCAGACTTTTTATATATTGATTGAAGGAGACAATAAAAAAGTGTGTCTTCTGCTGGAATTATAAATTGTATTTATTTATAACGAAACTATGGTTTCGAGGGCTTTGCTGATTAATTCCTGTGAATCAATTGTAATATACTGATGAAGAGGGCAAAGCCCTCGAAACTGTAGTCTCGTTATAAATAAATAAAATTTATAATTCCAGAAGAAGACACACTCTTTTATTGTCTCCTTCAATAATAGCATTTTATTTTATTTGTTTTAGTCTTTGAAATATGCATCTGACGTTAGACTCTGCTAAGTATTGAAAAAGAAAATTTTCTTAACCTTAAGCGTAATATCTGTCAAGCTGTGAGATTTCTTTGTAATGTTAAAATAGTATTTTTTATAAATTTCAATATTAATTTTCTTAATGGATAATATATTATTTAAATTTCATTGCAATTAACTGGAAAATTTGAAACAAATCAGCTCTGCAGAACTATAATAGATCAAAATTTGATTACAAGATTTAACCGAGGAAGACAGATAGTCAAAATCAATCTAAATCAATACTTATATTAAAATCAACCCTTATTATTTTGGTACAATATATTTAAACATTATAACTCCTATTTTTTATTTCATTATATTTTTTGTTTATTTTTCTCATTAATTATTATTGAACCTACCCTTAAGTATAAAAATTTATTTTAAAAAGTTTCTTTGGTCGGGGAATCCCCCATAGAAATTGTTTTCTGGATGTCCTTGTAAATAATTTATTAAAAGAAATGTAACAGAGAAGAGTTTATTTAAATTGATATAGCAGTTCAGATAAAGGGTGAAGACACCGGACGTTTGGGTAATCGGCTCACATCTATAAATTCTTTATTACTGTGTTCCCTGTTTTTGTAGCCATATGTTGAAATAAAAGTAAACATTTTTATTGTTTATATTACAAGATATCAATGGTTGTTTAAAATAAAATTTATTTGTGTTTTAAATCATTGAATGTTTGTTTTTCAGAAAAGCAATCACATTTTAATTCTCGTTTTTATTGTGTATCTATATATGTATTGGAATAATCTATTCGGGCTTCATAATTGATGAGTATGCGTATATGTGGTTAGCAAGCATGTCACATAAAGTCAATATAATTCCTACAAAAGCTTGATTAACGCGTTTTGTAGATTTACAACACCACTTTACAATGAAATCGCAGAAATCTGGAAACAGCTGATTCGTCATTTCGTTTATTCCTATAACTTTTAGGGACTAGAACTTTCTCTGTGACTTCTTTAATGAGTTTTTCATCCTTCACTTCTTCAAGATCTGGTCGCACAACCACCTTCATTTCCATTCCTCCTCTTGAACATTTTCTTTTTTTCGGAAAAACATCAATAGTTTAAATAGGTGCTTTTGCATTGGTATAAGTGGTTCTTGGCACTACGCAGACTCTTGCCCAAAAATATATCTAAACTACTCGGGTCAACTGCACAACTATCAGTGGCGGATTTCCTATTAGCCTAAGTAGGCTGAAGCCTACGGCGGCAAATTTTTGACGGATATCTAATTTTGACTTTGAGGCTTTTATGAATTTTTATTTAGACGGGAAACTTTATTTCTCTCGGCTGTTTGCACGCGCACGTGTGCACATGTGGTCATGAAGCACCCATGTTGCGGCTGCGATACGTTGATTTAAGTAAAAATTCTATGATTTTATCTACCATAACTTAGGGTATATTTCCGAATGTAGATATAACTTAAGAAAGAATTTTTAAGACCATGGGAATTACTAATGCGTCTTCCGAAAGATCTTTTTTATGTCTCTAAAGAATAAAATATTATCCAATTACATTTTACACTGTCATTAAAGATTTTGTAGAAAAAAATGTAGACGGCAATATTTTTAAGTACCTAGCTGGACCATATATGGAAAATTATATTAAATTTACTTAAAATTTGTTTATTGAAGGAGACAATAAAAGAGTGTGTCTTCTGCTGGAATTATAAATTTTATTTATTTATAACGAGACTATAGTTTCGAGGGCTTTGTCCTCTTCATTAGTCTATTACAATGGATTCACAGGAAAAATTTCTTAACCTAACCACATGAAAGATTTTAACCTTTCATTTTAACCTAGAAAATTCTCCTCATAAGTTACTTATAATGTTTCACCTAGAACCGACACCTAAATCCTTAAAAATTACCGAAATTGAAACCTTATTGTGGGTAATCATGCCGCCCCTAACAAAACTCCATTATTACGCCAATGGTTGCGACCAACCCCATTTTGAGCCACATAACTAAATTTTGGGGCCGAAAAACATAAAACGACAATGACAATGAAGATATTATATTGGACAGCGACAAAAATAATTTCAACATAAGCTGATGTGGATATCCACGTGACTTTACTATACACCTGGCCAGTGGTGGATTCACTATTTTGCCGCCTATTCTCAGAGGCGGGCAAAACTCTTTTGAGCCATAGACAAAATCTTTATTTCGGGCCCCTACGTAAAAAATAATATATAGTATTTAATACATGTATATAAATAGTTCGAATCAATTGCCTCTTTAGCCTATTGCCTAGGCTAAAGTTCGCCACTGCCTATTCTTGTCAGAAGGGTGAGATTTTGGCACATTTTTGAGCCTCTCTAGAAGCCGTGTACACTTTGTAATAATTCTCCTGTTACCTACAAATATTTACTTAAGTATAGCATCTGAAATAAATCTAAAATTGGATACAAAACACAGCAAATAGAAAGAAAAAAATTAAACTTTATTAAAATTATAAAAGACAATAACATATGAAGCATAAATAGGATTTATATGTATGGAGTATATCAATGAAAATCAAATCAAAACTAGCAATAATAGCAATAAATAAAAGTAACAAATTTTAAATTAAATTGAAATTTTTTTTTTGCCGGGAGTAGCAGAATTTTTATATATTGAAGGAGACAATAAAAGAGTGTGTCTTCTGCTGGAATTATAAATTTTATTTATTTATAACGAGACTATAGTTTCAAGGGCTTTGTCCTCTTCATCAGTCTATTACAATGGATTCACAGGAATTAATTTATGAATGAAAGGGGGGGGGGGGTTGTGAAACCTAACCTAGAAAATTCTCCTCATAAGTTACTTTCAATTTCGGTCCTATTACAGATCAATTAACTTTTTACTAGAATTGAAAAATTTCGGAAGTAACAAAATAATTTAATGAGAAATACATAAGTGATGCCTCGTAATAATGGAGTTTCGATTTTTCTATGGGGAACAATGAGTTTATAGGGAGTATTTATCTAACTTCCCACTTAGATTTCCCCATTACTGCCTTACACTTTGAAGTAAACAAATTCATATAAGGACTTTTATTATAGTATATTATAGTATTTAATTTCCATCATAAAAGTTTATATGAGAGAAATGTCTAAAATCAATAATTTAAGAGTTATGTAAATTTAAATATTTTTCAATATAAAAAATTTAACCCCAATGATTTTCGAATTTGAATTTTTGAATCAAAAAATATGAAATTTGGTTGATGACATGGATTTCAATAAAAATCTTGACATTCAATCTAAGGGGCACACTTTATCTAAAACCGCTTTTAATTTATACTTTACTCAGAAAAAAATATTAAATTTTTAAAGTTTATCCTCTCTAGATATTTAAATAGCCATCGGAGCTAATTATACACAATGAACTATCTTTTAGTAAATTAAATTATCAACATGTTTCTTCGTTAGAATTTTTATATGTAGAATATCTAGGACGTTAGAGCAATATTTATCCAACTTTCCACATAAATTTCACCATTACTGCCTAACCCTTTAAGGTAAATAAATTCATATAAGGACTTTTATTAAAGAAGATTTAATTTCCAACAGACAAGTTAATATGGGAGAAATGTCTAAAATCAATAGTTAACGAGTTAAAAGTATTTCAATTATGTAGAGTGAATGGACTTTATGAATCAATAACAAATAATGAGAGTCTCTGATCTCGACACGACCTCTCGATTATCAAACCAAAATTCTTATAAATGAGAAAGAAATCGATCTTATTTTATCGATTTAAAATATCTTGAGGTTCATAGTAACTTTTTAATATAAGAAATTATCATTTTGATTAAGAATTTTGTAGTTTAAAAGAAATTGTATGAAAAGATAACATAGTTTAAATCGATAAAACAAGATCGATTTCTTTCTCACTTATAAGAATTTTGGTTTGTTTATCGAGAGATCGTGTCGAGATCAGAGACTCATTATTTGTTATTGATTAATAAAGCCCATTCACTCTACATAATTGGAATATCTTTTAACTCGTAAACTATTGATTTTAGACATTTCTCTCATATTAAATTTTCTGTTGGAAATTAAATATTCTTTAATAAAATTCCTTATATGAATTTGTTTACCTTAAAGGGTTAGGCATTAATGGTGAAATTTATGTGGAAAGTTGGATAAATATTGCTCTACATCCTAGATATTCTACATATAAAAAATTCTAAAGAAGAAACATGTTCATAATTTAATTTACTAAAAGAAAGTTCATTGTTTATAATTAGCTCCGATGACTTTTAAAGCATAATTTATATTATATTATTGAGAGTTTCAAACTTTTTGACTTTAATATTTTTCAAGAGTGCAACTTTGATTTGAATTTGGCATCCTTGCAATGGCTTACCTTTTAAGAAAGCAGATTTATCCGTGTTTTTTAATAATATAATAATACAAATAATATATACTTAATTATATATATAACAGAACTTGGAGGGGGGGGGTGGAAATTATACTAATGTGATGTTGTCATCAAAAATATTTAATTTTTAAAGAAGTGAAGAAAAATTCAATCAAATGTCAACAATTCAAATAGAATACTTACTTTCCTATTTGTATTTGGAACTCTATTGGGGAAAATCTACATAAGCGTTACATCTCATAGAGATATACAGAATTAATAATTACATGTAATGTACGATAATAACGATTCGCTTCTCCTGACATCAATTGGCAATAGGGGAAACAAATTCTATTCTCGTATTAGAATAATAACATTTATATCCCCATTAACTAGCTCCTATGATTTGCCTCATTAACAATTTATTTGTCATTAGTGTTCTTATTTTGAAAAAAGTTTACAAATTACGGATAATTTTTATTTATATATTCATTTATTTAAATTTAAAGTTCATTCGTAGAATTATAAATCAGAAATGACTATACAATACAGTAAAATAATAACAAAAAATAAATATAATAGCTAAATATTTGATAATTTGATATAATTATTACACATTATAATATATAAATATTATGTGGTGTATTTTTAATTGAAAAAGCTGTATGAATTCAATTTTTCTGAATAAAAATTATCGTAATTCAATTAATAATCATTTAAATATTTTTTTTTGAATTATGTATATAATTGAATCAGGAATTGTATTAATTTTAATTGTGTTTTCTCTCCGTCTATCTCTGTCTCTGTTACTCTGATTGTATTTTTGATTCAAACGATAATAACGAGCTCCAGGTTAATGTTAATTAACTTTTTATTAAAATAGAAATGAGTAAACCTATTGAACATTTAATTGAAATATTTTTTTTTATTATATCAATTCATCTTACGTCGATTCATTTTACTGATTTCTTTTAAATTTTCAAATCGTCTTTAGAATTTCTCTATAAAATATTTATGTTGGTGTCAATTTGGTGTCTGAACTCCCATATTACCTCTGAAGAAAAATCTACTGGGTATACTATTGGCTTTCTATTCAGGACCAGACGCTATTTTACGCCCACTTAATTTCTTATCCAAATTTGTGAGGATGGACCTCCAAGTGATATCTTGATAGGCTAGATTCAATATAGAAGATAACAATAAGGGAGCATCCATAAATTACGTAACGCGTTTTGTAAGTATTTGGACCTCCCTAAATGTAACAGATCATAATAAATAACCAGCCCCACCATAACAAATTGAATAGCTCCCGTGATGATGACTGTGAGAGAGTCTCGAATTAGCTATTTTTAGGTGAATTTTGTACCTGCTGGTTTTTATAAGTAGTTTAACTTAAAATTATGGAAAAATTTCGCAAATTTTCTCATTCTCTACTTATCATCCTATCAGGAACAAATATGAACGTATATTTCCTCCAAAATATTTTGGGAGATTATGGGGGTCCTCGGATTGGGAGGGCGAATCTCATTTGGCCGTCTCATTTTAGAATGGGTGGCCAAATTATTATACTAAAATGATTTTTAATTTTATCAAGTAAATTTATTTCATTCAAACTTTTAAAAAAAAATGTAGTAATCTAGTCCAATAACCCTTTTGGACTGGCCTGGCATCCCTCCAGACCTCAAACAGGTCGAAAATACATGGGCGGCCCCTAAAAAAGAAATTTGCAAAGTTAAAATAAAATAATCACTAACAATTCGGGCTTGATAGAAAATATTATTAAACTATGGTATAATAGACATGCACTTCAAGAAATAGCCAAAAATGCATTATCAGCAGCGCATACAAAATATAATTTCTCGAAGGAGGATTCAATAAATATTGTATTTCGAATTGTATTTGTAATATTGAATTTGTATTGTCCTAAGCTAATAAACCAATAAAGATAACAATTGCAACGATATTATGAGTTTAATAGTAAGCTAAACCCTTAAAACGTATGAAAGGTATAATTTTTCAAATGTGTATAATAATTTGGCCACTCTCTATACATTGGATCAGTGAGAAAATGATCTTTGGAACGAATAATTGACATATCAGATAAATGAAAAAAATAATAATTATCTGAATCCAAGGTCACAATTTATGCTTTGATTGATGATTGGATTCTGAACACATTTCTACCTTCCTCTCTGATTAACCAGAAAAGCATGAAGGATGGATTCATATTGCTCCCCTGACTGCGTAAATGACTTGTGAAGGGAGCGTTATTTTGTTCATGCGCTTTGTGACAGCCCAATTAGCAAGTCCTGCCTATCTTTTTCCTTCAGTTACAGACGCAAGACATTAGGTCCAATTAATGAGGCGAGGACAGGTTAAAACGACTTAACACAATGGAACGGAAAATATGCTCCCTACTAGGCGATTGATACTAAATGCTGCGATTAGCCAAGCTGCTTGTGAAATTCTAGTATTCATTAAACGAACATTTCACACCGAGAAATCTTCTATAAAACTATCCAACTAAAACAATAACGATCCATTTAAATAGCTAATTATTCAAAAGAAAAGACACCTAGAGTTATTGATATAATCAAATCATGGATATTCTAATTAATCAAATTATATCTTAATTTTTATGACGATAGAAAAAAATTCACGATAGAAAAAAAGATTTATACAATATTAAACAACAAATAGAAAAGGAGACTATTATAATGAAAATCTTGTAATCGAAATGAGACTTTTTTTACATATCTTTACATATTTATATTTACTGCTATCATATTTTAATAAATAATTATAACACTTAATCTTAAATAATTTGATTTTTTATTTATGGTTTTTTGCAATTATTTTATATGTATGAATAAATTGTCAGTATTATACCAGAATGTATTATATGAATTTAACCAGGAGAGCCCCCCCTCTAGAATCATGACAACCCTCCCCCCAGTCGTATGAAAAATGCCCCCCCTCTCCCCCAATTGTATTCAGTTCTAAAAAATTAGAAAGGACTTTTTATTACCTGTTGAAGTTATAAGACTTGAAGAAGACTTTTATTTTTAGCATATAATACTAAAATGCAACAATTGTCCACCTCTAGAAATTTCAATGACACACTGTTCATCTAACGCCCCCCCCCCCCTGTGGAAATCCTTGATGTACATATTTATATATCTTTTATTAATATAATTATAATGGTAAAAAAATTTAATTATTTAGTATAATTGTATTTAATTACAATTTTGTCTGTTTTTTCAAAAATAAAAATATATTTACAATTTTTAAATCTAGTAAATTAATGTTAATTTAATTTTAATTTCCTTTTTATCTACCAGAATTACTTGCAATACATTAGAAAAGAAATATTTTACAGGTAAATTTATTTATTTTTTTATTTTTTTTTCAATGTCGGTATTAATTAATACAGGTATTTCAGTATTTAATTTAAAAAAGTCATAATAACGATACACAATTTTTGGCCTGTATTCACAACTTTAATACAGATATGAGAGAAAGAGAGATATGAAAAAATATTGAAAATAATATCAAATGAGAAATAATGAATTAACAAAATAACTTTTCAATGGGAAGTATATTGAATAGATTTAATAATTAAACATTTTCATATTTTCTTAAAAAGGGAAAATTAGTAACATTATTTTATTGGCAAAGATGATTTTTTTATTAATTAAAAGAATATGTTTTTAGATCTTTTCTACATTTCGGTAATAACACCATAAACGAGTAAAAAATTTTCACACGTCATAAAACAATATAACAAAGATTCTGAAAAAAGGAAAATTGTTATTAAGAAGAGTTGGATGGATAATTAATAAGTTAGTTTTATCTTAAAAATCTCTAACACTTAGGGACGGTTGTATGTCGCAAAGTAAATGATTTTTACCACTAACCAAGGGTGTCATCTGATTGGCCATCCCAGCCCCTCCATTTACCATCTACTCCTTGGTTAGTGGTAAAAAGCATTTACTTTGCGACATACAACCGGCCCTTAGAAAAATAACTGTTGATGATCGATTCTCGAGTTAGCTCAAGTGTTGAGGTTCGCGCTATAAATCTGAAAAAAGGTTGGACCCTTAGTATTAGATGCCTAGTGTCAAATCATTTTTCTTCAGCCCTTAGGTCATTTTCATACAACCCTGCAACGCCTGTGCCGGATTCAGATCCAGGTTTATGATTTATTTATGATGTCTCACTATTGATCAGAAAAACATGTCACACGTCTATGGTCACCAAACATAACAAATTTATTATGAATAAATATAAAAATTTGAATTTTATGAGATTTGATATAGAGCTACACTAGGATAATGAAAAGAAACTCAATTTCAAAATAAATCGAAGCCTCAAGGGTGTTTCTTGCTAGTTATTTGATAAAAAATGTGTTGTTAATTGGGAAAATAAAACAAGGGCTAAAAATGTTCACCGTGCTTCTAAATGCTGCTGATTTTCACCAATAAAAATGGATCTTACCCGAAATGAATTAAGTACAATCAACCACTTGCCAGGACTTAGAATTTAAATCTTTTACTAAAAAAATTCTTAATTTTGACCATCTTCAATCAAATTTCACAGAATTTCAGAATTAGATTTCTTTTTAAGGATTCTAATAAAACTAGGGACTTTTTTACCAAACATTTGAGTAAAATGATGTTTAGTCAGCTAAATTAGTCGCAAACCCTCTGAGCAACGTATTAATTCAAATTAGAGGACTTTTCCCTTAAAAATAATTAAAGCCGTTTGGGTAATTATCTATAAAATTTTTCCAAATTTTAGAATTAGCTTTCTTACACTCTTTTGAATCAAATCAAGTAACTTTTTCTCTAAAACAGGGGTGTCCAACCTTTTGTCTTACATGGTCCACATTTGAAGAAAAAAATTGTCTCGGACCGCGGATAAAATATTATAATTCTATTGATATTTGATATTCAAAAAGATAGTTAATAATGTAGAAATAAGAACTTTATTATTTTTGTTAGCTCATAGTGAGCTTCTAATTTTACTTTTCGTAAATTTTATACATTAAAGTAGCTCCTCAAATATGTAAATACATAGCTACATACTTACAGAAAGTAATATTATTTATTAGTATTTGGTAATATTTTTTCCTAGCTAGATAATTAATATAAAATTCTAATAAAGAGACAATATTCAATTTTTCTTTCAGATCGGTATCTAATTGTTGTTCTAGAACACTCAATCAGAAAATTTTCAAGTATAAAATTTATTTCTAATGAAAATGGAGTAAAAAGTAGACAAAAATGATGATTATTTTTTTCGGAAATCTTTAAATCTAGTTCCAGATTCAAAATTTAAAATTATCACTTTATTTTTCGTAAACTTCCCAATAGATTTTCAGATTTATTTTAGAGAAAAAAATCATCACGCCAAATTGTTGTGCCACATATAAATCTCAATGTTTTAAGATATTTTATGACTTTATATTATATTATTGGGCCACGGGTTGGTCAGCCTTGGTTTAAATCGAATGGGATTAAAGAAGGAAATGAGGAATGATAATTTATTTTTTTAAAAGGTTCACGAATATAATAATCCCTGACTACCCATTATCTATTGACATGTAAGAACGTGCAAAGATCTAAAAGACAAGTCCTGACAAGTTTTAGTCCGGGAGAGAAATTATATTTTTTCTTTTTAAATAAAATTATGCTAATTCACGGTAAATTTAATTTAAATATTTATTTTTATTATCATTTGGAACAACATTTTAAAAAATTTAAAACATTTTATTGTAACATTTATCTTAAAATTATTTTTTAATTGTTAAAAACAAGGAAAACATACAAAATCCAAAACTTTTACCACTGGGTGACGTCGCCTTTATTTTTAATTACGGCTTGAATTCTTTTGGCCAACGTACTTATTAAGTTTTGACACTCATCTTGAGTGAAAGTATCCCAAATATTTTGAAGTTTGTGTTTTAATTCGACTACGTTTCTAGCTGGTTGTATTCGTAATAGCTTTTTCATTGTGTGCCAAAGAGTTTCTATTGGTGACAAGTCGGGACTGTTTGCCACCCACTCCAAAAGTGGAACATTATGATCAGAAAGCCATTTTAAAGATTTTCTTGATGTATGGCAATCCGCCCCGTCTTGTTGGAACACAAAATTATTATTATTCTGCAATGCATCTGCCATTGATGGAAGTAACGATTTTTTTTAAATCTCTAAATTTTTATTGGTGTTTACAATTCCATCATTGAAGTGAAGTTTTCCAACACGTCTAGAAGACATTGAACCCCATACCATAAGTGAAGCAGGAAATTTTACTTTCTCTTTTAAACAATCTGAATTGAAAGCTTCATTTTTCTGACGAATAGCTCTGCTTCTATTGTCCCCAACACAAACTTCAAAACGAGACTCATCACTCCAATGGACACTATTCCACTCATCACTCGTCCAATTAATGTGACTTTTAGCCCATTTAAGCCGGTTTTTCTTTTGTTTTAATGTCAAGAGTGGCTTTTCTTTCACCTAAAAAAATTAGTAAAATTACAAAAAAAAATTGGAATAAGTTGCAATAAAATTATCTTGTAAGTTTTAAAACCTAACTTAAGGGCTTCTCTATGGCACGTGGATCTTGAAACAGTTCGCCCCACAGCATCGCTTCAAAGAACAGATAATTCACCATAGTTGATTTTCTAATAATCTTCTTCAAGGCCCGTCTATCAGCATCTGATATTTTGGATTTCGACGCATACCGAGATTTTGTAGCTATTGTACCTGTTGTTTTATAAGCTCGAATAATATTTTTGACAGTAAACTTTGATAAATTAACTAGATCGCCAATTCCCGCGTTTGATTTTCCCTTTTTAAATAAATTGATAATAATTGAGCGAATTTTTTCATCAACAACCTTTCCACGAGTCATTTTTACTAATAAAAAACAAAACAAACTTTCTTTTGATGGAAAAAGGCAAAGCCTACTTGATTATTTCACATATTCAAAGATTCTTAAAAAAAAAAAAAAAAAAAAATTCTAGAGTCGCGAAAAAATTACTCACTCAAAATAGGGAAACAGTTTAAGCAGAAGATCATATAAGAGGCAAAGTGAGAGTCGTGTTTTTTGTAATTATTTTCATTTATATTCGGTTTTGAGTAAATTAATTTTTAATAAGTCAGAGAGAAATAGTGCATCATCTGTTCAAGAAAGTTATCGCATAAGTGTTATTTTGTAATTATTATAATCATTTTATTCATTCAATCTTTTTTCGTGAGACACATACACACATACACATATACAAACCCCAAAACGCACTTACATACTCAAATGCACACATACACATGCGTCATATATTATTTTGAATCGATTAAATTAACATAGAAGGTTTCAATTCTGCCGTGGGGTCTTGAGCACATACAACTATTTTTGAAACTATTTGTTTTTTTTAAGCATAACAATATGAGATTTATACAAAACTTAAATTAAGTTTTATCTAGATATAATGGGAGTATTGAAACTCACAAGGCGAATATCAGTTTATAAACAGGTATTATAAGCGATAAGCAACTTGTTTAGAATCATATTAGCCAAAGGGGATTCTTCCTCGAATGGAATGTTAAAGAGAAAAATCTCCCTCAGCCTTCCATTCCTCTTAAGGTATTTCTATCACTAAAATATTTGAGGTAATATATAACAGAGAGTGGCAGATGAGGGATATAAAAAATGCTGAAGAAATTTAAAAAATAAGAACATTTTAATCTTACTTTTTCCTGAAAGAGATTACAAAATTTTTTAGAGTAACGAGGAATTTATACTATATAAAATGAAATTAAAAAATATATACAGTGGGGCCTCGTACGGCGAACTTTTCGTATTTCGAATCCCTTTCAAGAGAAGTTTTTAATTATTGCTTGTTACCTTTGTCAAACATTTGAACTTTTTATATTAGCAAGATATATTTAATAGATAAGAATCTTCTATTTTTTAACCCTTTAGATTTTGCTAATGTAATTTTTTATCTCGGAATATATCATCTCTCTCAACATTTCATGTCAATAATATCAGTTGAAATAGATATCATTTTTTTGACACATATCCAAATGAAAAAGCAAAATTAAATACGTGGAAAGTAAGTAATATAATGTTTAATTAAATACTATTTTTCTGTGTTATATATTATAATGTGAAATGAAATTGAGAGTAATTATTTGTATACGTAAGTACATTTATACATTATATTAAACGAGAAATTCTTATATATATAGATTCGGTTTCTCAAAACATCTCTAACGATTTCGCTGAAAATTGGTATACTTATCAAGTCTCATGTATCATGAGTATCATGAGTTATTATGAGTTATTATAAGTATCATGAGTTTTTGGTTGTGTATAAATTTTAATTCGATTGAAATAAAGCAAGGAGGTGTAAATTAGTCATGTCGCAAAATAAATAATTTAATCGTTCATATCTTGTCTTCGGTGAGTCACAGAGCCTTGAAATTTGAAATTTAAGCTATCTAGAGCAGAGGTTTCCAGCCGGTGGTACGCGGGAACGTTTCAGGTGATTCGCGTGAGTGCGTTTATGTTTTTAAGTGAAAAAAATCATGACATGAAAAAATTGTTTGCTGATGGAGAATGGCTGTCAAGATTGGCTTATCTAGCCGACATTTTTGACAAACTCAACACACTGAACTTGCGACTTCAGTGACCAAACACAACAGCCTTCACAGCCAGTGACAAAATAAACTCCTTCAAGAGAAAGTTGGTCCTGTTTTGTTCACAAATACAGGAAGAGAATTTATTTGCATTTCCCACTCTATCATCATTTTTTGAAGAAATTGAAATATCTCCAACGCCAGATGTGGTTGCAGATATCATTGTTCACTTGAAAGGCCTTCAAAAAAGCTTTAAGAAGTATTTGTCTGAAGATGATTATTCAAAAGTGGACTGGATCAGAAAACCTTTTTCGGGAACCTCACCAAATGAATTGGAACTAAAAGAAAGTTTTATCGATCTTACAGAAGATAGTTCCATGAAAGATTATTTTAAAGAGAAATCTTTAATTAACTTCTGGATCGGATGTAAAACCGAGTACCCTTTGATCTTCAGGCAATCTCTGCTATTTTTGATGCCATTTGTTACGAGTTACTTGTGTGAGAGTGGATTTTCTGAACTATTGTACATAAAAAATAAACATAGAAGCAGAATAAGTGTTGAAGAGGACTTAAGAGTGAAGATAAGTTCCATTACTCCTAATGTTGATATTTTAATCACAGGCAAACAACAACAAGTTTCGCACTAAAGACTATAAAAGTATATTTTGTATGATGATTAATTTTTTGCTGAGTTTGTACTAATTTTTTATTTGTATGTTTTTAGACCTATGGGTAATAAATAAAACTGTAAATTAATACCATTTTAATCTTTTTATTTCTCCTTTATTATAAGCATGTTATAAATAAACAAATATCTAACCATTAAATATGAAGTTTTCTCAGGAATTTAATTCAAAAAGCCTTTGAACACTTTTAGAAGAGTAAATATCATACGTTTATTAAAATATTTGGGTCTGGTGATACGCCAAAATTTCTCAAAAAGTCAAGTGGTACGCAGGTGCAAAAAGGTTGGGAACCCCTGATCTAGAGGATCCAACTCTCAAAAACGGCTCTAACAATTTTGATAAAAATCACGGATAAGTGGTTTTTTGGGTCAAAATATTGATCTGTCAGAATCAATCATCTTTGAATGACTTTTTTCATAATTAACCTAATTATTCACAGGTCAAAGAAATGCTAAATGTGAGTCCTCGAACTAAGATATATTAGTCTATTGGAATTAACCAAATAAATAAATAAATCTTTATTCCTCGACCTGCTTAGAGGCACAAGTCCTCAGGTGAGCTAGGTCCTCCAAACATCAATACAATCTAGCTACAATACATTAATAAACATCAATACAAATTAATTACAACAATTTAAAAAATAATAAACAAGTAAAAAAAAAAAAAAAAAAAAAAAAAATAAAATAAAAAATAGAAATGTATGCTCATTAATAAATAACATGACCATAGATTTCCATCAAAAAACAAAAAGTAATTTAAAAAATTCCGCGCAAAAACCCGATACCAGGAGCAAGCGACGCATTAGCCATCCCGGCATTTGCCATAAGTTGTTAAGGAAACCTGGTCAAAACCTTAACAAGGATGGTATGACCTTTCTCTACCTCACCTAATCTCTGCTTGTGAGAACTAAATAAAATTTTGCACAACTCTAGGACATTAGGACTTGACAAAATTTATAATTGATTTAATCATTGGTACTCCGAAACTCGAATCAGATACCAAGAGAATGTCCGAACCTAGATCCCATATTAATTCCTTAGTCCCCGCAACCTAAAATATTCATTGCGATAGACTGTGGCTCTAACTCCCTTAATAAATCAAGAGAGATGTCAATCATCCTTTACAAAAGTTTCCGCTTAGCTTTAGTTAGGCCTCTTAGCAACAGCTAACTAATCATACCATATTTGTATTATTCACATGCTAATTCTAAAAGAGTGACTTATTTTTGGTGAAACGATCGGTTGGTTCATAAATATTATCAGTTCTATGGTCGGTTTGACGCAATTACTAGCCTTCAATTTTTGTCCGTTTATAGACATAAAATCTTTCTTATTATATTAAACGAGCAATTCTTGTATATAGTATATATAATATATAGAATTGGTTTCTCGAAAACGGCTCTAACGATTTGGATGAAATTCACGGGTTAGGGGGTTTTTGTGTTGTCATGGTCTCATTTTCGGTTAAGTTATTTTTGATGGGTTTTTTGTTAATTATTCACAGGTGGTTGTTCGAATAAAAATTTATAATCACAATTTTTTCAATTTTCTTTTAATAAAATTAATTGATTTTTTTATTTTAAATTCCACTAATAGATCATTACAAATATTATTATTTATTAGAATTTTCCAATTTAATTAATTAAAGATATTTTTCTATAAAATAATTTATTAGAATATCAATTTGATTCTCTTGAAAAATAGGACAATTCGAAGGATTGTATCCATCTTCAGGATTTAAAAAGGTCAACAAAAGAACCTCTGTGTATATTAATATTATTTTTAATTGCAATTACATTCAAAACTTTGTGGCCAGTGATACGTCTTGATGATCGCCATAGCGGGTCAAAACGTTGGTAAAAATATAAATTAATTTTTATTTCAATTTTATTTTATTTTGGCTGCGATTAAAAATCGACCTTTTTAGCTGAATTTAAAATTAAAAATAATATTAATTAACCGATTTCTCACTGAATCAAAAAATTACCGAGCATCGCTTGGTGTTCCAGGTACATTATATATAATGATTCACGATGATAATATAATACATAGTTTAAAAGTCACTTCGATATTTCAAAATATAATATAGGTAAATATCATTTTTGACATAAATATAAATATAAAATAATTCATTTAAATATATATGTTTAATAGATAATGTAATTTTAGTTCTGTGGTGTCTGTTAATTTTTATTAAATTGAAAGTTTTTTTGCCGAGAGTAGCAGAATTTTTATATATTGAAGGAGACAATAAAAGAATGTGTCTTCTGCTGGAATTATAAATTTTATTTATTTATAACGAGACTATAGTTTCGTTATAAATAAATAAAATTTATAATTCCAGCAGAAGACACACTCTTTTATTGTCTCCTTCAATGTTAATTTTTAACTAAAATGAAATAAAAATGAAGGGATCGAGCGAGTATGGTGAAAAACCGTCAGTTCAAAAAGAATTGAATCTTACCAAATGATAGTAAATTAATGAAAACATTGAAAATAAAAATTGTGGCGAAAGAAAGATTTATAACAAATATGACTATCAGTGGAGTGCGGTCCATGGATGCTGCGCATCCCAAAAATTCAAACATTTAAAGTATTTTCATAAATATACATAAGATCAACTTCAAAATTTCATGAGTATCTTTAAACTTTCAAATTATTATCCGTTATTTCAAATATTTCTATAAAAAATATTTTTTGTTTTGAAAAGTATATAATTGGTTCTCGAAATGAAATAAAATAGTTGCATAGTTTCAAAGGGCAATTAAAATGAATGATTTTCTGAAAAGGATGCCGATAGAAGGTTTGAAGTCCCTGCCTGGTATATCTTCCAGTTCGAGCAGGTCAAAGACAAGTCCAGACGAGTTTTAGTCTTATAAAAATTGTTCTCGCTGAGGAACTATTATTAAAATATATAGAATAAATAAAGATAATTCGAGAATCTTTATTCTAATCCATAAATAAAATCGGACATAACTAAGAGTGAAGTCACAAGAATTAATTTCTGACTCCTACTCCCACTCACCCAAAGTAGTATCCGTTTGGGGCGAATGTCCCAAAACAAATTTTTAAAAAATCTAATGTTAAATTTGAAAAATAATGAAAATGATGCCGTATTTTCGCAAAAAAAAAACAAAGATTAAAATAAAATTTGAAAAAATGAAAGGTACTTTTATGGACAACATCTCCTGGCTGAAAAATCACTGCCCGCCACTGATGACTATCTAATCCAGGGGTCGGCAACCTTTTTAGACGGAAAACCAAAAGTTACAATTTACAAAATTTCCCAGTTTTTAAAGAGCCACTAACATATTTAATTCAATATTATGGTATTTGATTAGGATTAGATATATATAAATTTGATTTTTGATTTAAAATAAAGCCCCATCTTCACATCCAAATAGCCGCGTGCGGCTCGCGAGTCGCAGTTTGCCGACCCCTGATCTATTCTATCCATTCTATTTCATGGTATCTGCAGAAAAACTTATATTCCATAAAAAAAATTAACCCAAAAATTTTTCATAAAGAGAACTCAATGATGTTTTCCTCTGCTTGATGCAAATAAACATAGCTAACCTAATCTGCTCTCTCACGAAACTAAATCTTTCTATATAAAATTTTAGGACAAATTTTCTAAACTAAAATATGGACATATCAAGACAACAATTTCTTAGCATATACACACACATAAACAACAAACTACATTGGTACTGTCTAAAAGACTTACCTCCTACTTTAATCAAATTTAAATATTTGATGTAAAAATAAATCTAGGAAGGATCGAAATATATTAAGCAGATATGAACCTCAGGTATAGTCAATTTTTAATAACGGAATTTCTAAAAAGTGGACGATATACGTGATTCTTGCTCAACACCCTTCAGCTAATTTGTACCCCCATGAATAAGCGAAGTTCCACGTCAAAATGCTTCGGACTTGAGGGAAAATATAAATTAATCGATTAACTTAATGTCAAAATTTAGCTTATAAATCTCTCTGCTATAACATGATTGATTAGTTTTGTTAAGCTTACTTGTTGCTTAATACAATTTTTCGAACATATTACGAAAGACGAAATATATTGGAAATAGATTTTGTATTAGATTAAGGCAAAAGTAGCAAATAAATCATAGCTAATTTCTTTTGTAAAAAAATCCTTTGAGCCACTGTTATAGAGTAGAGAAAAGAAGAGAGCACTCAGCGGTTTTCATTTTCACCATTCATTAAATATAGAAAAGATACAATCCAGGAATTGAAAATCTATCCGGTCCTATTCTATTTTTAAAAATGAATTGGACAACATGAAAAGAAAGTCCAATGTAAAATTAATACTTTATAAACTCTCTGGGACAGAGAGGAATTTGATTATGAATCTTTAAAGAACTCCTGAATGATTGATAATAGTTTACCGAAATAGTCATGAATTTGCGGACATGTCTATAACCCCTTGTTGTAAATTTAGTCTATTAAGACATATAGACACACCGGAAAACACGGAAGAGATTGCAAAGAAAAATACATACAGACTGAAATACAACAATATTATTTATAAAAAACACTATAGGAAGTGTCTATTTAGCCAGGTAACTCAATCAAACGAAATCATAACATACTTAGACTAATTTCTCTCTTCTTCCCAATCGGGCCATCATACTGGCTAAAATAATCACAAAAGGTAGGTATAACATTATAAGTTAACAAAGAATGTTGCCGGGATGGAGGCTTGTTCTTTAAAAAAATTTAGAAAACAATTGGAATTGAGATCAAATATATTAAACTCCAATCTATTAAAATTTTAAAAATGTTTCATTATAAAACTACACCGCGTTCCCTAACTTTTAAAAACAAAAGAAAATCATGTATAGAAAATTCAAATTAATGTACTTTTATAATTGAATATTCAATTTCGAAAAGGGCACATTTCGCATATTTTGACAAATACTCTTTTTCATATAAATGTAATCTAAAAGCTTATTCCCAATGTAGGACTCCGAAAAAAGCTCAACTTTGGTATAAATTTTACTGCCCCCAAATGTAACTCAAAAATAAATTTTCTAAACTGCTTTAGAAAATAATTAGTTTTTTCATTCCTGAACATTTCCAATTTTCAGACATGTGCCATTTTCGAAATTGCATATTCAATTAGAACATAAGCAAAATATGACACTTGAAACATATGTACTTGTATTCCAATTGTCTCAGGTCTTGACAATGGTCTCGAGTAGATTGAAACCAGACGACAGCCATGGTGGTCGGTCAAAATAAAAATATTGCCACATAAAGAAAGATCTAAATAATATTTCAATCGTCTTTGTAAAAAAGCATAACATCAGCTTACCCTAACAATTAAACTCTCCAAAAACCCCTTTATATATTTATATTATTAGAATTCATTTTCTCTTGGACAAATTCTAAATTTAAATATAACACTTATTTTGATATAATTTAATATAGTGAAAAATGAGATCACTTACATCAACGTGGACGCCTTCTACCGGAAAAACTCTAGTCGGTGGAGACTCTTTCGGCACAAAACTGTAAAACTCCTTGTCTCCTCTGTACCACTTGATTGAGTATAGAGCTGCTTTTTCCAGATCGTAATCGCATACAAGTTTGGCGGTATCTCCAACGGCAGTAGCTTCAGGAACTCTGATGGCAACATCTCGGAGGCCCCATATTCCTGAAAAAAATTAAATGAATTTTATGATTAAAAAACATTCTTATTTTTAATAAATACAAATAAATGTTGGCCTTCAATGGCGACCTAAATATTAAATTCACTCAATATTTTTTTCATATTTTTGATTGATTACTCATTTTTAGTAATATCTGAAACAATAATTTTAAAACACAATATTTTTCTGCCCGGTTCCGATACCCACAGCATCATTGCAAGGACAAAAGCTCTTGAAAATTATTTTTGTTGTCTAAGTTTGAATTTAGATAGGAGAAATTGATTAAATTTCAGATTTTTTAGTTGAAAATGCTACATTCCCAATTTTTATTAATAAGCTGAACTTTTCTGTTAAGTTTAAGCTTTCTAACTCAAGCTGTCTTTATTCATTTCACCTTATTTAAAAAAATCGTTTTTAATCGTATTAATGTATTAATTAATTAAATGATTTTCGATTCCAGAATTGTGTAGCAATCTTTGGGTCCTATCTTTTTGAGGAACGTTTTATTTCAATAAATTCTCCGGTTAGGTTAAAAAATTGAAATAAAACAACCCCGACATAAAGTTTTGAACATATAGTAAATGTCGTTAAAAATGCATAGATTTACAAAATTTTGCAAATAGCGTGGCGCGTCAAGTCATTTTACTTTTTCCTCCGATTTGAATTTCAAAATGAAAAGTCCCCAAATATTTCAATTTTTCATGATAAGAAAAAATTTAACTTGTTTATTAAATTGTAAATTAGATTGTTTTTTAAATTTTGTATGATTTTCTAAATACAATTTATATTAATGTAATGATAATGTATTCAGAGAAGGGCGCCAGTTTCAAGACCTGGGAGCCCCTGATAGTTATGCATTCGTATCGACAGCTTTACGTATCCGTTGCCAATACTTTAGAAATGGGTTTGGAAAAACTAGGTAGGTATTACACGAAAAGAAAAGTTAATTTTATTTTAATAGAACAAATTTTATAGTAGGGTATTTAGGAAAAGAAAGAGGAAATTCTAATGAAAGACCAAAAAGTTCACACTAAATGAGAAATTAAATTAAAATTAAATGAGACAATTCAATTTTTTTCTGATTTATACATTTTTGAACCCCAAATTCTAAAGCTACAAAAGTTTGCAATATAAGTAAATAAATGAAATAAATATCTATTAAAAAATCACATCTTTACGTATGATTAATCAATGGAGTTAAAGTTGAATATATGTATATTCATCAGTTTCTCGGATAAAATATTGAATGTTAATAAATATGGTTGTCATCTAACATTGTGGGATTGCATATATGTATTTTGATTAGTTATGTCCATCGATTAAATTATTAATGTTATTATCGGGAAATAAGGACTTTATTTTTTATGCAGATGATTTATATTTTATTTCCAACGTTTCGTCAACTTTGTTGACTTTTTCAGGATCAAATAGTTAACTTCCCTGAATATTTGTCAGATCTGATTGATGTTTATGACTTGCCTTGATATGTTTGCTAAGAAAGAATAATTATAAAAATGACAAATATGCAGGGAAGTTTACTATTTGAGCCCTGAAGAAGTCAACAAAGTTAACGAAACGTTGGTATTAAAATATAAATTATCTGCATAAGAAATATAGTCCTTATTTCCAGATAACAACTTTAATAATTGTATGTATATAATATACATATATAGTGTATGGTCAAGCTTTTTTCGTTGATTTGTGCAACCTCATGGGATCTGTACATTGGTGAGTCAGTGGTTTCTTGAGGAAGAGAATATTTGAATTAATCACTTGAATTAATAAAAAATTACTGGAAAAAAGCAATTGAATTTTATTAAAAATTAAAATATTCAGTACGAGCCAACCCATTTGAATTTCATATTAATAAATATTATTATAAATTAAAATTAGGAAATTTAATTAATTAGATGTATTTTCATTGTGATAAAACTCTATGCTGAATTGATGCAAAAGAACAAATTCCAAATAAAAAAAATGTACTAGAACCTCATTTTCATTTTCTAAATAAACCCGACTTTTCTGAGAATCGTCCTTCATTCGTTAGGATTTAAAAATATCACTGAAGATAACTCCGTGTATATTAATATTATTTTTAATTGCAATCAAGTTAAAAACTTTAATCAAAGCGATACCTTGATAATGGCAGGAGCAGGTCAAATCGTAGGCAAAACATTTAATTAAATTTCATTTAATTCAGTTTAAAAATAAAAATCGACCTTTTTACTTGACTTTAAAATTAAACATAATATATCGCTTTTAAAGCGAAAAATTACGGAGCAACGCTAGGCCCGCTAGGAATTATCTATCTATTTATATATCTAGATATTAAATACATCTTATTTTTAATTAATTTTTAATAATTGTCTTTTCGTATATATCGTATATATGTAGGATGTTTGTCATGGGTATGAAGAGAAATTAAGTTAAAGTTACTTTCGATACAAAAAGGATTGTATTTTCTATATAGGTAATACCGAGGGGTGAACCGCGTCCTAAAATCGTGTATACCTACTTCCACTTCCACTTTCATTTTCAAGTAGAAGACAATAGATAACAATAGATTATATAATGAATTCCAAAATAATTCCAAGTAATCCCAAAGATGGTGTACACCTAATTCCAATCACGGTTCACCCCTCGCGTAATACTGATTTTATTTCGGGCTTTCTATTGTAGCTTCAGAATTTGTGGTTCAAAAATACAAAAAATGCAATTATTAATAAGGAAAGCTATCAAAAAGTTTTAGCTAATGAGCTTCTCATATAGTCTTCCTGAAAATTGATAAAAATCTCTTTGGTATCTCTCATATTTTTAATTGTTTTAAGCAAGTTTTGACTTGAAATTCTTTTACCAACTCCCAGAAATAAATTATTCCAAAAATTCCCAAAACATATTTTTTTATTTCTCTCATTAAATAAATATAGTTACCCAGTGAGAATAATTTTATATTACTAAAACTCGTAAGGACTTGTCTAAGGTCTCCTCGAACTTTGACCTCAGTCGTCCACTGGAAGCGAAAACGCGCTACGGCGCGACAATGAGCCAATACTCTATTTACTAAATACTACTGCTAATACTACTCTACTCCATTTGCCAATTGTCGCACTTAGCGCGTTGTCGCTTCCAGTGGACGACCGGCCTGGGAGATAACAGTTAAGGTAGTTGTTCCGCCAAATGCGTTTTCGTAGGATTTTCTGAAATTTAGATATATTATTATTGAAATACTTGTGCATCGATTGGTGGCAAAACGAAATTGATGAACAATACAGTTATTCGAGATATTTAATTTCAAAAATCGATTTTTTCGGGCTCTTTAGCATTGCACTATACGGGATATCGGAAAGTTTACATACATATTTAATTATAATTAAGAAACCCTTCGTACAATTTTTATAAAAAACTAAACCAACATTAAACAATAACCAATACATATTTTAAGACAAGTTCATTCATAGTTACAACACAGTTTCTGAGATAATAAGGAATAAATAATGAAAAATGTATATAAAAAAATTCTCACTAAAAACATTTTGGCAACAGCGCATTTATTAAACCAGCGAAAGAGGGAGTAAAAAGTAGAAAGCGCGCGTGCGCTAGATTTTTTCAAAATGTATAATTTTCATAAGATGTAACGTAGGCGTTGATTACATTTGTTAAAAAATAACAAAACGATATTTATAGAAATTTTTGAAAATATTAGAGAGATATATGTTAGATTTTGGTGCATATCGACCCAAAATTAAGGGGGGGGGTTAAAATTTAAAATTATAATCTTTTCAAACTAAAAAAAAACAAAACAAGAAAAAATGAAATATACAATAAAATAAACCTATAATAATGAAAATATTTTTTCTGGGACCAAAATTAATGGTGGGGGGGGGGGGGGGGGCGAAATCTATGCCATTTTAGCAAACTCAACCAAATTTTGTACACATATTCAGCGGACCCCCTAGAAGTTTAAAAATACAAAAACTAACCACCCAAAATGTATGTTTCTTTCCAGTACTGACATGAGTTAATGTATAGCAATCTTGACATTTTATTGAAAAAATAGAATTCAAACCTAATCGCCTTTCATCAACAATATTTTTTAATAAAATATCTTTCTGACAGTGACAACAGGTTAGGTTATTCGCCAACTCGCCCACTTCAATTATTCGGGTACCTACATTAGCACTCTTAGTACACATTTTTTTTCGTTTTTTCCCTCATTCATTACCGCAACAGCTTTTAATCGTTTATTTAGAACTTTTTGATTAATAAATCGACCTTTAAAATGTATTTTATCATTCATTTTATCTGTCATTTTAATGTCATATATAAAAATATTCAATCTCTTTCAATGTTGTCAAATTTCTCAAACTAGCACGGGATTGGCTAGATTTGGTACAAAAACAGCAAAAAGTGTTGGCCTTATGAACTATGAATCCTTATTGACTGTTCTATATACTTGAGCATTAACTTTTTGCTGGTATTGTCGCGAAACAACTACCTTAAGCGAAACTTCATTACTTATATCCGCACCCTTTTTCGTTAGAGAATTATCTTTCAGCGGCAACCTCTTGAATATATGAAAGTGATTTGTATTAATTATCAAGAATCATTATACCCTATCAGAGTGGTGCGCAAACATTTTTATGTCCGACATAGGATTAAAAAATTTCCTTGAGGAACGCTGACGGGGGAGGATCCGGGAGCTGGCGACCCCCTTCCAGGGAAAGAAAATTTAAAAAAATTTTAAAATAGCATTATAATGCACAAAATTTATTTGAAATGACTCGAACGTGGGCCTCTTGTCCAACATCATCATCAAAAGAACGATGTCAGTAGCGCAAAGTGACTGGAACCCCTTTGTAAAATTTTACTTATAAATGTATTTTAAAATAGTTTTTGAATATTGAGAAAAACTAGTTAAAGAAAAATAATCCTTTAATATAAAAAAATATTATTTATTGAGAAGTGATGGAAAGGCAGCTCAAAGATAGTGGAAAAAACTCTCAAATAAAATAGATTTATTAGACAATCATTTTTTTCTCACTCAAAAACGAAGGAGGATTTTTAGTCCCTTTTCAGAGTTTATAGGGGGTCATTGAATGAAAAATAATACAAGATATTTGCCCCTTTTCTCTCAGCAGTCCTTGTAATTTGTCCTATCTCAAAAGAGTCATCAATATACATAATTTTTAAAGAGTGGATTTTTTCCCTTAATTCTTGGGCTGCCTTTCCATCACTTCTCAATTAAAATTTCTACCAGTCCGTCTCAAGGAAGAGAAAATTTTTGTAATGCATTAATATTTATTTTGTTTATTTATTTATCTGAAAGAGAAAAAAACATAATATTTTTTATAAATTTCATATTATTTCTTTGTCAAACTTTGAATGACAATGGTGACAATTCGCTTAGGAGAGTAATTGGCATTTTCGTTCAATATTCCTGGTTCAAAGCTAGAATTACCGAGAAATAGTTTCTTAAATTATAGCGGGGTGGGTTGCTCTGATCAGCCCCTTGGGGAATATGAGGTGTTGCCAGACGACATATTTGCATGAACAGAACGGAGAATTTGCATAGTTGAGCCAAGGTGTTATACATTATCGAATTGAAATGGTCACCGGGTCAGTTGTTCTAGTCATTTGACCATAAACTTCGAACCGAATACCTAATTGAGTTCTCCAATAAATATAATCGAATTTTTTCTATCAATGCAAATCAAAAGTATTCATGAAATAAATTTTTATTTATTTTATGTTTTTGAATTTTAGAAGATAAGGTATCAATAATTTCAATTCATTTGATTGGGGTTTTTGTTTTGTTGCTTTCTTTGGCGGTAACTCGATTCTAATTATTTGCGTCTTTTGTTCACAAAGTTAACTGGCTAAAATTTAGCTCCTACTTATTTATCATAAACACAGGAACTCAAACATAAAAATACATTGCTGCTTTTATCAAAATAAGACTTTTACAAGACTGGGCAAGATTCCCACAAATTTTAGGAATTTTCAGTGGCGGACTGGGCCACTATTTTTTTCAAATCGGAAGTTATTAAACTCATTTTAAATTGTTCATGTCTAATTCTTCCTTCACTGATTGGATGTATAAGAAAAATAATAATAATAGGTACTAAAGTATAGAAAACTCATAGTAAAACTTTTGAAGGAGGTCACAGAAACTAGATATTAGAGGGTTAGTGGAAATCAGCTCTATTATTATAATTTCTGGCCAGTCATACTTGTTTTGAAGGGTTATTTTTTCTGTTAAAAAACTACTCCGTGAAAAAAGAATATTCAAAATTCTAAATATGACTACTGGGAAACATATAAAATTTTTGTCATTGAAAATGAAGTAACGCTAGGTAAAAGATTAAGGCTTGATTGTTATAATAATTGAACACTGGGACAGGTTGAATGAAAATTTTTATTTTTATTTTAAAGATAAATTGAAAAAGATCGTTAAATACATATGGATTATAAATCCATTTTAAAGAGATTAAATTACCGGTATTTCGACGAAAGCGGATGAGGAATTAATTGACTTCTCTGAAGATATTGCATTAAAAATTGCTTTTGATCGTGCAGCAAAATCATTTCAGTTTTGGTTGTCGGTTCAAAGCACGCATCCGAATTTACACAACTCAACTTTAAAATTACTACTTCTTTTATAACTTCGTATACCATATATACGAATTTGGATTTTTGTGGTTGCAAATGGTCAAAATAAATATAGCAATAAACTAAAATTAGCAAACTATCTTTGCCTTAAAATGATAAATATTAAAATAAGTGTGGAAGATGTCATAAATAAAAATAGAAAACATCCTCATTAGCATAGGCGTAGTTAGGGAATGTTTCTAGGGAGAGGGGCAACCGGCCAGCTACTTGGACACCACAATCGGTAATCCGATTAGTGATCAACTAACTTTTTAGTAGAATTGACAAATTTTGGAAGTAACGAAATAATTTAATGAGAAATACATAAGTGATGCCTCGTGATAATGGAGTTTCGATTTTTCTAGGGCGAGTGGGATGAGTTTGGTAGATGAACTGCCCCCTTGCCTCCCCTGTAAATACACCCATGACTATAGTAAACTATTAGTTATCTGCGAGACCCATAGGAGAAAAATAAGAAAAAAAATTAGACCTATCACTAAATAAAAATATATTTATCTTTTAATAAACAAATATTGTATTTAATAACATTTTATTCACATATGATAGCAAAATAAGTTTCGTATTGTATATGAACAGTATTAAAATTGTAATTACATTAGAAGCTAACTCTGCGAGAGAGACTATCTCGTGAACTGATTCTCCTGTTTCAATGGAATTTTTTAGCAACTGAAGAAGGGTTAGTTTTCAAATATTTAGTGGCCTAACATAAAAATCTGTGATTTATTAATAAAAAAAAATATATTAATAAGTGAGTTGTCGACGTTGCACCCTTGAAAATTCCCCCTGAATATATTAAAATAAAACAATCAAAATCGTTAGATATATCATATAATGTTTTTAAATTCATTTTAAATAAACTTGTCTTAACGCTTTTCATTATTTAATAAAATAATTATTTAACTTCTTTGCACTGATCTCTGACGCTTCACCATGGACGCCAGGCTCATTACTTTTGATGGTAAGATGATATAATCGAATATTTAAATTATTTTATTTATTATTTAAATGATTAAATTTTAATATGTTAAATGATATTTCAATAGAGTAAAGTGGACTTCATGAATCCATGTCAAATAATCTGTCCCCATCTAATGTCAAGAGACGTCCCAACCAACGTCTCGATAAAACAAACAAAAAAAAATTTTAAATAAGAAAGAAAACGATCATCATTTCATAGTAACTTTTTAATATAAGAAAATAGCATTTTAATTAAGAATTTTGTAGTTTAAAAGAAATTGTATGAAATGATTCAATTTCTTCTCTCCGGGAGCGAATCAATTAGAAATGGCAAAAAGTTTTTTTTTTTTACATTAAAAATTTATTCAAATCTATTGAAATTTCATATTTCTCTGTTATTTTTATAAATCTTTTATATCAAATAATTATTATTAGAAAATTTCTATTTTAAAGGGTAGTTTATTTAAAGTCCAACTTGAAAAAATGCTAATAACTCCTTTAATTTTTTTTTAAATATGAAATTAATAGATATAAAACAATTAATTATTAATAATTTGATTCAATTTTGATTATTAATAATTTGATTCAATTTGATTATCAATAATTTGATTCAATTTTGAACGAAATCGATTTAGTACTTTTTGAGAAAATCGTCAAAAACCCCGAATCCGTCTATGAAAGGCCGTTTTAGAAACATTTTAAAATTCACATCCATGTCACAAGTCAATGTTTCGTTTCATATGACTTTTTTAACGTTTTTCAAAGGCATCTCGTGCTTTCAAAAAACATCGTTTTTTAGACAGTTCAGATAGTTTTTGACGATTTTCTCAAAAAGTACTGAATCGATTTCGTTCAAAATTAAATTAAATTATTAATAATTAATTGTTTTATAATATCCATTAATTTCATATTTTTAAAAAATATTTCCATGGAATTATTATCATTTTTTCAAATTGGACTTCAAATAAACTACCCTTTAAAATGAAAATTTTCTAATAATAATTATTTGATATAAATAAAAGATAAATGAAAATAACACAGAGATATGAAATTTCAATAGATTTGATTAAATATCTAATGAGAAAAAATAAAACTTTTTGCCATTTCTAATTGATTCACTCCTGAGAGAAGAAATTGAATCATTTCATACAATTTCTTTTAAACTACACAATTCTTAATCAAAATGCTATTTTCTTATATTAAAAAGTTACTACCTATGAACCTCAAGATAGATTAAATCAATAAAATAAGATCGATGTCTTTCTTATTTTTAATTTTTTTGGTTTGTTTTATCGAGACATTGGCTTGGACGTCTCTTGACATTAGATAGGGACACATTATTTGATATGGATTTGAAGGGATGGGTTGACTGGGATATATATTCGGGGTGAATTTATTTCCAAGACAACTCTTCCTATAAAAATAACTTTATTCACGAGATGGGGGTTTACAAAGTTGTCTGAGGCTTCTTCTCTGGTCTCGAGAGTTTTTGTGTGTTGACAGGATGGACGCTGGCTATGCGTGCAGCTTCCGTCGGCTTGGTGGCGCTGGGGTGTTGACCTGAGCTCCCGCGGTGGCGCGCTCTCTTGAAGTCTTATTGTGGGTGAATATGTTCCCCACAGATTCATGAAGTCCATTCACTTTACTCTATTGAAATATTATTTAACATATTAAAATTTAATCATTTAAATAATAAATAAATAAATTCTAACATTTTCGTAGAATTGACAAATTTTGAAAGTAACGAAATAATTGAATGAAAAATACATAGGTGGTGCCTCATAATAATCGAGTTCTATTTTTCTAGTGGGGTCAATGAGTTTTGTAGGGCAGTCTCTGCCCCTCTTTCTCCCCCTAAATAGGCTCATAGTCATTAATCACAAACACTCACTGCATTGGAGAGAATTGTTCAAACCTTCATGTACAGATAGACAAGGAATAATAAAAAAAAAAATCTTTTGGATAATTTTTTTCACATCATTCTACATAATATATTAATAATGCAATATAAATAAAAGAATTTTCATTTTCTAAAATATTTATTATTTCAATAATTTAAACTTTTGAAGTGATAAATAATTTAAAAACAGAATCCTGAAGGAAAAGAACTCGAAGATTATTATGCTATATGGAATGTTTGTTTCTTTGTCATGGTGGATATCATTATTCTACATTAATACTTATCTTTTTTTGATTAAGAAATATTAATACAATCAGTACATTTTATCTGAGGCCCGAGACAATTTTTTTTTTCTTCAAATGTGGCCCGTGTAAGCCAAAAGGTTAGACACCCTTGGTCTAGATGTCTAGAACATTGATTTCCTAGCGCAAAACCTAAGGGTTTCGCGAAAATTACATAGTAAAATAGTATCTGCCAGGCAGCAGCATTACCCCAAGACTTAGTTAAGCATTTGTAGGGTTTGCGAAAAGAAAAAGTTTGGAAAACACTCTTCAATGCCTAGGATCTAGGCAAGCAAATTCTTACAAATTCAAAAGATTATATTTACCTTAATTAATTTGCCTTCGGTGCATTTTGGTCAAGAAATGTTAATTAAAATTACCACTGCTGGGTATGGTTAAGTATTGTAATCGTAAATGAAAAAAGTGTTAAAATTTGAATTTTTATTTAAATCACACATAATTAATTATAATTATTTATTGAACACAAACAAATAATCATAATTTTGTGTGATTTAAATAAAAATTCAAATTTTAATCTAATTAATCACAAAATTAAAAGCTTCAACAGCTTCATTACTAAGAAAAAAGTTTTGTTTTTTTACTCATAATTTGGAAATATTTCAAAAAACAGTAAAAACTACTTTGATAAAAAAAATATGAGTGAATTTTATAGTTTTTTGTTTTACAATAACCCCTTGTATATTTAGCAATGCAAGTTAATATATACATATTTTAAGAGATATTAATTATTTTGTCAAAATTTTAATTAATCTCTTGCCTAATTGTGTGTACGTTTTCTAACTAAAAAATCAATGAAGATATCAAAACAAAATTTTATATTAAGACATTTTATATTGAGATTAAGTGCTGATTCGATTTTGGTTGAAATCGGACCAAAAATTAGGGGAAGAGTGTTTTTAAAAAAATTGAACCCATCTTTTGAAATTTCATTGAAAAATGAAAATATACCAAGCCAAAGTGATTTTGCATTCCGATTGATTTCAGTTAAATGAATTTTATTTTCTTATTCTTATTTTAGGTTACTTGGTTAAAATTAATTAAATATCAATCTCATCAATAATAATACTCTTCTTTAAGAAACAGTTTATTTTTCGCATAGAGCTAAAAAAATTATTTTAGGTATATAGAAATAGATTAATTATAATCAACAATCATATAATCGTCAAACTCATTAGAATTTCGAAATTGAATATTAATGGTTTATTAATCCATCTTAATTAAATAGCACTTCTAAATGCTTTTTAATCAACCTATGATTATCCATTCTCTTATAATTATGATTAATATTTTTTTAAGTTATTTTTTAAAATTGTATGTCATTAATGTGTGTCTATCTCCGGTTAAACCGGTGGATTTATTTGAATGTCAGCTAAATCATCTAACCCCCAAATATATGTGCAATGTGTATCCTGCCATCGTTAGGTCTAAAAGCATAGGTTTAGAATCTAGGAAATATCCGCAAGATAGGATTACGTCAGGTCATTATTTTTTTTTTTTTTTATGGTATGGGTTAGAATGCCGAACGTGATTTTTTTCATATTTCATACTTGATATAAATATTTGATATACCTATTACAATAATTTCTCGATTATATAGAATAGATTGAAATATATACATTAATATTATTGTTGTTGTAGAATGTTGAGGTATTTCGGAAAAAAGTACAATACGGATGGTAGGTATATAGAAAAAACTTTTAATGTGGTTTTTGTGTACACACAAACTTTTAATGTGGTTTTTTGTGTACACAAAAAACCACATTAAAAGTTTTTTATATATACCTACCATCCGTATTGTACTTTTCCAAAATACCTCAACATTCTACAACAACAATAATATACATAAACGCAAACTTTGGCTGATCACTGTGGACCCTTCCACGAGTCTCCATTAACTTATTTTATACATTAATGTAAAGAGAAGGAAACGTTTCATTCATTCATTCAAGCTCAACCTAAACCACTGGACCTAGACAAATAAAATTTGGAGTGTAGGTATATTCTTTCTAAGGATTTATGTTTGTGTTAAGAAAGGATTTTTGAAATTAGAACCCTAAAAGGGGAAAAGGACCCCAAAATATCTTTTCAGAGTTGTTCAAGATCTCTTAAACTCGAAAAGATATCGATATGAGTAAAAATGGTGGGATAGAACTATCTCTTTTCCTTTAGAGCTAAGGCATTGCAAAGATGCAAAATACAAGTCCAGATCTGTTTCGGACTATTAGAGATTGATATCTTAATTTCTATTATTATAAAAATGGCTTTTGCCTGTTGAACTTGGATCAAACGATACTCGCTATAGAGAGAGAATATTCAATTGGACTAAAATTCGTACAAAAATGTAAAAGAATCGAACTTATTGTTGGTATAACTGTCGAGTGTATCTAATCTAAAAATTTTTTTTACGTTTTCCTTCATTTTTATGATTAAATTTAATGCTGAATATGAAAAAATAATCGACTTTTGGATGGTAAGCAATTAATTTCTGATTATTTCTTTAATGAGACTTAAAATGTTCCGAAAAGAATAAGTTGATTGAAACAGAGTGAATGAATGATCTACTTCAATAGATATTTTATTAGCGATTTAATCGATTTCGATTAGAAATTAAATACATTTCATATTTCACTATTGTGAAGTTGTCCTGGTCATTGATTATTTATTATAGACCCTAGGTATATGATAGTTCCGAATTCTAGCTCTTTATCAAGTGTTTAAATCCGGTGAATTATTTAAGTCGAAACATTTTTAGAATAATTCTACTTTTACAATTTATTCAATTCATACTCCACATAAATACTTGATAAACCCTTTAAAAATAAATAAATAAATAAATAAAAAATAAAATAAAATAAAAAATTATTTAAAGATTTCTGGACTCGAATAAATTTTTTTTGAGTATATCGGCTTTATTTCGAATCATTCTTATTCATGAGTAAAGTATTTAGAGAAGCGAATTTTTTAAAAAGTTTTGTGTAATTTATTCTACTATTTATGGTTGAGGCGTTCTCCAAATCGCTTCGATTTAATTTCGACATGATAATCGGGCTGGTAATTGAAAATCATATTTAAGACACATATTAGAGATTAAAGTATAAAGGAGTCTACAACTCTCGAACTTTAATGGAATTTAAGCGGCTTTAAATTTAACATAATTCTTGCTATTCTCTACTAATGTTAGAGTTTCACAGAATTCCACCATTTTTCCTTGGCTTTTTATATAGATTATCTGATGTATGAAGCAATTTTTTTTTGTGGCCATTTTTACGGCTTGATTCACTTATGAAAATAGTGATCGATATGTGTAAGCAAATATCACGTGACTAATATACATATGTCAAGTGAAATTTGTTGACAAATTAATCACATGACATATAGGTATATGGATTGTCTTGTGTCGTGTGTTTTTCGTGAAGATTTTTTCGGGTTACTTCCCTATCAACATTATATGCTATTATTATCAAACATATTCTAATCGTTCACATCCCCAGTCGTGGGAAATAATCTCAAGAGATCAGTAGCTCAGTGTTTAAGAGCCTTAATCTTTAGAGCATCGTGTCAGTTTCGTTAAGGTCTCGGGTTCGAATCCGTAATATGTTTTTTCCGAGGGGTGGGTGATCCGGCTATTGGAAGTATGTGTACACCTCTTTGGAAGTATTTTGGAAGTACTTGGAAATATTTGGAAGTAATTGAAATATTTGAAAGTATTTGGAAACATTTGGAATTACTTGAAATATTTGAAGTGCTTGGAAATATTTGGAAGTACTTGGAAATATTTGAGTACATAGTGGAAGTAGGTGTACCGCATATTAGGTCGCGGTTCACCTCAGTTTTCTTTGTTTTCTAATTTTAAGTTAGTTAATATACAGTAGTACTTATTATTAAACATAAAGAGATTCAGAACTGAGAAAAAGAATTGATTCATCAGTATTTTTATTATAAGGTTGCAAGAAGAAGACTCTTGTATTCGTCAAAATAAAATTTTAGATATAAGATCAATTTCCAGTTCTCGAAGTCATTGGGCTAATGTCAATTCCTTTAGCCGAAATTGAAGAAAAAGTGGATTTGAAATTATTCTCATTTAAAATTCTAAGGGGTATCCGATTTAATTGAAATACATAAATAATCTTTTTGAAAATTAAAGCCACACAGGGTACTTTCTCCGATGAGCTCAGAGTTCAAGCAAAATTACTACTTATGATAGTTAGATCCCGTAGCTGTTGTTCACGCGAATTCTTAGCTTGAGTCTTTTTTACTTTTATCCAATGCAAAGCATGGGTAAAGTATTGCAATCGCTCTCGGAGCAAGCGTGGCTTCAAAGGGTCCTCAGGTAAAGACTACGGAACCCATGGACTCAATTAAAGTCACAAATTGTAGTATTCAATTAGGTTGAATATTAGCACGTGGCGGTTTTGCCAAAAATTACATGGGGTCTCGTCGAGAGGCCAAAAAGTGCGATTTTTTTCATTTAGTGCGTGCGTATGGATGGATGTATGGATGGATGTATGGATGGATGTATGGATGGATGTTATCGCTTTTTTGGCCCACGATTTTTTCCACACCGTTGCACCGATTGAAATGAAATTGAAAACCTACCATTAGTTTAACAAAATGAAGCGCTGATTAGTTTTTGGTACATATCGGCCCACAAACATTAGTACTTTATTTCAGTACTTTTTTAGTTTTTTCTAAATATCTTGAAAATGACTTAACCAATTTTGATGAAATTTAATATCCTAATTAAGTACCTTGGGGACCACAAAAAAGGTTAAATAAAGTTTTTAGTAAAATTATATTTTAAAGTACTTTACTCTAGAGTAAGATGGTACTTTTTTAATTTTTTAAATTCTTTAAAATTTATTCATTTGAAAGTTTTAATATAGCTCATTTAGCCTTGCTTAAGTAAGAATGGATAGGCTTCTTCTGTGAAATGCTAAAAATTTGGGAGGAATTTTTATGAGTAACCATAGCAACTGCGTTGTTTTCTTATCCGTTACCTTTGCTGAAGACAGAGAAATCGATTTTAAACCAAAAATAGCGATTGATTCTCATCTAGTTCTTGAGGAATAATCATTCTATATTGGATTTTTGACGTTTCGGTTTTTATTAGTAACCATTGCTGAAGACATAGAGAAATCGACTTTAAACCAAAAATAGCGATTGATTCTCATCTAGTACTTGAGGAATAATCATTCTATATTGGATTTTTGACGTTTCGGTTTTTATTAGTAACCATTGCTGAAGACATAGAGAAATCGACTTTAAACCAAAAATAGCGATTGATTCTCATCTAGTACTTGAGGAATAATCATTCTATATTGGATTTTTGACGTTTCGGTTTTTATTGGTAACCATTGCTGAAGACATAGAGGAATCGACTTAAAATCAAAAATAGCGATTGATTCTCATCTAATACTTGAGGAATAACAATTTACATTAGATTTTTGACGTTTCGATTATTATTGGTAACCATTGCTGAAGACATGGAGGAATCGACTTAAAATCAAAAATAACGATCGATTCTTATCTAATACTAGAGGAATAACCTTATTGCATTCCATTTTTGATGTTTTGACTATTAATGGAAACCTCTACTGAAAATGTAGAAGAATCGACTTAAAATCAAAAAGACTAAATTTTTTTGGTAAACAACTCAAGCTTGAGTTGTTTGCGATAAAAGAATTTAGTCTTTTTGATTTTAAGTCGATTCTTCTACATTTTCAGTAGAGGTTTCCATTAATAGTCAAAACATCAAAAATGGAATGCAATAAGGTTATTCCTCTAGTATTAGATAAGAATCGATCGTTATTTTTGATTTTAAGTCGTTTCCTCCATGTCTTCAGCAATGGTTACCAATAATAATCGAAACGTCAAAAACCTAATGTAGAATTGTTATTCCTCAAGTATTAGATGAGAATCGATGGCTATTTTTGATTTTAAGTCGATTCCTCTATGTCTTCAGCAATGGTTACCAATAAAACCGAAACGTCAAAAATCCAATGTAGAATGGTTATTCCTCGACTCTTAAATGAGAATTATTTTTGAATTAATTTCAATATGAACTACAAATTGCAAGTGATATCTGATTAATAATAAAGGAACAAACATATTAATATTTCAAATGAATTTGGATAAAGTTTAGCAACGATCCGTTGCAGTTTATTTAAGTTTAATGACATAATTGATAAAGAGCTTGGGAGCCGGTAGTCGAGCGGATAAAGTAATTTTCTGCAAAAACACATCACTGATTCGATAGCTAGAAGCCAAAATTTTAAAAATTAATATTTGAAAAATATTAATAATAACGGTCCCCCACTCTAGGAACTGACAATCCCTGGTTCTAAATCCAGGGGATGGCAACGGGAAACCACATCTGTGAAAAATTTTCCCAGGAAAATTACAATGGAAACGATACTCTCCATAGTGATTGCCGATGCTCCATTGTGTATGGCACTTGAAGAAGAAGAAGAAAGAGTTATACTATAATTAATGATTTTTACATATTAATTACATATATCAGATTTATTAATTATTATTAATAATTAATTAATATTCTATTAGACCTGATGCTCTAACACTAGCCAAGTAAAAGGACTGTTAGCGAATTCCCTTGGCTCTTTTAAACCCTTAAGCAGGAGGAAAAATAGATCCTCCGAAATGTTAGTTTTTTAAAGAAGATAAAATAGCATTCTAATAAATGGTTTTATTCACAATTTGTAGTTTTTATTATCCTTAAGTCCACTTTCCATCAATTCACCATTTAATTTAAATATAAATATGTATTAAATAGTAAGAAATAGATCCATTGAAGTTAACAACTATTTCTTTCTAATTGAACAAGGGATTCCATTAGGGAATATCAGTCTTTAAACTTTATTTAATTCTCTAACTTTCAATTAACAAGATACATTGACGAAAGAAAAGAAAACTAAGTTATTCAGTGAGAATTAAATATTTGTTAGAAAGTAAAATTTTACTCAAATATCCATTTGAAGTTAGTAGTTATTTTATTTGCGAAATTCTCTTGAATATTGAACTTTTAACACATGCATTCATTTATCTATAACGAGATTATATCCTCTTTCGGTATTGTCCTCCATCTATTCCATTTATTCCGAAGCTAATTCCAGCGAGTCGTTTTATTCTTCTTTTTCATTTGAAGCTGGAACAAGAATGGGCTCTCGGTAGCTTGCATACAGTCAACCCTTTCGCTCTGTAATAACCTTGATATAAATAAACCATAGAGCGAAAAAGGATCTGAAAAGCAATGGGGAGAGGAATTAAATTAGCAATATTAAAAACTTATCTCTTCATTGGGATAAATTAACCAATCAATATTTTATGAAAGTGAAATCGTTAGATTGTTGTCGAGAGAGTAAGTAATTTTCGCCATCTTGCAATTAGGGAGGTTCTTTCGCGACAATCCACACAAAAGTTTTAGCCTCGTAACCACTCTATAAATATGAACGGAACTAAAATTTTAGGTTATGTTTTTTTAACGTAACTGTCCACTCACACTTCGAAATCTCTATATGGACACACACATACTTGCCCGCTCGTTTCCAAGCCATTGTGCTTATATCCCCTCAACTAAAAATAATCGCCCAAATATGTTTTTTTTGTTTTTTATCAAAACTACGTGGTAAATAATTTCAATTTTTTTTAAGTTACACCGAATATATTATTCTAACAAATATTAGTTTTTCATCAAGATGGTGAAAGTCCTTCAATGATAAAAAATAAAATAAAGGTCATATCCCCACCCTTTCCCTATCTTCTCTATGGTTTCCAAGCCATTGTGCTTATATCACCTCCACTAAAAATAATCGCCTAAATATGTTTTTTTTTGTTTTTTATCAAAACTACGTGATTAATAATTTGATTTTTTTTTTAAGTTACTCCGAATATATTATTCTAACAAATATTAGTTTTTCATCAAGATGGTGAAAGTCCTTCAATGATAAAAAATAAAATAATGGTCATATCTCCACCCTTTCCCTATCTACTCTATGTTAAAAATGTCATTTTTAATTGCAATTATTTCATGTTTGGTGTGGTAAATCGTCTTCAAATTTTAACAGTATGTGTATTATGATTTTAATGACTTATATTCCAAGTTTCAAAGACTTCTTGAATTTTTGCATTTGTGAAAGAACTACCTTAAGAAAATAAATTTATAAAAGACTATCAAAAGACAATCATCCGAACCTACCTATAGTAGTCTTTTCGATTATATATTCTCATCAAAATAGACAACGTTAACTTCTGATTTCACTAACCAAACTTAAACTAAGATAATACTTAGATTAACCTCAAACCAACTAACTATTTTGGTAAATTGTATGTAAATTACAATTTAGGTGAAAATTCGTCCCGGATTAAAGCCCAGTGTCCCGTATTAATATTTGTCCCGGAAAATATCCTGAGCTAGATAATTCATAATATCTTGAGAATATTATAATATTCGATTATATTTTATTCGCGCATCTCTGTGTACATGACTATATGAACGCATTCACTCATCTACGCGCATAGTTATGTTTACACTCACCACACACTTATTATATTATAAATAATTTTTTACTGTATTTTCATATTTTACTTTAGTTTTCCATTTAAATATTTTTTGGAATTTTTTTTTAATGGGGTGTGTAGTCAATGTCCCGGATTGGACTGCGGAAAAAATGGTCATCCTACCTATGATACTTAAGGAAAAAGCATCGCTTAGTCTTACTTAATTTTAATTTAATTAAATTTAATTAAACAATTAATTTTTCAAATTTGGTTTGAGGTTAATTTAAGTGCTACTTTAGTTTAATTTTAGTGGGTGAAATCGGGTGCTAGAAATTTAAGTTTTTTTCCCATAAGAAGTTTGAGATCATATGCAATCACATTAGCAAGGAATTACACATCTGCCACCTTGAAAGTATAGTAATCTATAAAATTCATTAAAAAGTTCACTTTGATACTCAAAAAATAATTGGTAATAGTGTCAACTCTCATCATAGTATTAGTAACTGTCAAAGCTTGTATTTTTGTGATTAAATTTATTGAAGGTTGACCTTTTGTTTAAATCACAGAATTTCTCTTTTATATTTTAGGTTCATTTTATAGTATATTTCATTTTTCTTGTTTTTATTTAGTTTGAAAATCTTATAATTTTAATTTTTACTTTACAAAAAAGCCCTTATGAATTAACATCAAATAAATTATATTTTACGAGATATTAATTATTTTTTCAAAATGTCAGCAACCAAATTTTGAGTACCCTCTAGCTCAAAAACTAGTGTGAATATCAAAATGAAATTTCCCATATAGTTTTGCTTCATTGAGATTAAGAGTTGATTAGATTTTGGTTGAAATTGAACAAAAAATTAAGGGAGAGGGGGTTAAAAATTAAAATTATAAGATTTTTTAAACTAAAGAAAAACAAGAAAAATGAATTATACTATAAAATTAACCTATAGTATAAAAGAGCTGTGATTTAAAGCACCCATTCCAATTTTATGGTTAACTGATTTATCTCAATGATATTGTAATGCTTATTACTTATCTTGGTATTGAGTTTCGTTAAAAGTTATATCTAAATTATAAGCATATTTATTCATTTAAATTCCAGTTTTCTTTCATAAATATATTTAATCGATTCTCAACGAACAATGTAAACATTTTAAAGTAATTCGAGAACTTATGTAAAGTGAGTCTAACCATTGTGATTAGAAGGTATCGCTCAGAAATTTCTATTGAATTACCGAACTCCGAACTGAATTTGATATTACATTCCTCTCTTTTCTTTTCCATTACCTCAGTCTTTCTCTGTTTTGGAAATTTAATAAGGATTATTTATCACAAGTTTTAAGTATTCGTCTAGTCCAGAGCTGTCCAACCCGTAGCCTGCGGGCCGCATGCGGCCTATCACTGCAACGAGTGTGGAGTATGGCCCAACATAAAATCCTAAACATCCTTAAAATATTGAAAAAACACACCAATGAAAGTTTGTAAATGGATTTAAAAATAATAAGAGATTAAAAAAATTATATTGGAGTGTCTTAATAATCATGCCAGTCAGTAAGCCCTGTATATAGAGGATCCAAAAAGTGGTCAGCAGTGGTTACATTAATTGCGGGAATTTTTTTTAGGATCGTTTGATTTGGCGTGGGTATGCCAATCTAAGTTTTCGACCCCGAAAGTGTGAGGGACAACTTTTGGTGGCCGAAAAACCTAGAAATTTTCGGACTTTTACCAGTTTTTCGCTTATAACTCGAAAACGGTCCATATTTTGCAAATAACCGCCCCATAGTAAATTAAAGATGACAAAATTTCGCGTCGATTAAAAAAAATTGGTCCAGTAGTTCGATTTTTTATGGGGATCCAAAAAACAGCCATCCCGAAAACTCGCACTTTTTTTATTTTTTGCCATTTTGACCATGAAGGAGTACGTTTTCTACAAAGACCATTCTATACAATTGAAATAGACTAAATTTATTACAATTCAAACAAAGTTAAAGTTAATTGGATAATGGTAAACGGTGCCGAAAATCGCACTTTTTCTTTCATAAAATGCAAACCACTTATCCTAGAAACTTGATTTCTATCTCATTCTCTAAGAAATTTTATTGACTTGACTGTTTATTTGTACCACTTTTTTTTATAAAACTCTTTGATTTATAGATAATTAGCATTTTCCGGAAAGGAAATGATCAGAATACTCAAAAGTGGGATACTTTGACCGAAACAGGATTTTCAGCTGAAACCGAAATCGAAACTTCTAGTGGGTCTCAGTTTCGTTCGAAACCGAAATCGAAACTTATTTAAACTTGTATTGTATACTGAAATCTACTAATAGTAATATTGACAATGGATAACGATCTGATGCCGGAACTTCGGAGGAGGCGACGGGCTGGCTGGGCATCTTGGTGCAATCCGCGACGTCATCGATTGATCAAGAGATCCCGAGCTCAAGGCAGGACTTTTCAACTCCGATGTGCTGCCGGCTCTTACATATGGATGCGAAACATGGGTTTAACAAAAGTCCATGAAAACAAATTAAAAACATCTCAGTCCGCATTAGAGAGAAGACTTCTTGGCACCACTCTCCAAAGACAACGGGTTTTTAATCTTCACAATACCGAGATCATAAATGTTTTCGGTGAAGGACATTTTGACTCACGCTAACGCAGCCAAACACAACTGGGCGGGTCATCTTGTGAGGAGAGAAGATAATCGGTGAAGTACCGCTACCCAGTGTGGATCCCCAGAGACAAAGTGAGACCTCCTGGACGTCCGCCATTTCGATGGGGGACTCTCTAAACTACAAAAAGTTTTTAGGAAAAAATAAAAACCGACTTCAAAAAAATTAAATGCAACAAATAAAATACACTAAAAGGTATAAAATAATTATTAACTTATTTAGTTACAACTAAACTACGAAATATTAAGAAGAAATTACTTTTCGAAGTCGGTGTCAAACATATACCTTTTATGAATCGCACTCGACGGATCTTACTTAGTACGTTTAGTGGGTACGCTCGCTTATAGGTATAGTTTGTTTGGCACCGACTACAAAAGTAATTTCATGTTAATATTTCGTAGTTTAGTTGTAACTAAATAAGTTAATAATTATTTTATACCTTTTAGTGTATTTTATTTGTTGCATTTAATTTTTTTGAAGTGGGTTTTTATTTTTTCATAAAAACTTTTTATATTTTCTCTTTTTATTGATGTTATTAATAGTGATCATATCATCAGAACTTGACCAAATTAATATGGCACCATCCCTAAGATACCCCCTTTCCAATAAAAAAGAATCATCGAAATCGGTTCATAAACAAAGAAGTTAGGCCCTAACAAATCTAACAAAAAGGTCTAATACCTATGAAAAAATGGGACCAATTGGAAGGTAGACTGAACCCAATGCAAATTTTTTTTCAAAATCGGTTCACAATTGGCGGAGATATGAGGTAACATAGGCACAAAAAAAAAAATTCAGTCGAATAGAGAACCTTCTCCTTTTTAACCGACTTCAAAAAAGGAGGAGGTTCTCTATTCGATTGAATTTTTTTTTTTTTTTTTTTTTTTGTGCCTATGTTACCTCATATCTCCGCCAATTGTCAACCGATTTTGAAAATTTTTTTGCATTGGGTCCAGTCTAGCTTCCGATTGGTCCCATTTTTTTCGATTTTTTTTCATAGGTATTAGACCTTTTTTATTAGGTTTGTTTAGGTTTGTTTAGACCTAACCTCTTTGTTTATGAACCGATTTCGATGGTTCTTTTTTTATCCGAAAGGGGGTGTCTTAGGGATGGTGTCATATTAATTTGGTCAAGTTCTGATGATATAATCACTATTAATAACATCACTAAAAAGAGAAAAATAAAAATTTTTAAGAAAAAAATAAAAACCGACTTCAAAAAATTAAGTGCAACAAATATAAAAATACACTAAAAGGTATAAAATAATTATTATCTTATTTAGTTACAACTAAACGACGAAATATTAACACGAAATTACTTTTTGAAGTTGGTGCCAAACATATACCTTTTATGAATCGCACTCGACGGATCTTACTTAGTACGTTTGGCGGGTACGCTCGCTTATAGGTATAGTTTGTTTGGCACCGACTTTAAAAAGTAATTTCGTGTTAATATTTCGTCGTTTAGTTGTAACTAAATAAGATAATAATTATTTTATACCTTTTAGTGTATTTTTATATTTGTTGCACTTAATTTTTTGAAGTCGGTTTTTATTTTTTTCTTAAAAATTTTTTTTTGAAGTCGGTTAAAAAACACGGTTCGAGACACGAGTGGGCGCAAAGTAATCCACCACTGGACGACACTGGCAAGAGACAGAAGGGCATGGCGTAGAAATTGGGACCCGCGTGCACCAAACAGAGGCACTGAGGAACGGGTCGTCTAAGTAACTAAGTAGTAAGTAATCTAGTATATTTTTTACACATATACAGAGAGGTAACGTTAATGTATTGAACAACGGTAATTTAAACATGTTAATGACTTACTCTTGTAAGTAAACTTTGTCAAAAATCAACACTTAAATATAAAGTATAGACTCACTAATTGAGTATTTTAATTGTGTTCACAATATTCTTAAGACTAATGTATTATTCATTTAAAGAAAATTAACATATTTTAATGACTTAATCTTTAAGTAAACGTTATCAAAAATCAACACTTACAATTAGATATAAAGTACACAGACTCCCTAATACCTTAGTATTTTAATTGTGTTCACAATATTCTTAAGACTTATTTATTTTTTGTATTTATTGAGATTTTGGGCTTAGTACTAGGAAATTAAATAATTACTTAATTGTCAGTCTCAACAAAGTTACAATAATTTGTACGACAATCAAGTACTTAATTAAAAAAAGTTATAAAATCAATAATGAAATATTATTGTGATTACTAGATTAGTAATCAATTTTAGTATTCGTAATTAAAAAGTCTTATATTGTACGCTAAGAATGACGCGCGACAATATACGAACAATGAGTTTCCAATTATTCGGCCGAAACCGAACCTTCAAGGTCGGTAACTAAATCTAACATTAAAATTAAAAAATAATTCTAATAATAATAATAAAAAAAGCTTATTTTTATAATCTGCACATTTGTGCCAAGTTTCAGTTTTCTAGCTCGGAAGAAATTCTGTAAGAAGTGACGAAAATACAAAATGCCATTAATGTACATACAAACCTACACATATAAAAAGTCTTTAAAAATACCCAATTTAAATCCATAGAAGACGAAGTTTTTATTATAATCTTCATTTTCGTCAATACAGGGATACATAACCGAATTAACATCATCATAAGATGCACGTACTTGTGAATGATTATTATCAATATTTTAACTATTCTTCCCTCTATTATTACCTCTCTTATTACTTAGAAGAATTGTAAGTAGTTTTAATTGTTTAATTTATCCTTTCAGATTCAGTTCTGGATTTAAGTGGCTGTAGATTTAATTCTTGAAATTTAGAGTATTGCTAATTTTGTAAGTTACTATCATTTAATATTTTTAATTCTTCATAGAGTTTCGCTCACCACTGGTTGACCATCCCTCAGTAGTAAATGTCGTATTAGTTTCAGGATATTGTCTATATATAAACACATCATCATTTTTCATTTGTTTTCCAATATAACAGGGTGACAAAAAAACCTCGGTTCAACCTTTTGTAGTATAATTTTATTATAGGGTGGGCCATCTAACTTTTGGAATTTGAATCGGATATTCGCTCCGAGCGCAACAGAGACAGTGCCATAAATGACACGTTTAAGAACTTCGGGTACAATCTACCTCCTTATTAGGCATTCATCTATGTATTTTAACGTGTATTTTACTGAATCAAAAAGTGTTTAATTATTTTACTTTAACTTATAAAGTGAATCAATTGATAATGAATTAAAGTAAAAAAAGTTTTCAAGTGCTCAACTGTAAAAACACTTCATTTAACTCCAACTATGAATTTTATTGTTTTCTTTCGACTAACTCTAACTATCCGCACAAAGTTCTTAGACGTGTACATTGGTTGAAATCTTTAAAAAAGTCGGAGTAAGTATAAGGAAATAATTAATTAATTCATACAAACAGTTTTATATAATTGAGAAATGATACTTAGAAAATCTTGTAGAACTATCAAATTAAGCTCTAAAATACCAACTTATCTTGGTTGTTTACGGTTTGATTTTCAAAAATAAGTTGTTCTTTTGTTTGCAATAAAATGATGAACATCTTTGTATATGAAATGCAATTTGATAACTTTAATAATTAAGAAGATATAACTGATTTGCGAATTGACATAAACGATATTTTGAAGAAAACTTCTATATTTCAGTAGTTATTGTTTCTATTAAATATAGTTTTATTATATGAAATGTTTAGTATATTATTGTGAATAAAACGACACTTAATTTTTAAAATTTGGTTGAAAATTAACCGAGTTAGGAGCTGAAATCAATGATTAACTTTACAAAATGTTCGGATTTACTAACAAATTTGCCTTGTTAAATACAATTTGATCAGAAAAGTTTAGTAAAATAGAGAATGTACTTTGTCTCAGGGACGGCAGCTGGAGGCCATTTGCATAGGTAATATTTTCATTGTTTACATCCCTATAAGTAAAAAGTCTGGTGGGTTGTCTTGCCGACGTCCGAAAGAACCAGGAAATAAATACAAGTGGGTGGATCATTTTTAAAATTGAATTATAAAACACAAAAATATTAACAAATGTTAACTTGATATTGTATCCACAATCCATTAGCTATATCAAAGATTAAATATTATTATAATTTTCAAATAAAATTCGAATTCCCTCGATAGTAAATCGGGCAAAAGACTAGAAATAGCTTTGAATTCAAGCACCCGCTATGTCTTAAATCAAAAAGCACCTAGTCATCTTTCGGACCAGGATAATAAACTCATTTAAATAACGAAACTATAGTCTCGTTATAAATAAATAAAATTTATAATTCCAGCAGAAGACACACTCTTTTATTGTCTCCTTCAATATATAAAAATTCTGCTACTCTTGGCAAAAACTTTCAATTTAATATTTATAAGCTATTAAATTCTGATAAATTCATTTGCCCGTCTTACTTGGAAAATCTATTTGTCGTCGGTCGCTCCACCAGGAAGACAACGCTAGTGCTGGTGCACTATAAAACTATACACTTCTTTCATTCCTTCAAATTGGCGGGTGCAAGTCTTTGGAATGAACTTCCATCCAAATTTCATGCAAACCCGACTCTTGGCGCTCTCAGGTCTTCGTTTAAGGATCCCAATAACTGATACTCCTTAGTCATATTTCTTTTATGTCTTCTTAATCTTTCTTTACTCTTTTCTTCCCCTTCAAAATTTGTGTATTGGTGAACTTTTTTGCCAACTTTGTAAAATATTGTGCTAAATTGTGTATAAACACTAGGTGGGACCTAAGGTCATATGTTTGTATACTTTGTGAAATAAATAAAATAAATAAATAAGTATATGCTGTGTTCAGAGGCCTAGTCACGGGGGAGGTTAGAACCCCCCCCCTACCAAGAACAGAGCTCATGGAATGAGTAACGGCAACGACAACTGTTTCTTATGGTAAACTAACAGTAATTAAATATATTTCATATGTTATTGTTCTTTTTTAATTTCTTGAAGTACATTTTTAGTTCAGTTAAATTTTTCTCTAAAGGGCCACTCGCGGAAATGTTTTGGTATAGTTTTGATTTCTTGAGGATTGGGATCATATCCTGTCATGGAAAATTCTAGATATCTATAAATCTAAGAGTTTTATAAAAAAAGTGCTCCAAGTCAATAAAATTTCCTAGAGAATGAGATAGAAATCAAGTTTCTACGATGAGTAGCTTTCATTTTATGAAGGAAAAACTTCATTTTTCTTTTCAAAAGATTGCAGTTTTTCAAAACTTCAACCTTATTGGGGCACGGGTTACCATTATCTAATTAAGATTAAACTTTATTTGAATTGTAACAAATTGAGTCTAGTTAAAAATGTATAGCGCTCACAACTACCCCAAAACTTTCCGGGTAAAAACACAATTTAACTGGACTATTTGTTTTAATAAAACAAAATTCCCCCTAAATATTTTGCTTTGTGGATTGCCCTCCCCCCCTGAAAATTTTCTGGCTACGCCACTGGCTGTAGTTAGTATATATGGAGATCTAGAACGGTGATTATTAGCCTGATTTGGAATCGGACGATATTTTTAGTGTTCCGTAATAAAGTAAAACAGAATCCTATACGAGACCAAGATGAATTTGAACCTTGTAATAGTCCAAAAATTTGGATGGTTGAAAATAATGTCTGGATCAAATAGAAAACTAATTACACAGCTTCATATTTTACTAGAGAGATTATATGGTTATGCCAAGAAATGTATACCTAGGGCCGGATTTAGACCTGATAAGGGCCTAGGTATTTGAGATATGGAGCCCTTTATAAGTCCAGATATTATATGTCAGTGGCAAAAATGATTTTCGGATACCAAGAGGGTTAAACTGAAATACAATTAAGGAGTATATAGATAGAGTAATAATAAATCTTTAACTTAAAATCATTTTTATTCATAACAAAGTTGAAAATTAAAACTCTTGTGTTTATAAGTAAAAGAAATTATATACTTTACACGTTCCATCTATTCACTGCTCGACAAAAATTAAACAAAAATGTATCCTCGTAAACCTAACAATGGCTCCAGTAGGGTTTTATACGCTGATTATCATGAAATTTCTTGATTTTTTACACGTCAGAGTTTTGAGATATTATCGGACAAAATGATGAAAGAGGCCATTTTGACCTATTTTCGAGTACCATTAAATATTAAACAGCAATATTTGAAATAAAAATATTTTGTTGACGTAATAGAAAAACAGCTTCGTCTTTGATTTTCAAATTACCACATGTTTTTAGCTCAATTAGAACTCGACTTATAACTAAAAAACTAAGACCTTATGTTTTTATTTATGTTAATTATCCTTTATAATCACGTAGTTTTAGTTTTTTAGTTATTACTCTAAAACCTCCCTTTTTCGTCATTTTGACCGATAATATCTCAAAACTCTGACGTGTTGTAAAAAATCGGGAAATTGCATGATAATCAGCGTATAAAACTCTACTGGAATCCATTGTTAGGTTTACGGGGAAATTTTTTTGTCGAACAATGTTTTAAAATAATAATGAAATCATTTTAAAATTTACCGACATTTGCTTTCGAAATTTATCAGTAATTACGATAGTCATAATTACTGGTAATACCGGTTAACCGGTTTTCGGCAATGCAAACCCTAGGCAGAATAGCGCTTTGTTCTTCGAAAGGAGGGGCTAAAAAATTGGGTGAAGAGTATGGGAAGTACCGGACAAATAATGCTGCAGTATATTTAAGTATATATGACAATTGCTTACTCGGACAATTTTTTTGGGGGGCCTCCAATAAAGTGGGGTCCCCAAGCTATAGCTTGTCTAGTTTATACGTAAATCCTGCACTGGGTATACCCTACATTTTCTCCAAGAAATTCCAATCATATGAGGTGCCTGGAAATATATTTATCGGTAAACTTTCTGTAGATAAGTTTCAGTTGTATTTACCATTTTTACTGCAAAATTTACTCATAAGACAGAAGTGTTTGAATAATTTTTAGAAAAAAATAAAACCGACTTCAAAAAAATTAAATTCAACAAATAAAGTAATAAAAACTCAAAAATAAAATAACCTCCTTTTTTACAAAGTCGGTCAATAAAATAGACTAAAAGGTATAAAATAATTATCTAATTTAGTTACAACTAAAGGACAAAATTTTTACATGAAATCACTTTTTGAAGTCGGTGCTAAAGAAACTATATAAGCGAGCTTACGCGATTTTGTCTTCATTACCCGTCAAACGTACTAGGTATGATCCGTCGAGTGCGATTCATAAAATGTATATGCTTAACACCGACTTCTAAAAGTGACTTCATATAACAATTTCGTCGTTTAGTTGTAACTAAATTAGATAATTATTTTATACCTTTTAGTGCATTTTATTTTTGATTTTTTATTTCTTGAATTTAATTTTTTGAAGTTGGTTTTATTTTTTTCAAAAAATTATTTTTATTTTTCTCTTTTTAGTGATGTTGACAATAGTGAGACTTAAGATAATACCTTGTATGAATCTCGTAAGAGAACGATTCGTGTGAATGAATCACAAAATGATAATAAAATTCAATTAAGATGCGTCGAGTGAGATTCATAAAATGTAAATGTTAGTCACCGACTTCAAAAAGTGATTTCATGTAACAATTTCACCGTTTAGTTGTAACTGAATTAGATAATTATTTTATACCTTTTAGTGGATTTAATTTTATTTTTGAGTTCTTATTATTTTATTTGTTGCAGCATTTAATTTTTTGAAGTCGGTTTTTTTTCTAAATATTTTTTTTTTAACAGATAATAAAAACTTTTTTCTCCCCTAAGACGAATTCTTCTTTAGATCAGCCTAGTGATTTATTGCTTTATTATTTATTAAAGTTTTGAATTTAAAGGAACAGAAGACATTTTATAGCCACCATAAAGAAATAAATAATTTTAAAAAATAAGTGAAAATAAAAATTCCTCGACCAGATCAGTAAGCTTGTTCATTGATTGAAGAGATACTCAGCGAGTGCAATAGGCCGGGCGACTGAAGCTGGTAATAATATATTTAAAAATAACATAACATAAATTTATATCTAACACCTCCCAAAAATAATTAAAAGTCCTCATCAAAAAATGCATCTGGAGTGTGATTTTTTAAGGTCAGTACAATTTTTGCCCCGAGACGCCAGGGCCAGAGGGCCAAGCTTCAAGTGCGTGCCAAAGCTCGTTATATTATTATTATAATACAATAACAAAAAGTACATATCAAAAATATATATCAATAATCAATACATAAATAAAGTATTATTATTTAAATTTTAAACAAAAACAATTAAATAAAACACCTTTAACACAAAAATCTTCTTGGAAAATTGCCACCCTTTGGCTTCACACCAACACTTCACAAATGGATAGAAAGCTTCCTGGCAAACCGTAGTATCAAAGTTATGGTAGATGGAATGTCATCATCTTTCTCCACGAATGCTGGTGTTCCACAAGGCTCAGTAATCTTCCCCACGCTCTTTCTAATACACATAAACGATCTTATCGATCAAACGTCAAACCCAACTCATTGTTACGACCCACTCTGCACAACGTGCCCTCACTCCCGAATAATCGAAACAATGTTGCCTTCTCAATCAATTTCGACCCAGACAAACTAAATAAATGGGGCTCTCAAAATTTAGTTAACTTTCAACCAAGACTCAATGTTGTCTAATTTCTAGACGCGAAAATAAAAATTTCCCTGTCATTCTCTTCGGTTCGAATACCCTCAAAATATGTGACAGCCTGTCCATGTTGGGCGTCTCGATCGCATCTGACCTGTATTGGAATGAACACATTTCCTCTGTTGCAAAATCTGCAGCAAGGAAGATTGGCTTTTTATTCAGGTCCAAGCGATTTTTCTCACCCTCTACAAGGCCCAAATTTGCCCCTGTCTCGAATATGACTCTCATCTATGGAGAGGAGACTCTAAATTTTCTCTTGCTACCCTGGATGCAATTCAGAAACGAGCCGTCAGGCTAATTGACGATTCTGCCCTCACCGACTCCCTCGATTCGCTAGCTCATCGAAGAAATGTCTCTGACCTTTCCCTTTTTTATAGATACTATCACGTCAGGTTCTCTGATGATTTAAAATCACTAATTCTTCCTAAAGTGTGCTTTGTGCGTAGCACGCGTTTTGCAGATTCCCAACACTCTTTTGCGGTCAAATTAGAAAAGTGCTGTACCACTTCATTCGCCAATACGTTTGTCCTCATGACTTCAAGAAATTGGCTCTCTCTCCCAGCCTCCATCTTCCCCAGCACTTATAATATCCAAACCTTCAAAACCAGTGCACAAACACCTACGGCTCCACCCTCTTGCTTGACTAACTTTCCCTTCTCTTCGGTAATGCAAAGAAGATCCATCCATAGGTGCTGCATCTTTACTAGTGCGCCCTTTCTTGCATTCGATTGCATTAAAAAAACCTTACAATATGCAAAAAGCATACATTTGATGTATTTATTTTTTTATACATAGGATGGGCGATAATATGTTCTGTCCGGGGAGGAGAATTACTTTAATCCCACTTTGTTTACTTAACTTCTCTCGATTGAATGTGTCCAAATGAAAACAGGTCATTTTTTTATTTTCAAAAAATCACTTATCAAAACAGAATGATTCAACATTAAAATTATTTTCTAACAGATGGAGATGATTTCATTCGACAGTAAAATATAATTTCATAAATCGAATACAGGCCGTGGTCAAGTTACACTGCTCGACAAAAATTATACAAAAAATTTCCCCGTAAACCTAACAATGGATTCCAGTAGAGTTTTATAAGCTGATTAGCATGAATTTTTCCGATTTTTTACAACTCACCAGAGTTTTGAAATATTATCTGTCAAAATGACGAAAAAGGTAATTTTGACCTATTTTCGAGTCCCATTAAATATTAAACACCTAGATTTGAAATCAAAATATTTTGTTGACGTAATAGAAAACAGCTTCCTCTTTGATTTTTAAATTACCGCTTGTTTTTATCTCAATTAGAATTCGAGTTATAACTAAAAGACTAAGACCATATGTTTTTATTTATGTTTTTTATCCTTTATAATCACTTAGTTTTAGTTTTTTAGTTTTAACTCGAGTTCTAATTGAGCTACAGACAAGTGGTAATTTGAATCAATTAGGAATATTTTGATTTTAAATATTGCTTTTTAATATCTAATGGGACTCGAAAATGGGTAAAAATGGGATTTTTCGTCGTTTTGACCGATAATATCTCAAAACTCTGACGTGTTGTAAAAAATCAGGAAATTGCACGATAATCAGCGTATAAAACTCTACTGGAATCCATTGTTAGGTTTACGGAGAGAAATTTATATTGATCAGTGTTTTTAGACTCATCCCTTTTTTCAACTTATGCAAAATAAAAAGTACTATTTCTTATTAAGAAATCTTAAGCCCGCTGCACACGAGACTTTTTCCTCTACCTGTTTTTGGGATGGGAGCTCTGGTTTCCAATTTGCAGGCCTGTCGGAATCGAAATGACTTCACTGCTAGCTGACTTTCTTGATTTAAAAAAATAGGACATGTTCTATTTACTGGCTTGGTTCTGGAATGCCTTTGAGTGGGAACAAGCAGACAAATAATTATTAAAACAAGCCTCGTGTGCAGGGACTTTTAGACCTGTTTTACACAATTTACTTCTTAATTGAATGCCGGGGAAAGGAAAACACCTAAATAAAATGAAATTTTCCCAGAAAAGAAAAATTATGAGATTATGGATATGTATGTGAATTTTAAGGAAAAGAAAAAGTTGACATGTGATAGAGCCGAATGGAGGTGGATGGTTTCGTCAAACCAGTCTTAGGACTGTATACTCCCCTGCTCGGAAGCTGCAGCCCCCCCCCCTCCCTTGGCCCATCTGTATATATTAAGTAAGAGAAAGTAAAGAGTTCGTAATTTATTTCGAGATAAGAGAAGCCAATTTGAAAGCTAAATACACTGGAATATATCGCCATTTTCATATAATAACGAAAATGAAAATCAATTTAGATACGTATCAGCAAATTATCTATAATTCCGCTTGGTAAACGAAATAGCTTTTTGTCCCCAAATTGGTCCTCGAGGAGGTTCTCGAGGAGCCTCGCCCAACAACCAACGGTCATCTCTTGAATGCCATCAATCTAAAACCGTGGCTGCCATACTCTATTGATATTCTCACCAAGGCGTAACTCACCTACTGCTATTAATCATGTAACCCATTGAGTTTGTGTTACAGTTACATGGGTGTAAATCTCCAGGGTTGGAGCTTGAATCCGTTGTCCAGGGCAACGTTTAAACCGCAACTTAGTAACGCTCGAATTATGACTATTATGAATGAACTTTGAACGCCTTTAAAAGATAGGCTTATGAAAGTTGCAAATTTACATAACGTAATGATTGTCTGCCAGGAACATAAATTGCCTGGGATCGAGATGGAATATCTCAATTCTTTTCTTTCTTACAAAACCAAGCCATTTATATTATATTCGTACCTTGAATATTTCTCTACCAATGCTATATATATATATATATATATTATTATAAATAAATATCAGATCTTCGGAAATGTGATTAAATTAAAATACTTGTATATCATTTGAATTGCTTTTTGAATAAAAAATATTGTTAAAAAAGCAATTTGAAAGAAAAACATATTTTTATCCCATTTTTACTTGTAAAATACAAAAATATCTGACAGTAAGTGGAACCGCTGAATTGTTTTATGTTGTATACAAAGTGAAAGGGACAAATAAAATTAAATTAAAATAATTTTTTTTAATCTTTCTACATATCAGTATTGAACGTTCAAAGAACTTAAGGTAGTTGTTTCGCGACAATACTAGCAAAAAGTTAATGCTAGAGTATATAGAACAGACAATAAGGATTCATAGTTCATAAGCCCAAAACTTTTTGCTGTTTATGTACCAATTCTAGCTAATCCCGTGCTCGTTTGACAAATTTGGCACCATTGTAAGAGATTGAATATTTTTATATTAAAATGACAGATAAAATACATTTTAAATTTCTATAAAAATCGTTTTGTTATTTTTTAACAAATGTAATCAACGCCTACGTTACACCTTATGAAAATTATAATTTTGAAAAATCTAGCGCATGCATCTTTCGCTGGTTAAATAAATGCGCTGTTGCCAAATTGTTTTTAGTGTAAATTTTTTTATACATTTTTCATTATTTATTCCTTATTATCTCAGAAACTGTGTTGTAACTATGAATCAAAATTATCTTAAAATATGTATTGGTTATTGTTTAATGTTGGTTTAGTTTTTTATAAAAATGGTAAGAAGGGTTTCTTAATTATAATTAAATATGTATGTAAATTTTCCGATATCCAGTATAGTGCAATGTTAAAGAGCCTGAAAAACTCGATTTTTGAAATTTAATATCTCCGGAACTGTATTGTTCATAAATTTCGTTTTGCCACCAATCGATGCAGAAGTATTTAAATAATAATCTGTATAAATTTCAAAAAAATCCTAAGAAAACGCATTTGGCGGAACAACTACCTTAAGTCGAAGTTAGCATAATTTTTTTAAATCTGTTTGCGAAACAAGTTTTTTGTTTTGTTTGAGATGTCTCCTAAATTAGTATATTCATATAACAATACATAATTATATGTTTTAAACGTTAAGTTTCTTGTGAAACCATCTAGTTTAGACATTTTTAATGAGATAATTCTCACCAGAATCCACAACGTTTCGACAGTTAATTCTGTAATCGTATTCAAGACTAGAGAAGTCATTTTAAAATGTAGACTGAGAACTTTTGTTTTTTCCTCTATGCGAAAGTCATGTAACCAGAGAGGCTAACTGGCCAAATCGCAAACAAAATATTTAAAAATCGGATTTACTCAAACGCTTCGAAAATCCAAAAAATGATGGACAAAGCAGGCCCGGTCAACCACATTGACTACCTAAAAATTTTCAAGGGCCACATATGTTAAATATGGTAAATAAGAATAATTTTAATTTCTTAAAATATTTCTTTCGAGATCTGGCTTTACAATGTATTTGGTATTTAGTGATTTTTATTGTAAGTGAATGCAAAGATACACTGAAAGTATAAATGTGACAAAACAATACTACAACGAGATACGAAAAGAAATCATGCATTGAACTGACCCAACAACAAAATGTACTTATTTGTATGGTAATAACCATAATTAAAAATAGTTTTACCAATCAAAATTATTAATTTTTTATTTTTTAAATTAATTAAATTAAATTTTATTATTTTACTGATATTAAAAATATAAGATTTTAATATTTAACTCCTAATGATGCAACCCGCAATTCAGAGCGTTCGATTTGAATACATAACCTAGAACACACAGGGCTTTCTAATCCTATCCTCCGGCCCTTTTTGGTCACTATCAATTTCACCTAGTGTGTCATTTTCATAAGGTAAATAGTTTTAACTATCAAAATTTTTAGTCAAGTCACATACACCGAACAATATTTCGAGTTTTATTTTAAAATAACAAACAAAATATCAATGGCTATTTCTTTTTATTTTTGCATTTCATTTCGCCTATTTTTAATCAATTTCTCTTGTTGAAGTTTATTGTTATTATTTTTTATGTTATTCTTTGTGCAATTATAGGGAACGCTATTTTTTTAATAAATTAATTTAATGCGATTTAAAATGCATTCTAAAATGCCCGATTAGAAAAAAACAATTCATACGACATATAAGACCCCTGAGGAAGCTGACAGCCGCGGGTTGGCCAGCTCTGGATAAAAGGATTGACATGGTACTCAAGTTTTTTAGTTTTTTCCAAGAAAAGTAGTTAATTTTTTATTTTTAAGAGAATTTTTTACTCAAAAAAAAATTCTTTAAATTGAAAGTTATTTTTAACCGACTTCAAAAAAGGAGGAGGTTCTCAATTCGATTGATTTTTTTGTGTCTATGTTACCTCATATCTTGGCCAATTTTTAACCGATTTTGATGATTTTTTTTGCATTGGGTTCAGTCTACTTTCCGATTGGTCCCGTTTTTTTTTCATTGGTATTGGACTTTTTTTGATATGTTTGTTCAGGCATAACTTCTTTGTTTATGAACCGATTTTAATGATTCTTTTTATTGGAAAGAGGGTACCTTAGGGGTGGTACCATATTAATTTGGTCAAGTTCTGAAGATATGATCAATGACGAAATAACGTAAATCTCCAATTCGTATGACCAAATAATCTAAATTATAATAAATAAAATCTTTTATAAAAAAATCTTAAAACATTCATTTAAAACCCGCAAACGTTTAAAGAGAATTTCTATATTTATGAATTGAAATGTATTATCATTTTTTTATTCATTCGCCCAACGCTTTCTCTTACGAGATACATGCAAGTTATTATATTAAGTCACTATTAATAACATCACTAAAAAGAGAAAAATAAAAATAATTTTTATAAAAAAAAATATCCGACTTCAAAAAATTAAATGGAACAAATAAAATAATAATAACTTAAAAATCAAATAAAATGCACTAAAAAGTATAAAATAATTATCTAATTTAGTTACAACTAAAGGATAAAATATTAACATGAAATTACTTTTTGAATTCGGTTCCAAACATATACATTTTATGAATCGCACTCGACGGATCTTACTTAGAATATTTGCCGGGTACGCTCGCTTATATAGTTTGTTTGGCACCGACTTCAAAAAGTAATTTCATGTTAATATTTCATCGTTTAGTTGTAACTAAATAAGATAATTATTTTATACCTTTTAGTGCATTTCTTTATGTTATTATTATTTTATTTGTTCCATTTAATTTTTTTGAAGTCGGTTTTTTTTATAATTAACTATGGTGTTTAAATATAAAAAATTTATGAGTCTCAAAAATTCAATTGTCCGTTCGTTCGCACAGTCTGATTTCGGCAATGATAAATCACAGACCAACGAAATTTGAAATTTCAGTTCTATATGCATACCTACAGCAAGTTATAGTTTCAAATCGAATAAACGATTTATTTTGGATGTATATGTTTGTTGTAATTTTTTTCAGAAATGCTTGGGTGGAAGAGGGCCGGAAATGAGGAAGACGCGAAATTCCTTATTATTATCGTCTTGTACATAGAATTATAAGATTATTTAGTTAATTTACAATCCTATTCCATTTTCATTTACCAAGAGATTAAATAATGCCCAATTGAGGGACAACATCAAAACAAACAAAGCTTTGATTTCAAAATGTGTTTTGGAATCAGACTAGAGAATAAGACAATTAAAAGCTCTATTTATAGAAACCTATATAAAATAATGGCAAAGCAAATATAGTGAATAGAATTCGGATCGTTTTAATTACTCTACTTATGTGATAAAGCTTTAAATTTGTTTTATCATACATATTTTTAGTTTTACTATAAAATTCATCAAATATTTATTTATTTGTTTGTTTCGACATTTAATGAATAAAGAAAAGTTCAATATTGTTTCCATAAATATACATTTTAAATACGTTCGCAATTTCTTTTATTTAAAATAAATAGAATTCTATGATCGCCTTGAAAGAGAAAGTTAGCTATGAATTTTTCCGATTGAACTTAAAAAAGTATCTCAAGCAGATTGAAAATACGCCGAATAATGTTTTTCAGTGTTTTTATCTTTTGAAAATGTAATCTAAGAACTCATTCAGAAGCCAGAGTACATTCTTGTTAGGTCAAATAGAAAGATTAATCATTAGCCAAGAGAAGGATTGGATACATTAATTCATGGGCTTAGAAAGAGTATAAGGCTGTTTGTTAAATTTTGTACTGTCAAATATCCTTAAAGGAATTAAGATATCTATTGTGATACTAGTAGTAGAAATAAGGTACACTCTTTATCTGCTAGACGTATTATGACATCTGTAATAATTGATCTGTGTTATTTTTTCTACTGGCTAGATAATTTATTTAACTAACAATCAACTCTTTATCAAATAGGTCGTAACCTAAATCGTAAAAGCCAATTACTTGTATAATACGAGTAGGTACTATTTCTCCCTTTTCAATAAACAATTAAAACATTTTAAATTAAATATTTTTATAACGATCATCTAAATCAGAGATCCCTAAACTACGGCCCGCGGGCCAAATCAGATCAGACCCTTGAAACTCTTCCATCCGGCCCGCGGCTACTACAGAATTAATTCATAAATATTCACTTTATTAAATATTAATGCTATATAATGGCGTATTAATAATATAATTTCCGTATATTGTTATATCCGGCCCGCCCATAGTTTTCAATGTTCGCATGAGGCCCAATCTCTAAAAAGTTTGGGAACCCCTGATCTAAATATACTAGCAAATAAACTGCAACGGATCGTTGCTAAACTTTATCAAAATTGGTTAAGTCATTTTCAAGATATTTAAAAAAACTAAAAAAGTACTGGAATAAAGTACTAATGTTTCTGGATCGATATGTACCAAAAACTAATCAGCGTTTCATTTTATTAAAATAATGGTAAGTTTTCAGTTTCATTTCAATCGGTTGAACGGTGTTGAAAAAATGATGGACGAAAAAACGAAACATACTAGTACATACTTACATCCGCACGCACTTCCTGAAAAAACTGCACTTTTTGGCCTCTGGACGAGACCCTATGTAACTTTTAGCAAAATCGTCACATGACAAAATTCAACCTAAATGAATACTACAATTTGTTACTTTAATTGAGACCATGGGTCCCGTAGCCTTATCTGAGGACCCTTTGAAGTCGCGCTTGCTGCGAGACCGATTACAATACTTTACCGATGCTTCGCATTGGATAAAGTAAAAATAAGAGAATACAGTCATTTTTTCAGATACATAGTATAGATAAAGAAGGCTCGCAACTCGCAAGATTCGATTGTTATTTTCTTTTATTTGTATATATTTTGATGGGATAATTTCATGGTCGATTCTCTTTTTAAATTAATCCTTCTTCCACCTGTGGATTATTTCTCTAGACATCAACTTAACACCCTTCATACTCTAAGCCCCTGCCCGAGCCAATATCTTTCAATAATCCTTCTTCTTGAGCGTCTCTTGGGGCTGGAAATCTGCACTGATGTTACCTATTTATTTTTATTGAAATGAAAATACGTTTTCTTTTATCAAATCAATCTGAAACGATTTTCTATTTTATTGAAATAACAGATCAATTGTTTCGATAAATCTATTATTAATAGCTAACGCAACCGTTGATAATGGGGGGAAATCAATGCAGATGCAGATGGTGCCGCGAGGCGAACGCTTTCCTTGCCCATTGATACTCTACAGAGTCTACAGGAAAGCAAATAGAGGCATTCAATTTGCAGTCCAGAGGTGCTATCCGTTTCATCAATACAATTCACCTGCATGATATGTCAGAGGAAGGTGGGACTTCCGATTGAAGGGGAGCCGATCCCCTGGGATGAGATATCAATCTTGGTTAATATATCCATTAGTTAATAAGATAACATCAAATAGGAAAACGTCTTGTTAATAGATTAGATAAGCCTTAATTAAATCTTGAATTAAATCTTTGATAGTTCCATTGTTTATAAATTGAAGATATTCTTCAGAAAACACATACAATGACATATTCCTTATCTGATCTTTAATTCTGAAGTTATTTGTGTCAAAACATATCACTAATTACAAAACAAATAGGACATCATCAGAAGTTCGTTCGTTCAAAAACTAGTTTAATCTAACTGCTTATACCATGTGATCTTACCGTAAACGAATTCATTTATCTTATAGACTATATATTATTCATTATCTGAAAAAAATTTTAATCTAGGTGTTATTTTCCTAATACATCTCCAATTTGATAGATTCTTTATGATGAGTAGTCTTTTAAAAGAGTATTATAAACCACCCAATAAAGAGCGACATGCAACTTAAAAGCATTTATTAAGAAGCTAGAAACCCCTCTCTCTTGTCTCCGTAATGAACATAAGTTTCTTTTTAGGTTTTAAATTTTTTCTCTCTTACTCAAATTTAATGTAAAATCCAGAATAAGGATAATAGTGAAACTTTTCATTTCATTTCAATACATCCCTTAGCAAAATAGAGAAGTTTATTCTACATTTCACCAGCTTCATCAACCAAGTTCTCTTTAAGCCCATCCTTAAGTTTCTGATTACCAATTTTATCCACCTGCTTTTCTTTGTTTCACAGTTCGAAAAACTCTAATTTCCTTTTCTCCAATTATCAAAGTTTCACACTCACACAGCATACAGAGTGTCATACCTATATCATCAGCAATATTTCTATATTTTAAGAAAACATATTTTGATTCTGACTCAACTAACTTAAATTAGGATTATGTTATTTATTCATAAATTTGACCTGGGTTTCAACCATGTAAAAAGTTATTTTAGCAGCACATGGAATTTTTTTAAATCAATATAACTTGAATTAATTAATAATGAAAAAATTTTTTTGATGACAGACTAAATGACCAATTAGTTCTCGATACCATTTAATTAAAGATATACTTTGCTTCCGCCGTTTTTTTCCGAAATTCGAGGCTTTATTGTAAAAAACTGGTTATACATTTATGATTCAAAGTATTGTCCATCACTGGCCACTACTTTCTCCCATCTTTCGGGCAGCGTACGAATCCCCCGTTGAAAAAACTGGTCATCTTTTGATGCGATCCACGAATCGATCCAATTTTTCACTTCTTCATAAGACCGGAAGTGCTGGTCAGCCAGGCCGTGTGCCATTGATCGAAACAAGTGATAATCCGAGGGAGCAACGTCTGGAGAATACGGCGGGTGGGGTAGAACTTCCCATTTCAACGTTTCCAAGTATGTCTTGACCACTTTTGCAACATGGGGTCGAGCATTGTCATGCTGTAAAATCACTTTATCAGGTCTCTTGTTGTATTGCGGCCGTTTGTCTTTCAATGCTCGGCTCAAACGCATTAATTGCGTTCGATAACGATCGCCTGTGATTGTTTCAGTCGGTTTTAACAACTCATAATACACTACGCCGAGCTGGTCCCACCAAATACTGAGCATGACCTTGGAACCGTGAATATTCGGTTTGGCCGTCGACGTGGAAGCATGGCCGGGATATCCCCATGATTTTCTGCGCTTGGGATTATCGTAATGAACCCATTTTTCGTCCCCAGTCACAATGCGATGCAGAAATCCCTTCCGTCTTTGCCTTGCAAGCAGCTGTTCACAAGCAAACAAACGCCGTTCAACATCTCTCGGCTTCAACTCGTACGGCACCCAATTTCCTTGTTTCTGAATCATTCCCATTACTTTTAGGCGTTTTGAAATGGCTTGTTGCGTCACTCCCAATGATCCTGCCAATTCTTGTTGCGTTTGACACGAGTCTTGATCAAGTAATGCCTCCAATTCTGCATCTTTGAAAACCTTCTCTCTTCCACCGCCATGCTGGTCTTCGACGTCAAAATCACCGTTCTTGAAGCGTTGAAACCACTCTCGGCACGTTCTTTCACTAATAGCGGCCTCACCATAGGTATTTGAGAGCATTCGATGAGCCTCAGCCGCAGATTTCTTCATATTAAAGCAGAAAATTAAAACCTCCCGCAAATGACGAGAATTTGGCTCGTAAGCTGACATGTTTAATCGAGAATAACTTTATGATGCAGACACAAATCGACTAATATTTCGATGGGGTTATGTTTACAAATTCCTAAGCTTATTGTATGACATCTACGATCTATTTATTTCGACTACCACTTACCGCTACAGCCATCTATTGCGAAACGGCGGAAGCAAAGTTGTACACCTATTATATATATATATTTAAAAAATTTTCAAAATATCTCTATTTACTAGTGTATTTATGTGGAGTGCACTCTCCCCATCCAGACAAACAGTAGCGCAGGTGGTTACAATAAGAAAATGACAGTTATTCTTCCAAAAATCTTCATAGAAATGCTCCCTTGAAATTTGCATCTTCTAGAAAATAATAATAATAATAATTAATTAATTTTTGTTTTTGTCAGAATCCACCTATACAATTATTCGTCATCAGTCATCACAGTTATAATTATTGTTGACCATTACACCTTGTAGCCAGGGAAGTCAAGATGGACTATAAAGGGATCAAAGCGCCTCGGTAACTCCTCCTTGGTTACATACTTTGCTTCAGAATCTTTGATTGTTGATCATTCTGGACTATACTTTTAAAAGTAAAAAGTTTTTTCATGTTTAAGCTTGTTTTGGACTATTTTCGGGATTTTAATCATTATTATTTCAAAATTCCATCCCTTAAATTGTGTGCCTCCTCTAATTTCATCAATATACGAGTACTCAAGATTATGACATCTAAATCTGAACCTAATTTTATTTTTCTCTGATAACCATGACTAGGGGAGTCGGGTAGCTCAGTCAGCTAACGCACTGGCTTCGCTTCGGCATCGGTCGATTATGATGATGTTGAAGTGGAGGTCCGAGGTTCGATCCTAGCTGGCAAATAAAAATTTCTGCCGGCTGAAAACTCGGCTCCCTCACTAACCCTACTAACACTCTACTTATGTGCTGTCTAAATGGGCTTTGTTCCCGGTGACATTTAAATAAATAAAAAAAAACATGACTAGTACACTACGTTTCCAGAATCAATGGACGTAGCGTTTTGTAATTGTATTCTAATGAAAATGTTGGAATAATAATATTTAATATGAGGGATTTCAGGTGAAATTATTTAGAATGAGAAATTTTCATTCACTAAAGTTTCCAACTCAAGCTATGTTTGATTAATTAATAATTTATCTAAATTTATATAATAGACTTATTATCTACATTAGCGAACCTCTAATTAAATTCATATAAAATTATATTTAGTAGAAACAGATGAAGGTAAAACCTTTAATGATTAGTGTTCTTGGGAAAAGACCAAAAGCAACTTTTTGGTGGTTTGGATAACCTTTCTTCTCAAATTGTACCAAATTTGAATCTTCTAGAAAATAATAATAATAATAATTAATTAATTTTTGTTTTTGTCAGAATCCACCTATACAATTATTCGTCATCAGTCATCACAGTTATAATTATTGTTGACCATTACACCTTGTAGCCAGGGAAGTCAAGATGGACTATAAAGGGATCAAAGCGCCTCGGTAACTCCTCCTTGGTTACATACTTTGCTTCAGAATCTTTGATTGTTGATCATTCTGGACTATACTTTTAAAAGTAAAAAGTTTTTTCATGTTTAAGCTTGTTTTGGACTATTTTCGGGATTTTAATCATTATTATTTCAAAATTCCATCCCTTAAATTGTGTGCCTCCTCTAATTTCATCAATATACGAGTACTCAAGATTATGACATCTAAATCTGAACCTAATTTTATTTTTCTCTGATAACCATGACTAGGGGAGTCGGGTAGCTCAGTCAGCTAACGCACTGGCTTCGCTTCGGCATCGATCGATTATGATGATGTTGAAGTGGAGGTCCGAGGTTCGATCCTAGCTGGCAAATAAACATTTCTGCCGGCTGAAAACTCGACTCCCTCACTAACCCTACTAACACTCTACTTATGTGCTGTCTAAATGGGCTTTGTTCCCGGTGACATTAAATAAATAAAAAAACATGACTAGTACACTACGTTTCCAGAATCAATGGACGTAGCGTTTTGTAATTGTATTCTAATGAAAATGTTGGAATAATAATATTTAATATGAGGGATTTCAGGTGAAATTATTTAGAATGAGAAATTTTCATTCACTAAAGTTTCCAACTCAAGCTATGTTTGATTAATTAATAATTTATCTAAATTTATATAATAGACTTATTATCTACATTAGCGAACCTCTAATTAAATTCATATAAAATTATATTTAGTAGAAACAGATGAAGGTAAAACCTTTAATGATTAGTGTTCTTGGGAAAAGACCAAAAGCAACTTTTTGGTGGTTTGGATAACCTTTCTTCTCAAATTGTACCAAATACTGACAATGTGGTTTAGGTTCAAATATTACTATTATTATTATTTTTTTTACTTTTTTCGTTACACATGCACACAAACCAGAATTTAAAATTTAGCTATATGAAATCAAACCAAACCAGTCAGAATGTTTTTTTTTTTTTTTTTTTTTGAACCATTAATTATTTAGGGGCCATCCACAAATTACGTCAAACGTTAAGAAGGGGGGGGGCAACAAAGTGTGACATCGTTTGACAATGGGGGACGAGTCATAAGCTTCGTGAGGTCACATGTATAAATCTAAAGTTCCCTTTTTTATCATTAATACTGTTTGTAATAATAGTTCCTCACCGAGAACAATTTTTATTCGACTAAAACTCGTCTGGACTTGTTTTTGACATGCTTGAACTGGAAGAGGCAGGGACTTCAAACCTTCTATCTCTCTCTCAGCACCCTTTTCGGAAAAATCATTAATTTTCATTGCCCCTTGAAACTATACAACAATTTTATTTCATTTCGAGAACCAATATACTTTTCATAACAAAAAATGTTTTTTATAGAAATATTTGAAATAACGGATAATAATTTGAAAATTTAAAGATCTTTTTTGAAATTGTGAAATTGACCTTATACCTATATATATTTATGAAAATAGTCTAAATGTTGGAAATTTTAGTGAAGTGACGCATCCACAGCATCAATAGACCACACTCCACTATTTTAAATAGAAATATATATATAATTTTTGGAAGTGTTGTTTTAATTTAATAATTTCTAAATTTAAAATTGCAAATATGTGAGGGGGAAGGGGGGTCACTCAAATGTGACCACCTGTGACAAGGACGGGAGGGGGGGGGGGCGGGTTCCAAAAATCATGAAATTTGTATGACGTAATTTACGAAAGATCCTTAGAGAAATTTTTATATACTTCTTTTCATAAATTTTAAACATGACGTTAGTGGTTGTAAAAATGTGAGAAATAAAATCAATATTATTTTTCAGACTAGTCTCTTTTGATGGCTACTTATTCCAGCGAAGATGAGTTTTTGCCAAAGATTCAAAGAAACGGCGTACAGTATAATATTTGCCCTAACTAGCTGGCAAAAAGTAAACTAAATACAAAAGCTAAATTTGCTGATGGTAGGAGACTTAAAATTTGGTAAAAAATCACGAGAGATTGTATTCTACAATATTTGAACCAGTGTTTAATTTCGACGGAAATGATTCGGAACGACGTTCCGGTTCTTTTTTAATTAATCAAGCACTAGGAGTGTAAAGAATATGAATGAACGATAATTTTTCCAAGCATTCCAGTTCTTTTTTTTAGAAATTAAACCCGGATGTGAACTGACATAGAAAATTTTTATTTCATGTCAGAATTTGAAGGGTTGTATGTTAGAATGTTTCATCTCGGAAGAATCTCGGAAGAAAAGTCAAGGCATTTGGATTGCAACTCTTGCAATTGGATTTAATTCTGGGTAAAATACAACCCTTCCGACATGTAATACAAATTATCCATAACAGCTCACATTTAGTAGATAATTTCTCCTGATTTCTTAAGCAATTTCTCAAACTCACTTAGGTAAACAAAATGTCTCTCCTCAAATAAGCTAAATAAATAAATAATCAGTGAACATTAAGGTAGCCAACTCAGTCTTCTCCGGAAGAAGATTCCAAACTTTAGCTTGTTTTAAAAGTATCTTTATTTTATCGTTTCGGTGTCCACAATGCTTCCTCACTTCTATAATAAATATTTTCTCGCGATTTAGTTACCAATGAATGGTTATTGATATTGATTAAAACAGCCAAGTGGGAATACATTTTAATTATTTTTCGTCGTGATTATAGCTGTTTTGACACAGTTAAGCCTTTTTAAAAAAATCTCATTTTTTCAGGCCAATTTAATCATTTTAACTCGAAGAAAACAGTAATATTTGTCCGATATTTTCCGCATGTTATATTTCATGTGTTAAGCCCGCTGCACACGAGGCTTTTTGAATGGGAGCTCTAGTTTGCAATTTGGAGGCCTGTAGGTGTCGTCACTGCTGGCTGTCTTTCTGGCTAGCTTGCTTGATTTAAAAGATAGGACATGTTCTATTTTAGGCTTGGTCCTGGGATGCTTTTGAGTAGGAGCATGTAGACAAAAAATTATTAAAACAATCCACGAGTGCAATGGCCTTTAGAAAGTAAAATAATTATACTTAATGATTTTATGCACATTGGTTTCGATATTGTAGCGTTTTCCTTGAAATAGGTTTGAAATGACAAAGGCATGTGCTTTACACAAGAACTCGGATGTATAGATTTGTTTTAAAATACGATGAATTACAAAATTAAGTCGAAAAAGGAGAATATAGATCTAATTTAACTAAAAACATAATTTTTAGCATCTAAAGGGGCCGACGATTGTATCGTTATTCGACGAAAATTTGTTATCACCTAACAGAATTTTGAATATCTGGAACAGGCATACCTTTCTTAATTCTTATATATATCGAGGGGTGAACCGCAATTGGAATTAGGTATACACCATCTTTGGAATAATTTGGAATTATCTTTGGAACTCATTAGATAATCTATTGCTATCTATTGTCTTCTACTTGGAAATGAAAGTGGAAGTGGAAGTAGGTGTACACGATTTTAGGTCGCGGTTCACCCATCGATAATTAAAACTGATGTTTAATACGTCTAACGGAAACAATTAATTTAAAATTGAACATCATATATTTTTGGTTTTTAATTTGTTTATTTTGTTACAGAGCTAATAAAGAGATGAGACTTTGTAATTAAATTTATTTTGTTTATCTGATGCTTAAAGTCTAAATACTTATTAATCCATATTTTTCATCATTCATAATATTGCGATAAATAAATAAATATATATTATATATGTATAAAATAACTATTCGGAATAGGGCAATTTCATTCCATAAGAACAATTTCACGATCTCGCAATGTTTGTATTTTAATATCAAATGTAATTTGTTTTTCAACCATAGAACTATTATACGACACTTTTTTCTGTTATCCAAAACAAACTATGTTTACGACTGAAAATTAAAAAAATAAATTTAAAAATCCAATCTTTGTAGGCAATTGGATATAATTCGGTGCTATTGTTGGTTAGATATTTATGACACATTGTTCCAAGTCAAAATTTGAGATATTAAATTTTCTTCCTGATGAAATCTACCCTGGAATGGGATCATAAAATGCTACCCTCGGTCGAGTGGTTTGGCCGGTGGCCAGGGGGTGGACGCCGTTCGGGGGTTCCCCAGCAAATCTCTCGGTAAAATATTTATAGGCTGCTTATGCATTTATGCGAGCGAATCCGTTTATCGAGGAGTATATTTTCAGCTAAATATGAGCCTCTATGTTCGGAAATTAATTAAAAAAGATAAATTATCGTTTTTTCGAAAAAATATATTCCATTTGATTAGAACAAACTTGGTATATCTTTATTATTATTTTCCTATGACAAATACGCTATCCTTGGAGTCTCCTTTATTTGCACACGTTTCATTCCATTTTTATATATTGCTCTCTGAAAATCCCTTTATTTAAAACTTCTAAATAATATATGAATAAAAAATATAAAGTTTAATCTTGGGGCTGGTCCAAAAAACAGTTATATACATATAGATGCGAGACCATATATACTGTATGTGTGTATTCATATGTATTTGATTTATACATATCAAATAAGGTTTTTATTTATCAACTTAATTAAATTGATAAAGTGTTATACTAATTTTGATAATGGAAATTCATAAAAATCTAATTGAATTAATTGCATTTTGATGTCTAACAAATTTAAAATAATTGTTTTTAATACTTGAAAAAATTTTACATTTTTGAGGGGAAGTGGGGAAAAAGGGGTTTGTTATTTAATAAAGGTAATATAATAATATTCATAAATATTCATTGTTAAAGGGAACATTTATTCTGAAACGTTTGAAATTTAATGACACACACAATTCAACTGATTGTTTTTTATAAAGAAAATTGTATTTATTTATATAATAATAATAATAACAATAATAAATTATACAAAAAGGGTACAATGTTATTTTGAATGAATACATCCTCTTTGATAAAACAGATTATTTTTCGTTTGATGTGGACTTTTATAACCTTTATATTTTATATGATTCTCTTTACACAGATTTTAAGGATATCCGTAAATTAGAAATCAAAACGTTGCATATGTGTTATAAAAAATTAATTAACTTTCAAACTGCACAAAGAACATTGCTCTAGCTGTCTAGCCCAACAACAATTACCCCACTATTCCTGGGCTATTTATTATTTTTATTTTATTTTTTTAATTATCATTTTCTTTCCTTTGTCAAATAATTAAAAAAAAATTATTTTAACATTTAATTAGTTTATTTATTAATTTTAATTCTAGTTTTTCGAACTATGACAAATGAAATAATTTAGACCTTTACAATTTTAATTTGTTCTTCTCCAATATACTTTTAAGTTTCCAAATTTCATATTTATTGCATTATAGGAATAAATAATAAATAATAATGTCTGATTCTCTCACTATATATAATATATATGGAAAATATTTTATTTATTACTAGCTGACGCCCGGGCCTTCAGCCCGGCGTCCGCTAGCCCCTGGCTCGTTTTATGGTTAAAATGTATATAGATAATAGCTTAATGATTATATATTGCTTACTTGTCAAAATTGATTTGATCAAACATTTAAATACATTTAAAAAATAATAATAGTTTTGAAAATAAATTGAAAATGCAAATAATTATAGAATAGGTATTAAAACAGTAAATGAATTATATATTACTTGTCAAAATTGTTACCTTAACCAAAAATAATATTGACAGTTGAAAGATTTTCAAAAAGCTATTATCGGCCATCTTGTTGGTTTGTTTTTACCCCCAGAGAGGCGCTGGCGTTGTTTCCCAGAAAAATATTTTTTACATGCCACAGGTGTGATATCTATAAAAACATTATATATAAAAACACTCGTGTATTTGAATGGAATGTTGTGTGAAAATTTCAAAGAAATCGGTGAAGAACTTTCGGAGATCCTTCAACGTATCACTTAAGCGTAACAGTACATTTTTATTTATATAGATTCTAATTGTATAGAATGAAAGACAATCAAGGTTTTCGAATTTTGAATAGCCTGGTTAGCGATTTTGAAACTTGGGTTCGATTCCCGAGAGAACGGCTGATTCTTTAGTCTATAATATAAAAATATTTTCTTCGTTCCCTAATTTAATTTAATTATTAATTAATAGAGATTGTGGTGTATAATATATATATATTGAAAAATTTACATCTTTTATTTTTTTAATTTTAATGTGAAACAAGTGACCTAGAAATTTTAATTCATATTAAATGAATATTGCATATAATATTTATTTACTTTTATCTTAATTAATAATTGTCTTTCGACGAGGCCTCGTTGTGATTGAGCCCCGGGGCAAAGAGAAAAAATTATTTTCGACCTTTGTGTTTGTGATAGATTGGGAGGCGTTTGAGAATAGTTGAAAAAATAGGCCACTACAGAGCTGATAAAAATGAACGAGGAAGAGATTAAAAGAAATTCCATAATTCATATAGACATTAGCTATTAGCTTGGGTTCAGGGATCAGTGGCCAAGGGGATAAGAGATAACGTTCTTATAAAGGCGTCGCAGCGAACATGCGAAGTTCGAATCCGGCTGATCCTTTTGTCTATAATATAAAAATCTTTTCTTCGTTCCCTAATTTAATTTAATTAAAAATTAATATTTTTTCTAGGAATCATAATAGACTAATCGTTGGGGCAGTTGCGTCCGCGAGCGAGGTGTTGGTTACCACTGCATGCTATACATAATAAATAAAACATTTGCAAAGGAAAGGATGATGCGATTCCAGGGCAGACAACTCACTAGGAGCACGGTCGCCTACTATACGAGGTTGGTGTGAAAAATTAGGTAACTAACATAGAAAATGACTGCTTTTTCGAGATCTTTAACTTTACTTTTCGTATGTGTGAACTTCCTTTTATACTGCAGAGCCCAGAAAAATATGTCTCGTCTAGGCCTCTCCCACCGGGCCTGACTACACATGCAATTTATGAAATAAAATAAAAAATGAATAAATAATAAGCTAAATCCGTTAAAAAGGAAAAATCTTCATTCAAATTACGATATTATATGTAGAGATTGCGAAAGATTTAAACGAATCTTTCTTCTATTTATCCAACACTTGGCATTATTTGGATAGGAAGGAGAACATCATCGCATATTGGGTTAGCTTTAAGAGAAATTGAATGCAAATAGAAGAAATACACCTCGTCTCCATATCGGGATTTTTTCAATTCTTATTTTTCTTGAGCCAAGCGCAAACTTTAGAAAATAGTTCGTTTTCGTTTCAGGATTATTTTATTTTTTTTTAATTTGCTTGTTCTTCGGAAGAAGACGATATATTTTTTATACTCTGATATCGAACTTTGTAAAATGGAATGATGACGTTGCTTTTTTTAAAACAATTCGAACAATGACTTAAGTTTCGAGGGTTTAACTTTCATTCTCAAATGGAGATGTATTTTTATATTATCCGGTGCATGTTTCTGACGAGCGATCAATTTAAAGATAATCCTTGAATATTATTAAACGCGAACAGTGAATCACATTTTACGGCAATCTATATGGGATTCGATACTCCAACATGCCATAATACAATTTTTAGCCCTAAAAAAAAACATTAATTCAAATTAAAAAAAGAGTTTAATAATGTCAGTCTTTGATTAAGTTGATCTCGTTATTAGGAATTATATCATTACAGTGAAGTTTCAAAAGCCATATGATTTAGGGGCATTTTAAATTGTTCATTTAGGTATCTACTAAATAATAATGGGCCTACTAGCTACTAGCCTAACATGTGTAAAGTATTGTAATCGGTCCTGCACCAAGCGAGAATTCGTGTATAGCGGTCCGCGAATCCGCGATATTAATTTTTTTATATAAATAGGTATTTGTCGAACATATTTTATTAGGTTACATAGAATTTTCTGAAATAAGGCCGGGTTCTTTGTATAAGAATCACACCAGGTAACAAAAGAGGAATTGAAAATTTTTGTATATTTTAACAACAAATGCATTGAATAGAGCTCAAAGCCTAAAAACCTTTATGTAAACTGTCAGAACTGCTCAAAATTTATGGATCTATTCTACTGAGCTTAAGCTCATGAAAACTTCAGGGCCATTCTTAATTTGACAGAATATCAATCATCCTTAAGAAACCCATATTATAAATTTCAAAAGACCTTATAAAAATTCAGAGAATTGTCAAAAACCTATGAGAAATAACTAATTTCATACACAAATTTTATTTATTTATTTATTTATTTTTAATGCAATCGAATGCAAGAAGCCCGCGCACCAGTATGATGCAGCCCTATGGATCTCGAAAGACCCTTACATTACCGAAGAGAAGGAAAAATTGATAAAGTGAGAGGGTGGAGGCGAAAATAAATTTCCTTTGTTTCATTTGGAGGGTCTTCGAAATAGGTATATTGAACACGCCTTCTAATTATAATTTTTATAAAAAAACCGACTTCAAAAAATTAAATGCAACAAATAAAATAATAATAACTTAAAAATCAAATAAAAGGTATAAAATAATTATCTTATTTAGTTACAACTAAACGACGAAATATTAACATGAAATTACTTTTTGAAGTCGGTGCCAAACAAACTATACATATAAGCGAGCGTACCCGCCAAACGTACTAAGTAAGATCCGTCGAGTGCGATTCATAAAATGTATATGTTTGGCACCGACTTCAAAAAGTAATTTCATGTTAATATTTCGTCGTTTAGTTGTAACTAAATAAGATAATTATTTTATATTTTTTCCCAGGTAACCACAATATCCTAAGAATATTCTAAGGATATTCTAAGGACATTTAAATCTTCTTAGAATATTCTGAGGATATTGTGTGTTACCTGGGTTAGTGTATTTTATTTTATTTTTAAGTTATTATTATTTTATTTGTTGTATTTAATTTTGTTGAAGTCGGTTTTATTTTTTTTTTTTATAAAAATTATTTTTATTTTTCTCTTTTTAGTGATTTTATTAATAGTGAGTAAACATAATACCTTGCATGCATCTCGTAAGAGAAAGCGTTAGGCGAATGAATCAGAAAATGATAATAAAATTCAATTCATAAATATAGAAATTCTCTCGAAACGTTTGCGTGTGTTGAGGGTTATGAGGTAACATAGACATAAAAAAAAAAAAAAAAAATTCAGTCGAATTGAGAACCTCCTCCTTTTTTGAAGTCGATTAATAAAATCCACCAATAGCTGGAAGGAAATACTATGTAACCAATAAGATAATTTTAAGCTTCCCACTTTTTGAGAAGTCAATTCAAAAACGCCCATTTTAAAATTCACAATAAAAGGGCATTTCATATAGTTTTAAGACATTCAGGACAAATAGTTAGAATTTAACAGAAAAAGATAGAGTGACATGTTCGGTTCTGTTCAGTTGTACATATTTTAAATAATAAATCCATATTTAAAAGCAGAATTCAATCTTTAAATTCAAAACCTTCGCTTAGATGATCGAATTCTACAATTTCCGGCCAATTTGAAGGAACATGGAAGCTAGGCCTAATTCAACGCTCTCAATCGCTAATCGCATCATTCATCCATTTCTCTTAAAAATTCTAAATTTACCAAGCAAAACAGACAAAAAAAGCCAGCCTAAATAAATGAATGTAAAAATTAAAGGAAAATTCGTTGAAGACATCAAATGAATTAAATACAAAAATGAAATTGTTAGGTAGTTTATATATAATAAGATTGAAGAAATTTTTGGTGAAGGACTGATAAGTAAATTGAGTGGATATTGATGAGGCAGTCCAAAATTCAAAAAAAGAAGATAATTTAAACTATTTTTTTATTCATAAACAGACGTTTCGGAGGATTATTCCCTCATTCTTCAGGATTTTGAAAGGTCAGTGAAGGAAAAATATCACATTGGATTTCCTTTACTGACCTCTCAAAACCCTGAAGAAGGAGAAATAAGCCTCAGAAACGCCGATTTATGATTAAAAAGACAGTTTAAATTATCTTCTTTTTTGAATTTTGGACTGCCTTATCAAAGCCACTGTATAGTTTATATTTGAAGAAAGTTTCTCTTTGGAGAGAGACGGACTGGTAGAATTTTTAGCTGAAAAGTAATGGAAGGCAGCCCAAGGATAGTGAAGAAAAAATTATTACATTTCCAAATAAGATGCATTTATTGGACTGTCATTCTTCTTTTTCCCTTTTCTTTAAAACCAACGTTTTGGAGGATTCTTCCCTCTTTCTTCAGGGTTTCAGAGGGTCAGTGAAAGAAACAAACAAGATGCTTCCTTCTTCTCTCCTCCAGCAGTGTTTGAAATTTGTCTTTTCTTATCTTCTTCTTCTTTTAAGTGCCATATCAGGTCACCCTGACGTTTCGACTCCTCTCCACATATACCTGTGCTGAGTGTGTTTTAGTTTTTTTACACAGATATACGGGGCCTACTTTTTACCCTGGTTCCGAACGGCTAGTTTGGAGAGGTTGCTAGGCAATTATTCTCTTGGTAGGTTGTCATTGCTTTCCAAGAGAAGGCGACTGCAAATTTCTGCCGAGACTCAGTCTCGAACCAGCGTTCTTCAGGCCAGCGGCCCGACACTCTAACCACTGACCCACAGTCGCCTCTCTTTTTCTTATCAGAAGCATTAAATAGAATTCCCCCCCTTAATTGTATAGTTAATATTCATATAGTTACGTGCCCAGTTATCATCCGGGAAATGGTGCCCAAATTTGCCGTTTCTTACCCTCTCCTAGTAAATTACAACTTACGGATATAAATTAATTTTCAAAATATTAAAAATTAAAACAATTAAATAAATGTCATTAACAGATGTAAACGAAATATTGTATTCGTTGCGGTTGTTTTGAAAATGGCCTATATTAAAATAAATAAATTGGAATTAATTTCGAACAGGGCTTTTAATTAAATATAAATAACCAAATAACTAATTATATAGAGCAGTGAAATTGTTAATAATAAAAAAGCCTGGTCCAAATGTCCCCGTTTGTGAGATCAACTTCTCCAAAGGTTTCCATATAAATGATAATTTTTCTTTTCGAATACAACATTTGTCAATTCTAGTGAAGTGTTTTTTTGTCCACCTCTCATCGTCTGGGGGACGAAATCCTATCGACCTCTTTCAATTCAGTTAGGACTGGTGCGTTCTGGTGTGGTTTTCTTCTGTCTTTCACTTCCCTCGAGATGTGTCCTTTTTTCAACCTGATTTATTATTTTTTTATTTTACTTTATTTTCAACTTGTGCTTTTTTTCTTTGTTAGTAAATCCAATGTGTGTTCGATTAAATATGAAAGAGAGAGAGAGAGAGATTATTTTTAAATTGGAAATACTCTAATAATTTGATTAAATTCATTGTAGACACTTTTGTAATTACTTTAATGTATACGAAACACCTCCCTTGGTATAAATAAATTATAATTCAATTTTTACAATGATTTTTCCTTTTATTATTTTAGTTTATTATATATCATCAATAAATAATGTATCATAAAAAAGTAACTGGATTATTGCGTATTTTACTGAAGAAGTACGTGTTATAGGGCTCTCAATATCAAAAGAGTTTTTTTTTATGACCTCGGGAACAAATCCTATTTAGCCAGCGGGCATGTGTTATTTTATGTTTAATATAAGACTAATTTACACGGTGTATACAGTGTACATAGTGTAAATTGGTGTTGGGATCAGATTTAATAGCCAGGAAAATATTTTCAGTCACTGGAGGTAGCTACCTGAGCAGAGACACTAAATTTTTGCCAACCTAGCCCCCAAAAGAATGTTAAATTACTCAGGATTTTGATAACTGTATAACCAGAAGCTATATTAAAAAACACACATACATGTATATAGAAAAACTAATTCAGAAGAGCCTCACGATTGTAGAACTTATGAGATTTTAATTGAAGTTGCTATGGGGCCGTCCATAAATTATGACACATGAATTTCAAGATTCTTAGACCCCCCCCCCTGTGTCACATTCTGTCACATTTTCATTGAGCCCCCCCCACCCCTCCATTGTGACGTCACACTATCAATTTTATACCCTATAATTTAATAATTGTAGTTGTTTTAACCCATTATTATATATTATCTTAAACAAATTAGTCTTTGTTGTGGGGTCGGGTTAGGCTAGGGGCAGCGTGCCAGCCTGCTAACCAAGTGGATCCGGGTTCGAATCCGATTCTAGGCATCCGGCTAAAATCTGATCCCGGGGTAGAGACAAATTTAAATAAAATAATAAGTAGTATCCTAAATTGGCTTATGGCTAGAAAGGCCGAAAAGCCAAAAAAAAAAGAAGGAAAAAAACATTTTTTTCGTGCACGATTACAATACTTGACCATACCCTGTATGGTAAAGTAAAAATAGTCTTTGTTGAAAAAATCATAATAAAATATTTGTAAGAAAATACATATCTTCAGGGAATGATGAATCCTTAATTAAAATAAAAAGGGTTTAATTATTTAAGAAAAAAAATAATAATACTTAATTGTTTTTACTAAAAATTGCATGCTTACAATTTTTCTCTAGATTTATTTTACCAACATTTTCACGTTAGAATAATAATAACCTGAAATCTAAAAAATATATTTGAAAATTTTTAAAAAATTTTAATTTGACTTTTTGACATGACAATTTTTAAAATCCCCGGACCCCCCTGTCACATTTTGTCACAGATCTGAAATGCTCCCTCCCCCTTACTGTGTGAAGTAATTTATGGAAGGCCCCTATAGGGGAAATATTAATATCGCGAAAAAATAGAATGCCGACATAACACTCTGTACGGCACTCCCTCATTCCCGAATAATCGATACAATGTTGCTTCTTCAATCACTCTCGACCTAAAAACATTAGTAAAATGGGGCTCTCAAAATTTAATTAGCTTTAACACAAACAAGACTCAGTGTTGTCTAATTTTTAGGTGCGAAAATAAAAATTTACCTGACATCCTCTTTTGTTTAAAGAACTTTGATAAATTTTTCATAAGTATCTATCTAAAAAGTTCTTAAAATTATGATCTAGGTGAATTAATAAAGACCGAAAATTCCAAAAAAATTGAAATGATAAAATCCTCAAATCCAGAAAGACGAAATTTATAAAAAAACAATAGTGGAAAGATCAAGTCTATTTAGAGATTTTTGAAGTTTTTTTTCGAAATTATAGTTTTGGCTCAATACTCTTTTGATTTTAAGTTTTTTATTGATTTAAAAAATACTTAATGTTAAAAAAAACTTGTTTCATTATAAAACAATATCTATATTTTAAATCTTGTAACAGAACTTGAATATATCCCATCGAGAATAATAGCTCTCACAGTGACATGAGGATTAGCAACAAATATTGCATCTTAGAGTTTCTATATCTCAGATCCTTGATCGATTTTAAAGAGGAATCGAGCTAAGGATTTTATATGAGTAATCCCGAGATTTATTTGGGATTGATACATACATTTAATAGTCAGTAACCTAGTTAACACCCGAATTTAATTCCATTTCATTTCGAAGCGAGATGTACTTACTCGTAAATTAAAACAATTTATATTACATTCTCTCACTCCTAACAGGTATAAAAGTAAAATCTATGAATTACAAACTTACTAAGTTAAAAACAAAACATTTAAATTTGATAAGATGGACAATTTGAAATTTTACTTTTTATAATAAATCTATCCCCGACAGACAAATAACTTTAGGCGATATCAGTCTACTGGCTGTATAGTAGCATCTGTAACTCATGAATGGAATAAAGCCTTCGAGGCCGGTAAATAGACTTTCGCGATAGCTTTAGACATTTCAAAGGCCTTAGATTTATTTTGGCATAAAATCTTCTTAGTGAATTGCCTGCCTTTGGTCTCTCTCCGAGGATCTACTATATATGAGGTTTGAAAGCAATCTCTCAAATCACGGTATTATGATTATGTTTATGGAATGTATTATATCATCTTCTTTCTATACTAATGATGGAATGCCTCCTAGCTCAGCCATTCCCCAGATACTTTTTCTTATATTACCTATATATTCATAACGATTTTAATTTGTTTTCCAATCGAGTGCAGTCTATTCTCACGTAGATGATAGGACCCTCTTAAACGTAGAACCCTTGCAAAACCATTGCGTAGACATTGCTTCTTCGAATAATTTAGATTTATGTAGGGCTTATAAAAATTAGGGATCTCATAACTTGGTTAACTTTAATCCATAGGTGCAAGACACAATGCGATTTAATATCAATAGGAACCTGACGTTTCCTTCGATTCGGACTAATTTTAATTTGTGATAAAATATCAATGCCACTCAGGGTCTGCCCTCTGTTGGAATTACCACATCACTTCTGCAGGAAAAGCTGTATGTAAGATTGACTTTCTATTCCAGATTAGTCAATTTATCACGTTCACTCAACTTCTTACTATATAAAAAGCTCAAATTCTCTTGTCTATAATATCGCTCGCATCTGTGAGACTCTAAGCCAGTGATTCTCAACCTTTTTATTGTTGCGGCACACTTTTAACAACTTCAAAATTTGGCGGCACACTAACAATATAAGCTTAAAAGAATTTTACTTACCTATAATACACTGTGTAAAATAGTTTATGATATAATTTTCAATGTAAAATAAAATAATATATACCATGTAAATAACAAACTGAACTAGACTCACGTGCAGCTAAATCGACCCAACCCTAAGCGCGCATACAATGTCGTTTTTTAAAAAAAGTCTAAACCGATATATATAAAATGTATATATTTTTAAGGGTTATTTATTTAGATTTACATTAAATTATATGATCTGAATGACTGAACTGGAAAAACTAATAACTCATTAGATAAAAGTACCTACATACTAAATAATTTGTATTGTTTGCATTTCTAACATTTGACGGCACACTTAAAGAATTTCGCGGCACACAAAAGTTTCGCGGCACAGTGGTTGAGAATCACTGCTCTAAGCATTCACTTGCTAACCTGGATGGAATTAGGTGCGAACTACCAAACTAATAGGAGATCAGGCCATATCCTGTCGGTTCAAGAGCCGAATTCATAGGTACCTTCAACCCCGATACAGTCATATATTTTATCATATATTTTTATCTTCTTATTTTTCATGAATTTTTAAAGTTCGCATAAATCAAACAAATTTAAGAATTTAACTCTCAGCATTGGATACTCTAAATCAGGTGTGCCCAACCACCGTGGGCCACTTAAGTGGTTTGTTAGCTGGCTATGAGCCACAAAAAAGAAAAAAATAAGTTAATAATTAATTTGGTTCTTCTTAACTCATTAACTAATTTTGTAGAATTTTGATTCCAAAAACTGTATGTTTGTAGTGTAATTGGATTGTAATATAATATTTAAGAAATTTAATTAGAATTACATTTTATTCTTAGAGTGTTTGCTTGTGTTGTTGAAAAACAACTATAAAAATTCATGGGTATTTACTATTTTTTCAAACGGGTCTTTTTTTAGATCATTTTTTTCAGTGATGAGGGGGTAATTAAGTTAAGCTAAAAAAAATATATAAATATATTCATTTTATTAATCACAAAATAATTTATAATAATCACGAATATACATTTCTATACTACTTTTGAGGTCGCGGGCCATATATCATGGCTTTGCGGGGGCATACTTTGGACATCCCTTCTCTAAGCTATTCCATCTAATCCTCCCCTTGATGTTATATTTAAAACGCAATTAGCTTAAACATATTAAGAGTTGAGAAAAAATGTTCGTTCTGGATATTAAATGTGTAAATATTCAAGAAAAAAACAAATTACCAATTGGGCGTTTTAGATCCAGAACTCTCGCATGAAAAAATCAAAAAATCAGAAAGAAGTCAGATTTTTATGGAACCTCTTGAACAGTTACAGGTAATGAGCAAAAATTTGGTATACGAGTTTGTATTCATAACCTGCACTTTGGTGTCAAGTATTATCTTGCTAGATTAAATTGTCCACTGCCAAAATCAACAAAATTTGCAGAAAATGCACCGAGTATTGATAATGCTTTTATATTTTAATAAACTTATAATTTTCAATACAAAATTATACGTAGAGCCCTCAACTGCTTAAGAGACACTATAAACTAAATAATAGCCTATTATTAATATTCTAGAAGAAAATTCTAAGCTTAGATCTGCATACCCACCCCATTAGGCATTCAGCCCTAGAGCGCTATAACAAGATGTTCTTCCATTAAGAGGGTTCCAAGATCCTCATAGTAGCCTAAGGGAGAAAAATAGGATTAACTTCCTCGAAATACTGCTAAAATCCACTTAAAATGCATACCTTCAAGAAACCCTTTTAAATGAATTTAATTTTTTTTAAATTCAAAAAATTTATTTCGCGAATTCTACTAAATTAATTCATAACTGAACATTTCGATCTCTATCAATTTTTAATTTTATGTAGGTATATTTTTATTTGAAAAATTTAATAATATAATTGTAGGATATTATTTTCAATACAAAATTATACCTGATTTTGAAAATAAAGATTTGTTTTCGCCTTGAGAAAGGCGTTTGCTTGCTGTTTGCCGGTCAGAATCCTTCGATAAAATGACAGGTGACCAGCAAGGACACGCCCCTTTTATAAAGAAGAAAGCGTGCGAAATTTATGCATACGTCACCTAAAAGGCGCGAATAATTAACCAATCTGCTTAATTGCTAATTAGAGCCAGGGTTATAAAAGCAGCCAGCTCCTCGAAGCGAGTTCAGTTGTCATTTGTCAGTTGTGAGTTGTTATTCAGTTGATAAAGCTCATTGAAATGGGACAACTCACCAGGGAACGATTTGCTGAAGAAACAGCTTGTGTCTAAGAAGTAATTTGTATACACGTTCTGTAACGAAGAAGCAATAAATGCGGGCCTTGTGCCATTATTTTATTAAAAGCATGTTTCCAATTGCCTCTGGCAAGTTCGTATTTTAGAAGAGCATATTTTCAACTGCCTAGTGCAAATTATTATTTAAAATAGCATTTTTCTGGCTTTACGCCGACAAGAGAGATTCTAATCTCTGAAGATTATCTCCCATCCAAGCCCGGCGAATCTCCTTCCAACTAACCCTTCGAGCCAACCATAATAAAAATCATCCATCATCTTAATCATTTCCTATATAATACTCCCAATATTAACAGGAATTTTAAATTGTGCATATTACTCGGTACAACAAATAGGAAGTTTTGTCCTACCTTTTAGCTTAGTTTCGAATTTTTGAAAATTTTCATTTTTTTTTGCTAATTGTGTTTAAAAATGTCTGAAATGTCGAGAAAAATAATTTTCAACAATGTTTTTTTTTCTGTGTGCCTGTGTCTGTATTCAGATCCCCACAATAACTTAAGAACGAAAAGTCGTAGAGAGTTTGTTCGTGGGCTAAAATATTTGTATTTCCGATGTGGAGAACTGATTAGATTTTTGGCTTTTCTAGCTTTAGAACTTCTGGCTCAAAAATGCAGAAAACATCATTTTTTGAATGATTTCATTGAGCTTTTAAGGCGATGTATTTATAATATAGGCATAAATGAACAATTTATGTTTAAGTTTATTATTAATCACTTATAAAGAAGTTTCTAATGTAAATAAGTTTTCAATTTTTTTATGATTTAATAAATATGCGGGTGAGCGATTCTTTCATTAGAAAATAACTACAAAAAGAGCGTGGATATAATCATTTTCTCTTTCTAAGCTAATGGGTATTGTAGGGATGTCAAATACAAGTTCAATCTTGTTTCAGACTATTTGAGATTAATTTCTTAATTTCTATTATTCTAGAAATGGCCTTTTGCGCTCGAACCAAATCGATGCTCGTTTTAGAGTGAGAGAATATTCAATTGAATTTTATTAAAATTCAGATAAAAATGTTTAAATAAAATTACTTGTTGCAGCTCTAACTAACAAGAGTTCCAAGTTTTGAAAATTTTTTCACTTTTTCTTCTATTTCTTTGTATTTTTAATCGTGTTGAAAAATCCACTAAAATTGAGTTCACAATTAACTTTTCTGTGGGAACACTTAATAATTTTTTCCAAAAAATCGGGACAAAATGACCGGGACATTTGAACCAAAATTACTAAAAAGTGCGCGGATGGATAATTTCTCTTCTTTTAGAGCTAGATGCCAAATAAATTTCCAGACCTAATTCACACTATTAGAGATTAATTTCTATTTTTTTTTAAGTATTTATCATTTAGAATTATTAATTCACCGAAACTTGAAGCAGCGTACCGAGTCTTGAAAGAGTTTCTCTCTTTCTTCAAATTTCTGAATTGTTATACGAGTTAATAATTTGGGAGAAATATTATAATCTGAATCTTTCCCTTCGCTTCCCGACCACCCCCTCTAAGATATCTCTAAGCAATCTTAATTTGTGTCCCGCATCTGAACTCACAAAGTTCTTCTTTCTCCGATTCTTTCAAGAACTTCTTTATTTGTAATTCTATCAATCCAGTTGATTTTCAGCATTCTTCTGTAGTACCACATTTCAAAGCCTCCAGTCTCTTTCTCTCCAGTTCTCCAATCGTCCAGGTTTCACATCCATATATTGATTCCTATGCTCCAGACATGTCTCAATAGCATCTCCTTGTTTTCAGAGCTGATCGAGGAGGAAAAAGTATCATTTAATTAAATTAAGGATCGAAGAAAAGATTTTGATATTATAGAAAAAAGGATCAGCCGGGATTCGTACCCGGGATCTTCGCATGTGCGCTGCGACGCCTTTATAAGAGCCTTAGCTCTTATCCTCTCGGCCACTGATCCCCGAACCCAAGCTAATACTTAATGTCTATATGAATTTGGAATGTCATTTTTATTTAATCTTTAAATCTTTTCCTCGTTCAAAGTTTTGCAGCTCTGTAGTTGGCTTGACTAATTGGGAGGCGTTTGGATATAGTATCATTTAATTTTCCTTATAATATTATTTATTTATTTATTATTTTCAACGGCTAAATGCCTAATATAGATTAATATAATACAATAATTATCAAGTATCACAACATTAACAATAATAGACAAAGTAATATCATTAAATTAATGTAATAATAATAGAGTATATGTTAAATAACAATATAGTAATATAAAAATAATATAAGATAATAGTAATATAATGAAATATAATAGTAGAATAGTTACTTGTAGACTAGGGTCAACATTTTGAACAAGACTGCGACTTTATTAATATTTAATGAGAAATCCAAGGGATTTTCTAGTTGTTTAGATAAATCGTTATAACATCTACATAATCTGAATATTGGATTAGCTTCAGAGTGCCGGCTGGATGGTACTTCTGGATAAAAAGATAGCTATTTCTAAGTACATAATTTGAGTTATGGATAGGAAACAGTTTTTGATGACCAGGACAATTCACCTTGTTGGACTTAATCTTGTACACAAATATAACATCGGAGGCAATCATGGAAGATGTAACAGAAACAAGACAGAAAGTTTCAGCAGTTGAAGTGTAGTCATGGTCGTATCTCAACAAAGGATTGCCCGAAAGGTATGCTAGATGACTTAACACTTTGTGCTGAATTCTCTCCAGTCTGCCCATGTTATTCTTTCCGATTGGCCTCCAGACTGTTGATGCATACATTATCAAAGATTTGATTAGAGTCAAATATAAGATTTAATTGTATTATGATTTTTAAATGATATTATATAATTTTTCTATTATAATGCTAAAAATATTTTTGAATTTATATAACTTTTATTTTATAATTTATATTTTAATACACTTTGCTTTGTTACGTTGAATCGTAAATGAAAGTATCGATTTTATCAATATATATTTTATTCATTTTTTGCAAGAAGATTATTATCATCGTCGGAAATCATAGTAAAAAAAGAAATAAAATGTAACGAAAATAAAAGTACAATTGCTTTCATTCTCCCTTCTGATCAAGAATCTGCAGATTTTAATTTTCCTGCTTTCTCAAGATATTCTTGTATAAAATGAAAAGAGAAAAAAACTTAGTCGAAGGGATCGCTTACGGCTTATAAAAGTAAGTATTACTTTTCAAAGGGCATATTGTTCAAAAGTACTCCAATTACCTCAATTCATATAATTGGTGTAATTTTAGTCAAAATGACTAAGAGGGAGAGAGAAAAAGAGTCCGAATGAATGAAGGAAAAGGGGTCCTGAATATCGGGGAAACAGTTAGATGGATAGGTTTCTGTGCTTCAGTCTTTTAAGCAACAACAATCACGAATTACATTAGTACTTTTTCTTAACCTACTTCATTAACTTAAGAATTTTTTAAAAGGATTTAATAATGCACTTTTTCAAATAGCAGGTTTTTAAATAACACAGGTCGACTGGGTTTCTATTTTAATGCATAAATTCTGATGCTAGGCATCGAAAAACACTAAAATATCCATTTTTGGCTTTTAAAGTTTGCTTTTGTCGTTTTACGTCGATAAGTTAGTTTTGAAGATTTTAATTGATTTTACGAGCAGCAGGTGGTAGAACTTTGATCAAAACGGTAGCAAATTGCATATTACTGGCGCAGGGTTGCCAGATTGTGCGATTTATCGCGGATTGGGAAACTTTCACCATGCATGTGATCCTAAATTTAAACTTCGGCGATACCATTAAAATATTTATTAAATAAAATAAAATATATATAAATAAAATATTTAAATGAATATCTTCTTAATCTTAATATATATATATATATAAAAAGAGAAGGTGATGTTTCATTCATTTATTCATCTATCAAGGCACAGTTTAGACAACCGCTTGACCTAGAAAGATGAAATTTGGAGTACATATTCTTTCAACGATTTATGGGTGTGCTAAAAAGGGATTTTTTTGAAATTCGAACCCTAAAGGAGGGAAAGGGACCGAAAATATGTTTTCAAAGTTTTTCAAGATCTCTTAAACCAGAAAAGATATCGATATGGGTTTATTGAAGGAGACAATAAAAGAGTGTGTCTTCTGCTGGAATTATAAATTTTATTTATTTATAACGAGACTATAGTTTCGAGGGCTTTGCCCTCTTCATCAGTCTATTACACACTCTTTTATTGTCTCCTTCAATATATAAAAATTCTGCTACTCTCGGCAAAAACTTTTAATTTGATATGGGTTTAGTTTAGAAAGGCGAAGCACTGAAATACAAAAAACATATTTAAGTATTTTGCTCTATTTGTCCCCGAAAGGGAGATATAGTCATTTTGGGGTAAATTTTTGAAATTTTTAAAGTGCTCTATCTCCTCGAGTTTTTAATTTTTAGCATTCAATTTTCGTACATATGTTTATTAATGCTAAATCTCGGGAAGGTTTATTTTTTATTTTTTTGAAATTTGAACCCTGAACTGAAAAATAGGGGATTTTTGATTTTGTGGTCTAAAACACAAAAGACTTCCTATCTTTCTTGCACTTGGAGCAAACTCAACCAAATTCTGGATAGCAGGCGGGCGTCGCAGCTGGTCATATGCAAATACATAACCCAAAGGAGCAAGGAGAGCGTTTTCACCGAGGGGTGAATCGCGATTGGAATTAGTTGTACACCGTCTTTGGAATTATGTGGAATTATTTTGGAATTCATTAGATTAGATAATGCCCCTTCATCTATTGTCTTCTATTGGAAATGAAAGTGGAAGTAGGTGTACACGATATTAGGTCGCGGTTCACCCCTCGGTTTTCACCAAGATGTGATGGACTTTGAACGACATTAATTATCAAGGGGAGTACAACTAGAATATGATGGGAGATTACATTTGGTGTCTAATACGAGAAATGCTATACAAACAAAAGAAAATCACTAAAATTATTCATTTTTGAACGTGATTTTTTATTATTTTACATTTGTATGCTATTACTAATCATTATTCTTTAATTAAAAAGACTCCGATGTTCAGGAACAATTTTTCTGATTGTAATAAAATTATGAAAAGTCATTTTTCTTAAAATTCGAAAAATTGCTCAGATTTATACAAAAGCAAACTTTGATCAAAAATATTATTTCTCCCTTTATAAGTAACGTATAGTAGAAGAAACCAACATTTCCCATTCAGTTCAGACCCAAAAATCGTGTCGACCGGTGTAATTCAAAGATTCAAAGATAGCATCCTTCAATATTATAAAATATGTCTTTTTATGAATTGGCAGCTCAGAATAATGAAACCACTAAGGCATCATAATTTCTAAATGAAAAACTTGAGTCTAGTGAACTTTTAACCTTCTTTAATCAACTTACTTCCTTTTGGGTTAATAAAATTATCAGAAACGGGGTTGGCTATTATACATTTTTTGTGCCTATATATATATATATATATATATATATATATTACTATATATGTCTCAAGGAAAAAAGCCTTGACAAATAGCTTTCTAATAGTCATTTATATTTTTACGCTTTTTTTAACTTTTTCCTATTTGATGTTGGGCAAATAGCATTTTGTTTCGAACCCAAATATTCATTCAAAATTTTCCTGTCACTGTCTTATTTTAACTATTTTAAATTTATATTTATAGTAATAGATATTATACTTATTGTAATAGATATTATACTTATTGATATTTTTTGGTGATATTATGATTTCATCTGAGAATCGATCGCTATTTTTGATATTAAATCGATTACTCTAGATCTTCAGCAAAGGTAACAGATGCGATAACTACAGGTTACTTATAAAATTGCTTCCCAAATTTAGCATTAGCAGAGAGAAGCCAAACCATTCTTACTAAAGCAAGCAGCTATATTAATCCAAATAAATAAATAAATTTGATAGAAAATACTTGCTTATTGTTGAGTAAAGTACTTTAAAAATTAAATTTATTAAAAACTTTATATAAGCATTATCAAAAGATCTAAATAGAATATTGAATTTGATCAAAATTGCCATTTTCAAGATATTTAGAAAAATCTAAAAATGTATAGAATAGAGTAGGTACTAATAATGTATGTGGATCAGTATGTACTAAAATCTAATAAATGCTTCATTTAATTAAAGTAATGCTGTTTTCAATTTCATTTCAATCGATTGAACGGTGTGGAAAAAATTGTCGACGAAAAAAGTAATCCATCCATCCCTAAATAATTCTCACTGGCTAAATGAAATAATCGCTCTTTTTGGGCCTTGGACGAGACCATATTTAAATCGTCAGTTTTTAAAATTCCCCCTGTATGATTACTATAGAATTTGTGACTTTGGATTCCTTAGTCTTTACCTGATAGCCCTTTGAAATCTCTCTTTGCTGAGAGACCAATTATATCTACCCAATACTTTACTCATGCTAGGATATAGAAAATAAAGTAAAAAAAATGAAAAAAAGAAGACCTCTCTTGCCACAAAATACCTTTGATTAATAATTTACATAAAAGTGACATTTTCCGAGTTATTAAATACCAGCTGCGAAACCCGCCTTAGGCAGGCGCTTTGGACCCCCGTGAACACAGCTCCCCGAATATATCCATAGATTAGACCGCTTTCGTCGTGCTTTTTTTTACCCAGGAATCTCTTCCTCAAAACAACAAAATAGTTTCTTTAAAAAAATGTATTAAAAACCCTCCCTAATTACATGAATCGGTGAAATTACTATCCAATTATCTTAAATAATGGCAATAACTTTTGTTGAATAAGGGATTTCAAAAAATTGACAGATTTGACAGACTTCAAAGTTCACGCTGCCTAAAAGAATTCCCCCCCCCCTCCCTTCCATCCCTCATATTTAGAAAAAGGTATAAAAACTTTATTATTTATCATTATTTTATTAAAAAAATTTCCTTAAACAAATAACATGAGCGTTCATAATGCATTCTCTGATGGAAATTTGCCCCTTGTTGGAATTCACCTTTAATAAATAGAAACTCAGAGAGAGTATTATAATAATATTCCAAGTAAATGACTAGTAAGATACTAAAGTAAACGTCACTATTCGAAAAAAAGAAGAAAACAAGAGAAATTCTTTGAATGCTCTTTAAATTGTCCTGTTCAACCATAATCATCTAATTTTTTATATCAAAGTTTTTTTATATAATTAAACTCTCTTCTTTATATAGGCTTAACTTTATAATAATTTAAAAACTTGCATATCAGTTTTTCTTTTTCAATTCGTACATGAAAGTAAAAAAAAAAAAAAAAAAAAAAAAACAGTTATTTATTTTAAAGGTTTTATAAATCAGAGAGAATATACAGAGAGTAAAAGAGAAAATCTAAGCAAGAACAAATATTAAATATTTACACATTTATTTTCAAACAAAATCATATTTTGAAGGGAATGAATGAAAGGCTTTAGAGAAACATCGATCATTTTTGATCGATATGTAATGGAGCATCTCAAATGGGAGCTCATTAGTTTTTGGCCAACCCTTGTGATATTACTAATAGCGTTCAGCCAATCTGCAACCCCGATACAAATGACGACAATGAGCTTCAAATTGGAAATAAACCTCATGAGTGTATATAGAAGCAACTCGCTAACGCTAGAATTTATCCTTAATCATTTATCTTTCTTGTCACTAGGAATTACTTCAAGCCAATAAATTAAATTTTAGCGTTTATTTATCGGATTATCTTTAATTAATTTCATAAGAATTTGTGAACTATTATTATTAAGGACAGTATAATTTGTTCGTGCTTAGATAGTTGAATTGTCAATTAAATTTTTTTGGCATAAAACACATTTACACTATTAAATGAATAAATAAAATAAACTTAATCGGATCGCTGGTAGACTTTATCCATAGTCATTTGAAATATTAATATTTGTATTACTTTATTATTAAACAGATAAACCAACCGACCAAATAAATAAATACATTTTAAAGGATTTAAAAAGTATTCTTTTTGTACAGTAAAGTACTTTAAAATGTAATTTTCCTAAAAACTTTATATAACCTTTTTTGGATTCCTCAAGGTACTATAAAATATTAAATTTGATCAAAAGTGGTTAAGGCATTTTCAAAATATTTAGATAAAACTAAAAAAGTATTAATGTTAATCAGCCAATTTTTTTCCAAAAATTTCATTTTGTTAAAGTAATGGTATGTTTTAAATTTCATTCAATAGGGTGAACGAAAAAATTAATGACGAAAAAAGGAATCCTTTCCCACAGACTAAATGAAAAAATCGCACTTCTTGGACGAGACACCAATTAATATTTGAAAAAGGTCCCAAAATTCAACCTGAATCAATACCATGTGTGTGACTTTGGTTGAGACCATCGTTTCCGTAGACTTTACCTGAGGAACCTTTGAAGTCGCACTTGAAGCGAGATCGATTCCAATTGCTTCGCATTGGATAGATTAAAAAGCAAAATCACATTAATAAAATGGAACTGAGGCAGCAAATCAGGAAAACTCGAATGTTTATATGGTAAACTCTATACTTTCTACACTTCTTTGTCTCTGGACGAAACACCATGTATTATTTGGAAATACCGTCAGGTCCTAAAATTCAACCTGGCTTACATGCCATAAGGAGCATTCCATCAACGACTGAACTCGCCTAGCTCCTACGCAGCTTTCATTCTTCTGCGCTCAAATTGTTGCCTAAATACAGGCGCACCAACATTATCTGCTTCGTATGGACAAAGTAAAAATATAAATGTTTAGTTAACATCGAATTAATGTAATTAGAGACGAATTTAATACGAAAGCGTCTATACAAAGAGTATTTAAAAAGTCTATGGTAAGAATAAGGTTGAAATACAGTAGAACGCATCTATATACTAAAATATAGGAGTTGGACGAGAGCCAAAAAGAAATTAAGCAGAGAATTTTCGAAGGAAAATGGGGTTTGATTAAAAATAACAATTACTATGCTTCTTCACAATGCGCTATTTGGACATATTGTTTATAGTTAAAGAAAACCCCTGCAAAATAATTTTTAAATTATTTTACTTATATCAATGTAATAAGCAAAGAAAATTTGAATAAATGGAAACAAACAATGTATGATCTAAGAAAGCCTTTTTTAAACAAGCTTGAGTTGTTTTCCATAAAATAATTTACTATTTTTGATTTTAAGTCGATTCTTCCACGTTTTCAGTAGAGGTTGCCATTAATAGTCAAAACATCAAAAATGGAATGCAATAAGGTTATTCCTCTAGTATTAGATAATAATCGATCGCTATTTTTGATTTTAAGACGATTCCTCGATGTCTTCACCAATGGTTACCAATAATAACCCAAATTTCAAAAATCGAATGTAGAATGGTTATTCCTCGACTTTTAAATAAGAATCGATCATTATTTTTGAATTAAAGTCAACATGAACTGCAAATAGCAAGTGATATCTGATTAATAATAAAGGAATAAACATATTAATATTTCAAATGAATTTGGATAAAGTTTAGCAACGATCCGTTGCAGTTTATTTTAATTTGTGAATAAAAAAATAAATACCATGCAAAAAGCCCATTAGTCTTAATAGGTACATGATGCTAGGGCATATGTATGGAGTATCATGGTATATGGATGGGAGACATGGACGATTGAAGAGTCAAAAAAGTAGACTTTTGAAATGTTGTGCTACAGGAGAATGTTAAGATTAAATGGGCAGATAGATGCTATGATATTTTAAACATCGAAAGTCCGTTGTTTGAAAATCAGTCTTTAGCATTTCTAGTGTGATTCTCTACCATTGAACTGGATGCCACCCCTGATTGATATTAAATTTATTTCATCATATATATAGATGATAGATATTGTTGGAAATCGTGGCTATGATGAAATTGTAGTGGGTCGATGGAGATATCAGCTAAAGTGGGATGCACCGGGATCAATAAAACTTTTGCTGATATCTCCATCAAAACCCACTAGAATTATAGATTATAGATCATGCTAATAGGTTCTTAATATTTAATATTTATTTTCATTTTAATGAAATACTCTGAAACCATGTGAAAATTTATCAGTCAGACCGCTTTTCGAATAACCACTTAACATTTGTATCAAAATTTGTTCTAGAATAGCATGATATAAGGAAATATTTTATACTGAATTGTTACACCGATTTCTTTTGTATGTAAATAATCATAGAGACATGGAAAATGTAGAACATTATTTTGTTTAACATTTAATAATAATCTATCACAAAGGCAAGGGCTTATAAATCCTTTCTTTTTTAAAATGTTAACACATTTTTTTATATTAAAACTTAGGTAGGCACTACATTATTTAAAACATTTTTATGAACAATTTCAATTTTATAACTCAATTCATTTTAGAAGATTTCTAAATTATTCATGAAATTAAACATTTTCATTTTTTATTTTTTGGGGAGCAATATAATCCACTTGGGAATAACTTTTCGAGCTGGTAGAGGGGGAATTTTTTAATTTTTTTTCTCTCCGTTTTTTGGCACAACCATTTACCTAAATTTATTAAAAATGTCATTTCCAAGAGATGAATTCACAACAATATTTCAGAAAATTTCGCGACTTTTTTTCGTGATCCAGATGATAAAAATATTTTTAACCGACTTCAAAAAAGGAGGAGGTTCTCAATTCGACTGAATTTTTTTTTGTGTGTCCATGTTACCTCATATTTTCGCCAATTGTGAACCGATTTTGATTATTTTTTTGCATTGGGTTCAGTCTAGTTTCCGATTGGTCCCGTTTTTTTTTCAATTGTATTGAACCTTTTTTGATATGTTTGTTTAGGCATAACTTCTTTGTTTATGAACCGATTTTAATGATTCTTTTTTTATTGGAAAGAGGATACCTTAGGGGTGGTACCATATTAATTTGGTCAAGTTCTGAAGACATGATCAATGAGAAAATAACGTAAATCTCCAATTCTTATAACCAAATAATAGAAATTAAAATAAATAAAATCTTTTAACATTCATTTAAAACCCGCAAACGTTTCGAGCGAATTTCTATATTTATGAATTGAATTTTATTATCATTTTCTGATTCATTCGCCCGACGCTTTCTCTTACAAGATGCATGCAAGGTTTTATATTAAGTCACTATTAATAACATCACTAAAAAGAGAAAAATAAAAATAATTTTATAAAAAAATAAAACCGACTTCAAAAAAATTAAATGCAACAAATAAAATAATAATAACTTAAAAATCAAATAAAATAAACTAAAAGGTATAAAATAATTATCTAATTTAGTTACAACTAAACGACGAAATATTAACATAAAATTACTTTTTGAAGTCGGTGCCAAACATTTACATTTTATGAATAGCACTCGACAGATCTTACTTAGTACGTTTGGCGGGTACGCTCGCTTATAGGTATAGTTTGTTTGGCACCGACTTCAAAAAGTAATTTCATGTTAATATTTCGTCGTTTAGTTGTAACTAAATAAGATAATTATTTTATACCTTTTATTTGATTTTTAAGTTATTATTATTTTATTTGTTGCATTTAATTTTTTTGAAGTTGGTTTTATTTTTTTATTTTTTATAAAAATTATGGAAATATCGATCAAAGGGACTAGGACTGATACCGAGCTTATACGAATAATTTAATTTTTCGAAATTAATCAACTTGGGCTTCCTGTTGAATATTAACATCTCCTTTTTAATATGGGACTCTTTAATTGTAAATATCAGCTTTATAGATTATAAATTACTTTCTTGTAGACGAAGCGCTCTCTACCTTTTTACTGACGATTGTTAAAAATTGTGCGAGCACCAAGACATCGAATGGGTTTTTAATATTAGCATATTAGGCTATTTAGGGTATTCAATCCAAAGAAAATGTTCAATTTTTTTTATACCTTTAAAATTAAACAATTCTGAGTCCTAGCTAAATTTTGAGAGCTTTATTGTTCAGATGAAGGTTGATTCAAGAAACAACACTGCTGCGCTATTAGAGTGAGGGAGCATCATGAAGGGTGCTATCGTCAGGGTTAGAGTGAGTGAGATCAAAATTTATACATATTGATTAGGTCTTTTATATTTATTAGGAAGAGCGTGAGAGAAGTTAATATGCCCTAGGGAATTCCAGCATTTGTATGGAAAGGTACCTCTTCAATTAACGATTGATATGATTTAAAAATATACTTTTCGAATGGTAAATTTTTATTTGAATTCTTCGACTTGAGATCTTTTGTTTTCTATGAGTCTAATTTAGACAATTATTGTTAAATTGTATTTAACAAGCGCATTCAAAAAAAGAACCTTAAAAATAAAGATGAAATGCACTCTAGATAAAGGACCATTAAATAAAACAATGTTAATAGCCGCAAATCACCCACCCTTATGCTCTTAATCCGACCTCCAAATCTAAAATCGATTCACTTCATCCCTGGATATTGACAATCACATTGTTAATGTTCACGGGTGCATATTTGAGATCAAACTGATTTCAGACAAGTAGCTTGAGAATACTTTAATTTTGTAAATTACTTCAAGTTGACCATTTGTGAATACGTTCAGCCATTATCCTTATGATTAAGCCAATTTCCTTACAATTGATTATTATTTATTTATTTACTTTTGTATTACCATAATATTTGTTTTCTTAAGCCGGGACAATTTCAATAGTTTATTCGAAATAAAAAAATTACCAACTTCTACTAATATGATTTTACAAAGAGAGAATTATATTTATGATATAAAAAGTTTTTTTTCTTAAGTGATTAACAAAGAAAAAGGATTAAGTAGTAATGATTTTTAATTACACTTAACTTAACTGATCAAAACTATTAATACATAACACTATCATGAACCTAGTTTAAAAATTACTCTCCTCTCGGCGGCCCTAGCACGCATAAAAATAAATATTTGCTCATTGTGCTTTAAAATATCTGAAACGCGGAGAAGAATATTTTTCAACTATGATTTTTTTCTCTTTGTGTGTCTGAATTCCGATACCCAGAATAGCCCAAGAACGGAAAGTCAAAAAGTTCGTTTGTATCAATAATTAATACTGACTAGATTTTGTAATATCTGGTTCAAAGGGCAGAAAATATTTTTTTAATTATTCTATTGAGATTTTAAGAGGATGTTATAGTATACTAGTAGACATAAGCCATAAATGAACAATTTATATTTAAGCTTATTAATAATTACTAAGAAAGCTCTAGTGTACAGAGTCTTGAAAACGTTTTCACATTTTTATTATTTAATTTGCTGTTGAGCGATTCTTCCGTTAGAATCTGATCGATGAAAATAACTAGAAAGAGCGCGGATATGATTATCTCTCTTTCTTTAGTGTTTTGCAAGAATGCCTGAAACAGGTGTTGACTTGTAAGTGGCATCCACTTACAAGCCCAGACCTGTTTCAGACTATTAGAGATTAATTTCTATTATTCTAGGAATGGCCTTTTTGCACTCAAAACAAACGATTCTCGTTATAGAGAGAGAATATTCAATTAGATTTCGTTAAAATTCCGTCAAAAATGTATAAAAGAAATTACTTGTTACTGTTCTAACTAGCAAGCCTACCTAATATTGAAAGTTTTTACATTTTCTTCTATTTCTTTCTATTTTTAAACGCGTGGAGAAATATAAATTTCACCTCTTAATTTTAGAGGTTAAGGTTAATAAAGTTTTCGTAATTAATTTTCACCTTATTAAACCCCCAAGCCTTAGAAAATTGCTAAATTTTTATTTTCTATCTATTTTCTTTGTTTGCTTAATATTCCCACAGGGTAGTTTCAATAAATTTGATAAAGTTTTAAATTCTGAAAAACTTTTTATTTGAATTTTTATTCTAAAATTCAATAGAGAAAAATATTTAACCAAATGAAAATTGAATTATTGAATTTCTTATTTAACAAAAAATAAAAATAATTGTTGTTATTATTATTATTATTAAAAGGTACAATGGTACAAAGTACAAAAGGTATAATGTCTTTTTGTAAGTTGGATGGGAATTTAATCTCCAAGATTCACGCCTTTATTTTAAACGGTGATGAAGATCTGTTTCGATTTCTCACTTTATTAGTGATTCAAGCTATTACACTATGTCAAATTTTAGCATTCTAGTGTCATTAAATTTTCACTATTAGTTAATTTACCTCATAAGTTTAACTCCTTCATTTTAGATGCTGAAGAAGGCAAACTTACAGTTTTTCGATTCCCCCTTTATTAATTCCCTAAAATCTACAAACATGCCAAATTTTAGCATTTTATTATTGCTTTTGAATTTTTACTTGATGAAAATTTATATTATAAACTTCACTCGTTTATTTAAGACGCTGAGGAAGGAAAGGTTTCGTTTTTCGATTTTCTTCTTTATTAAGCCAAGCTCAATAATAGTATGTCAAATTTCTAGAGTCATTGTATTTTCACTTTATGTTAATTTAGCCTTTAACCCCTTCATTCTATGTCCTGAAGAAGGGAAAGTTTCGGATTTTCGATTTCACCCTTTATTAATGCCCCAAACTCTACCACCATCCCGAAAATGATGATAATTTATCGCACAAATTTCACCTCTTCATTTTATGTCCTGAAGAGAAATTGTTTGATTTTGCGATTTCACTCTTTATTAGTATACCAAATTCTTCCAATATGCCAAGTTTTAGCATTCTAGGACCTAAACATTTTCACTGTATGTTAATTTAGCCTATAAATTTCACCCCTTCATTTCGGACCCCGAAGAAGTGAATGTTTCGGAGTGTCAAGTTCCTCTTTAATTAATGTGCCAATCTTTACCAGTATGCCAAATTTGACCATTCTAGATTCATTGAATTTTTAGTATATGTTAATCAAGTCTATGACTTTCACCCCTTCATTTTAGGTCCTGAAGAAGAGAAAGTTTCGTTTTTTGGATTTTTCCCATTAATTGTAACTCAAACTCTTTCAAAATGCCAAGCTTTAACATTCTAAGATCAATTTATTTTCAGTGTATGTTAATTTAACCTATAAATTTCAGCCCTTCATTTCGGGCTCCGAAGAAATGAAAGTTTTGGTGTTTCAAGTTCCTCTTTTATTAATGTGCCAACCTTTACCAGTGTGGCAAATTTCAGCATTCTAGGTTCATTATATTTTCACTATATAGTAATTTAACCTATAACTTTCACCTTTTCATTTTAGGTCCTGAAGAAGAGAATGTTTCGATTTTTGGATTTTTCCCATTAATTGTACCCCAATCTCTATCAGCATGCCAAATTTCAGCATTCTAGGAGAAAGTATTCTAGAATTCTGATAAGTGAGTGAGTGGCAAAAAGCCTATCTTTGGCTTCTTGTAACTTGAACGGTATAAAAAATATAAATATGAAATTTTGTACTTTAGTTAAGCTTATGGACCAGTATTGTGGGGAAAAAATTTCAACCGTGTAGAGGTTTCCTGTACGAAGTTACAGAGGCGTCAAAATAGCCTGAGTTGTTTCATGTAAAGGGTAGTTTGGCAGTGCACGCCGAATCAAACTTGGCTGAGGCACTGCCATGCCCACAGATATATACACGAAATTGCAATTAATTAGTTAGTTGTAATTGATTAATTTATGAAATTGTACATATTTTATTAACGGTAATATATTTATTATAAATAAAGATGTGAATATCTATAGCCTCGATAAAAACGATAGAGGAATAAATAACTTTATTAAAAAAAAAGTAAAGGAAAAGATTTATGTTTAAGGACTAATAGAAATAAAAATAAACATGCAATTTAATATACAACTATAGAAAGATAACAATAAATTTTTGGACGCTAGACCAATTTTCATGCGGTCAACAAATTTATGGCGTGTAGCAAACAGTTTGATCGGAAAATTCGAACATTTTTCAATACGTGGTCCCAGCTAAAAAGAGTCGAAAGCAGTATCTTTCACTATCAAAAGCACTTATGGAAAAGATGGCCGGGGAACGATATATAACTATATTGAATCATCCATATAAATGTATGAATCTTGGCTTACTCAGCATGACATGGTTATTACGGTTTTTATGACTTGCGAATAAAAATCAAATAAAACGAATTCTTATTCACATTTGACATTTTCAAGTTACCTATTTAGCATTCGATTAAAATTCAATTAATTTTTTAAATCTTTTTTAATCCATTAATTAAGATACTTTTTTAAGCAGATTAGCTACTTATTATTATCCATTCCATATTTGTATAGAAACTGCTGGTTAGGCAATTTGTTTTTTCTTAAAAAATTTCTCTCATTAATAAAAATAAAAAATATAAAAATGCTAAAAGTTAAATGTCTTTGACCGGTTTCAATAGAGCATTTGATGAAGAGAAGAGCTGGTCTTTAGAAGAACTGATAAGAATTAATCTCCCTTGAGAGATGTACTATTTCTTTTCAAAAAGAAGCATCCTTACAAAGTATTGCACATTTTTCATATATAAAAAAATCGTGATTTAAAATTTATATGTGATCTTTAATAAAAATTGAAATGTAATTTAATCAATTCGTTATTAGCTGACCTTAGAACAAAAGAAGGGTTTATAAAAAACTTGATATTTTACAAAAAATTAGATTTTTAATCAAATGAAAATCTTAATTGAATAGATTTTGATGAGGATGTCCAAGGTTCAAAAAAGAGAGAAAATTATATTTATCTTTTTATTCAAAACCGACGTTTCTGGGGCTTCTTCCCTCCTTCTTCAGGGTTTTGAAAGGTCAGTGAAGGGAATACAACTTAAGACTCCTCTCTGTTTCCTCTCAGTGGCAGCAACAATATTCTACAATTTTTCATTATCAGCAGAATTGACCTAGTTGTATTCTCTTCAATGACCTTTCAAAACCTTGAAGAAGGAGGGAAGAAGCCTCAGAATCGTCGGTTTTGAATAAAAAGATAGATATAAGTTTCTCTCTTTTTTGAACTTTGGACTGCCTCATAAAAATCCATTCAATTCACCTAGTAGCACGACTCCAAAAACTTCAATCGTATGAAAATTGTATTTTTTTATTTATTTATTTAATTGTTTGTTTTTTTATTATTTAAGTGTTATCTCTAGGTATATTTTCAAAATAGTTACTTCATAAATTATAAAAAATAATGATTTTCTGTATTTATATTTAAATTTGTATCCACACATTTTATTATGCGAAATCATTATTCTACCAAATTTTTGTTGACCCCCTCCCTTCTAAGATTTTGTATACTACCGACTTCGGATTCTTATATTGACTGACAATATGAGAATCCGAGGACAGTAGTATACAAAATCTTAAGTAGACTTCAAATTTATGTTCGAATTTGAGATAAGCTTCCCTGACTTAATTCACATTGCCAGTAAATTTGAGGCTTATCTTTGGAAAGGCCTTAATGAGTAGAGTTCAAATTGTTGTTTAAATTTAAACCCCCAGACAAGTAGAGATTAGAAGCCTAGAGCAGAAGTACTTCTAGAAGATGTAGAATAGGTCGACATTCTAGGTTCTTCTAAACATCTTCTAGAACACTATCAAGATAAATAAGAAGTACGATGTCTAGAAGATATCTTGTTGATATCTGAGATGTGACGTGTTCTCGCATTGTCGTTCAACATGATTAGACAAACGAATGTTATGTGACCAGCTCGCTATTAGAACAAAACGAATTTATCTACATTCACTCGAGAATTTGAACGCATCCGATATAATTTATTAATTATTTTTATTTAATTTTAACAATCATACGGGGTATTAGCCCACTTACAGAAAGAAAATACATATTTATAATACAAAAAAAAATTCTTGCTCAAATATTAGAGTTAGAACATTTATAAAAGATAAAATAATCATCACATATTCCAAAAAGTGAGTAGTTCAATTTTATTCAAGAAGTCATAAATTTACACATAAAATGCCTCTTAATTTTAACCCTCGAAGTCCCGAAAACGTCCACATCCCTATGATTATTTCCAGCCTCCAAAATCCGATTCATATATGATACCGGAATATTTGAGATATGAATATTGATGGCACGGAGTAAAAAACAATCGTTATTCGTTATATAATATATGTATATATTTATTTGCATCAATCAGAGAACAACCTCATTGATTTCTATTTATTAATCAAAAACTCTGTTATTCATAGCAAAACAAAATCTTTTCAATTAAACAGTGGTCCGGTGACAATTTAAATACAAATTTAATATAGAACCTTATAAAAAGAAATCATCATTCTAAACAGTTTGATGAACTTAATAAAAATATAGATATTTTTAGTGAACTTTCATTTTGAACTCGGAACTTGTAAATCAAAATGGAGTTATGCCCCTATATACCTACTTAGTATGTATGTTGTATGTGTGTGTGTAAGTTAATACACAATATATTTACATGATATTAATGTCCATGTGTTGATATATATCTTCAAGAGTGCCTGGCTTGTCTTGTATTGAATTATGCCTTTTAATTAAATGACAGAAATAACAATAATTTATATAGTTGAAAAGTTTTTGTTTTGCCGAGAGTAGCAGAGTTGTTGATTCACAAAGAGAAACAAAGAGATTGTCTTCTGCTTGATGCAAATAAACATATACACATATATATCAAGATGATATATCTGTATATATATATTATTTATTTGTTTGAGACTATAGTTTCGAAGACTTGGTCTTCATCATCAGTCTTTCTTCAATTATAAATGTTTTTCATGGAGTCAATATCATATGGATACTGAAAACTTGGTGTTCCTTCGTCACTGGAAAGCTAGCAACTAACAAGTTGTTAGGTGCTAGCTTTCCAGTGACGAAGGAACACCAAGTTTTCAGTATCCATATGATATTGACTCCATGAAAAACATTTATAATTGAAGAAGACTGATGATGAAGACCAAGTCTTCGAAACTATAGTCTCAAACAAATAAATAATATATATATACAGATATATCATCTTGATATATATGTGTATATGTTTATTTGCATCAAGCAGAAGACAATTCTCTTTGTGAATAATTTATATAACGATTAGGACCAAAAATGTTTAAATTATATGTATATAGTATTTTCAAAAATGAGGTACTTCACTTTATTTAACTTAGATTAAGAATATTTTATTATAGCCATCTAAATTACTCTTTCTCAAATCTTTTTTCCTGATGCTTCTTTTAGAAATCGTTGAATAACCTATCTAACCGCCCTACATTTTGCTTAACTTTCGTGAAAATTTTGAAATCATATCATTACAACTATTTAATGAAATAATCTGAATATAATGATAAAATGGCAATATTAAAATTATTTGAGAGCCCAAATGTTTTATTAATGTTCATTAAAAATGTTTAATTATTCAGCGCCTGCTGATGCAACCAGAAATACAGATCGTTCAATTCAAATGAATATCTAACTGCTAGCCAGACGGCGCGGCGCTGAGTCTTTCTATTGAGAGTGGCATAAATAGGCATAATATGTTACATAGCATGTGGTAGGAACTAGGTATGCACCGATTGAAATGAAATTGAAAACCTACCATTAGTTTAACAAAATGAAGCGCTGATTAGTTTTTGGTACATATCGGCCCACAAACATAAGTACTTTATTTCAGTACTTTTTAAGTTTTTTCTAAATATTTTGAAAATGACTTAACCAATTTTGATGAAAATTAATATCCTAATTAAGTACCTTGGGGATCACAAAAAAGGTTAAATAAAGTTTTTAGTAAAATTATATTTTAAAGTACTTTACTCAAGAGTAAGATAGTACTTTTTTTTAATTTTTATATTTTAAATTCATAAAATTTATTCATTGGATCGTTTTAATATAGCTCATTTAACCTTGCTTAAGTAAGAATGGATAGGCTTCTCTCTGTGAAATGCTAAAAATTTGGGAGGAAATTTTATAAGTAACCATAGCAACTGCGTTGTTTTCTTATCCCTTACCTTTTCTGAAGACATAGAGGAATCGAGTTAAAATCAAAAATAACGATTGATTCTCATCTAGTACTTGAGGAATAACCATTCTATATTGGATTTTTGACGTTTCGGTTTTTATTGGTAACCATTGCTGAAGACATAGAGGAATCGGGTTAAAATCAAAAATAGCGATTGATTCTCATATAGTACTTGAGGAATAACCATTCTATATTGGATTTGTGACGGTTCGGTTTTTATTGGTAACCATTGCTGAAGATATGGAGGAATCGGCTTAAAAATAGCGATCGATTCTTGTCTAATACTAGAGGAATAACCTTATTGCATTCCATTTTTGATGTTTTGACTATTAATGGCAACCTCTACTGAAAACGTAGAAGAATCGACTTAAAATCAATAAGACTAAATTCTTTTTTGGTAAACAGCTCAAGCTTGAAAGAATCGATCATTATTTTTGAATTAAAGTCAACATGAACTGCAAATAGCAAGTGATAACTGATTAATAATAAAGGAATAAACATATTAATATTTCAAATGAATTTGGATAAAGTTTAGCAACGATCTGTTGCAGTTTATTTTCACTAAGCAAGTGAGACTAAATGATCAGGGCCATACATATCTGAACAAGCATGAACAAACTAGAATTAGTCTTTTTAAATATGTATCACTAACGCAGCATAATAGAAATCAAATTCAAACATTAGTAATAGATACATATGGGGCATTCCACGCCAAATCGTCCACTTTTGAACCTGGGCCCTTTTGATTTGACTGAAATTTTCATAATAATGTTATACTAACCTACTAAAAACGTTTCTATGAATTTTTATAAAAATGATATCTGACTGGTTTTGATTGTTGTTTTAAATGATTATTTGCATTCGAATGAATCTGGGAAACACTGAATGGTATGATACTAGGATGTGGTCACAACTGATAAAGAAGTTTTCCAAATATTTGTACCAATGAACTATTTATAATGAATCTAAATTACAAGCCCTTTAGTTAACAAATTTTTTATTTAGTTAATTCAACAAAATTAAAAGTTGTTTGATCTGGATTATGAATTATTGATTACTTAAATTAAAATCTCAGTTTAAAATATTTTTTAAAATCTGTACTCTATTACCTTATAAATATTTTTCTATTCAGTAGAAAATATTGGTTATCATATCTAATCCTTTATGTATTAAATCTGGTTAAATTTAATTTTATTGTTGGGAATAAAAGTCTATACCAGCAGTTTTCAATGTATGGTACGCGTACCACCGATTATACGTCGAATATTCCCATCTAGTACTCGAAATTATATCAAATTTAAATATTATATAGTACTATTTAGTTAAGTTAGGAGAAGAAACAAAAGGTGGGTTTGTTTACGATAAACTATTACTAAAAGAAAGAGGGATGAGTTATTTTTTTGCACTTTGTATGGAACATTTTCTAGTCAAAAATTTATACCACTAGCAAAGTGGTACGTGACTTGATTATTTATTGGTCGGGTGATACGCGAAAAAAATCTGAAAACCGCTGATCTATTCGATTAAAAAAAAGCAGCAAATAATTCAGATTAAAAGTAACCAACTCCCCAATACAATCGAGTGCATTCCTATAAAAATTGACGAATTTGTGATCTATTGACTTTTTATTTTTGTTTTATGGAAGGATTTGTGATCAGCTACTTGTTGGGTTATATTTCTGGAAAATTTCTCAATGATCCCCGGTGAGAAGAAAACAGTGAAAACAAGATAAAGTTCTGGAGAAGGGAGAAAGAAAGAAAGAAAGAGGGAAAAAGTTAAAAACACGAGTTTCAACATTGATATGTGTTTGACATCCACCGATATTTCATTTCGAAAATCCACAAAATGAAAAGTTATTTTTTTCCAACGAGTGTTCCGTGAGGTTGAAAAGAAGTGAACGTCAGACAGCGAGCAGAGAAGAAAGATGCTCGAGGGTCAAAGGAAATTTTTTTGCGGCTTGAGGAGAAGACAGGGGTAGGAAGAACTTGCTGCTTTTCTAGACCAAATAGGCATCATTCGCACTCAACGAAAAATCAGAGTGAGTTTCGAGGGACCTTTTTAAAAGATTATTGTGCATTTCGATAGACGACGAAGAACTCGAAATGTTAGATAAAATTTTAAGTACGATTAGGTCTTTCAATCGAATATATGGTACCATATTTGAAAATTAGCAAGTTAGTTGTGCCGTTAACGACAAGAGGTAGGTGCTAGTTATAGGTTTAGTTAAATGTCTATAATTTTTACTTTACCATACAGGTTATGGTCAAGTATTGTAATCGTGCATGAAAAAAAAGTGTTTTTTTTTCCTTCTTTTTTCGAAATATCTCAAAAACGGCTGAAACTATTTTTGATTCAAAAAATTGATCGAAACCATGTCTACAAAAAAGCTCTGATAAGTGAACATCGAAAAAATTATATTTTTCGAGATAATAATTGTTTTGTCAAAGTGTCTGTTATTCTGTCTGGTTGTCTGTTAGTCTGTCTGTTAGTTAGTCTGTGCGTTACCAAATTTTTGTGGACGAGCTAGATCAAAAACTAATGTGAATATCGAAACCAAATTTCATACATAGTTTTGGTTCATTGAGATTAAGAGCTGAATAGATTTTGGTGGATACCGACACAAAATTAAGGAGGGGGGTGGAGGGGGGGGGGGGTAAAAATTAAAAATCTAGGCCGTTTGAACAAACTCAACCAAATTTCGTATACATAATCAGTGGGACCCCAGAAGTCTACAAATGCAAAAGCTAACCGCCCAAAAAGCGGGGGGGGGGGAGTTTAGGTTCAAAAAGAAAATCTAGGCTCTTGTACCAAACTTAACCAAATTTTGTATACATAATCAGTGGGACCCCAGAAGTCTAAAAATGCAAAAACTAACCGCCCAAAATGGGGGGGGGGGGGGGGGTTAGGGTCAAAAAAAGAAAATCTAGGCTCTTGTTCCAAACTCAACCAAATTTTGTATTCATAATCAGTGTGCCCACAGGATTCTAAAAATGGAAAAACTAACCCCCTTCCCCTACATGATTATAAATAATTTGATTAAATATTAAATAAAAGTGAGGGGTCAGGTTGTATGGTAAAGTCAAGTGGATGGTCACATCAGAACACGTCAGCTTATTTTTAAATGTTTTTATAACATTTATTTATTCCAAAATTTTTATTTTATATATTTGTAATTTGATTATCAGATTTTTTTTGGATCCGGTAAATAATAAATTCAAAACACTATCTATAAATCTATATAGTACAAGCTGGGTCAGGCGTGCCTCCGGCACGCCATCTACCTTGGCCCTCCGGGCAGGTGGCCCTGGCGGGCAGCGTCTCGAGACGGCCAAAAGTTTGTTTGCAATATAATTTTGTTCAACTGTATTTTAAATAAATATACTCGTAAAAATCAGCTTCAAGAAATAATCTAACTCATTGCGAAAGCAAAATAAAAAATTCTGAGTGTGTCAAGCTTACGCACGACGGAAGTGAAACTTCTAATATTCCTCTCTCTCTTTTCATTTCATTCTCTCTTTTTTCTCTCTTACGTTAGTTTGAAGATTATAGGTTAAATAATTCAACGACGAAGCATAGATTTACTCTTTCTAATATTTTCTTATACATGAATGAATTTTGATTTATGTACAGTTCCAAAAATTCTTTTTAATGTTACATACAGCATTTTCATTTGTTTGAATGTTCAATAATAATTTTAGTGTTGAATGTGCTGTTTTTCCTCCGTCTAATAAAGTGGCAGCAATTCCAGATGATGTCATTTGTGCCAATATGAGCGAAATTAAAAATGTTTCCCTGTTCCACCTGGTGCATCCAAAAAAAAGAAACCATCTTCTTGTGCAGCGACTGCATGCAAAAATTTAAAAAAATATAAAAAGTATTTTAAAAAAATTAAAAAATATTTTAAAATATTTTAAAAAAAATTAAAAAATATTTTAAAAAAAATAAAAAATATTTTAAAAAAATTAAAAAATATTTTTTAATTTTTTAAAATATTTTTTAAAAATTTTTAAAATATTTTTTAATTTTTTAAAATATTTTAAAATATTTTTTAAAAAAATAAAAAATATTTTAAAAATATTAAAAATATTTTAAAAAAATTAAAAAATATTTTAAAAAATATTTTAAAAAAATTAAAAAATATTTTAAAAAAAATAAAAAATATTTTAAAATATTTTATAAATATTTTAAAATATTTTAAAAAAATTAAAAAATATTTTAAAAATTTTTAAAAAATATTTTAAAAAATTAAAAAATATTTTTTAATTTTTTTAAAATATTTTTTATTTTTTTTAAAATATTTTAAAATATTTTTAAAATACTTTTTATTTTTTTTTAAATTTTTTAAAATATTTTTAAAATATTTTTTAATTTTTTTAAAATATTTTTTAATTTTTTAAAATATTTTTAAAATATTTTTTAATTTTTTAAAAATATTTTAAAATATTTTTAAAATACTTTTTATTTTTTTTTTAATTTTTTTAAAAATATTTTTAAAATATTTTAAAATATTTTTAAAATACTTTTTTATTTTTTTTTTAATTTTTTTAAAATATTTTTTAATTTTTTAAAATATTTTTTAAAAATTTTTAAAATATTTTTTAATTTTTTTAAAATTTTTTAAAATATTTTTAAAATATTTTACAAATATTTTTTTATTTTTTTTAAAATATTTTTAAAATATTTTTTAAAAATTTTTAAAATATTTTTTAATTTTTTTAAAATATTTTAAAATATTTTTAAAATATTTTAAAATATTTTTTAATTTTTTAAAATATTTTTTAATTTTTTAAAATATTTTTTATTATTTTTAAATTTTTTTAAATATTTTTCATTTTTTTTAAAATATTTTTTATTTTTTTTAAATATTTTTTAATTTTTTAAAATATTTTAAAAAAATTAAAAAATATTTTAAAAATATTTTAAAAAAATTAAAAAATATTTTAAAAAAATAAAAAATATTTTAAAATATTTTAAAAATATTTTAAAAAATTAAAAAATATTTAAAAAAAATAAAAAATATTTTAAAAAAATGAAAAATATTTAAAAAAATTTAAAAATAATAAAAAATATTTTAAAAAATTAAAAAATATTTTAAAAAAATAAAAAATATTTTAAAAAAATTAAAAAATATTTTAAAAATATTAAAAATATTTTAAAAAAATTAAAAAATATTTTAAAAATTTTTAAAAATATTTTTAAAAAATTAAAAAATATTTTAAAAAAATAAAAAATATTTTAAAAAAAATAAAAATTATTTAAAAAAAATAAAAAATATTTTAAAAATATTTTAAAAAAATTTAAAAATAAATAAAAAGTATTTTAAAAATATTTTAAAATATTTTAAAAAATTAAAAAATATTTTAAAAAAATAAAAAATATTTTAAAAATATTTTAAAAAAATTAAAAAATATTTTAAAAATATTTTAAAAAAATTTAAAAAAATAAAAAGTATTTTAAAAATATTTTAAAATATTTTAAAAAATTAAAAAATATTTTAAAAAATTAAAAAATATTTTAAAAAAAATAAAAATTATTTAAAAAAAATAAAAAATATTTTAAAAAATTTAAAAAAAAATAAAAAATATTTTAAAAATATTTTAAAAAATTTAAAAATAATAAAAAATATTTTAAAAATTAAAAAATATTTTAAAAAATAAAAAATATTTTAAAAAATTAAAAAATATTTTAAAAATATTTTAAAAAAATTAAAAAATATTTTAAAAAAAATAAAAAATATTTTAATTTTTTTCATTTGCTTGAACATATGCATTTAAACCATCAACATTGTACGATTGTTCACGTTGCATATCGCGATTAAATAAATCACTTACTGGCCGATTAGCTGATGGCATCCCTAATTTAATTAGTGGTTGATTCGAAATGATCATGCATAAATCTTCCAACTTAATCAAAGATTCATTATATATTTCTGGCGAGAAATTTATATCTGGATCTCCTCGAATTCTACGTAGAGCATGTAATACATCTTCACTCATTGAAGCCTTATATTTTCCCCATAATTTAGGCGGGTTAGTTGGAAAACACGTTGTCAATAAAATGGCAAACAAACATCGTATTTGATGTGGCGATGAACCGAGAGCAGCATCGGCAAGAGTTGTATCCCAATGCAATCTTCTTCTAACAATCGTAATGCTAGGCATGCACCATGATTCGTTGTATGTAATGCACTGAGATACTGGGAAATGTATTTATAATAAGAAACATTGATTAAGATTTGGAATGTTTCTTTCCGACAGGCTCAGGTTAGCCAACTAATAACAATAAAATAATCACATTTAAAAATATAAATTTTTCTTTTTACTTAAGAGAGAATGGTGTATTTCTGTGAAACAGTTTAATTCTAAAGTTTAGGGAAAACAAAATATATCTATAATATAATCATAATACTTCTTCAAGGCCTTTGAGAACAATGAATTAACCCACACCCATTGTCTGCCTGGGTACAAAAGAAAAGATAAACCTTTTTTAAAACCCCAATTGGCATTCTAACCATCTGGAGCACTAAACAAACATATGGTGTGATTATGGTTTCGATACGTTCAGTGGTTTAGGCATGGGTCGATCACACACATACATACTAAGGATTATATATATATATATATAAAATTAAATTAACAAATTATGTCTGTATTCAAAATAGATTTTATTATCTTAAAAAAAAAAAAAGTTCCTGAAATTTTGACCTGACTACCTGTATACCCCTTTCTTTTGTTAAGAGGGGTTTCATTGTTTAAGACCTGACCTTTCAGGGCAGGGATAATGTATTGTTTGGTTGGCCCTTTTAGAGGCTCTATTTCTATAGATCTTATCTGTCAATCAATTAAATATAAAAATAAAAAATAAAATCAAACCGATTTGGCTCAAAATTTAGGTAAACCATCCCCAGCACTAAGCAAACATATGGTGTGAATATGGTTTCGATACGTTCAGTGGTTTAGGCGTGGGTCGATCGCGTTCATACACCCAAAGGATTTTATATATATGTAATCTTTAAATCGATTAGGTTATAAATGATTCATTAGCTAGAAACTATAAATGAAAAGATTATAAGACCTTTATCACGTATTTAAAGATGTACAATTTATTCTTATTATCTTCTATTTATATTAAATTACAAGTTCATATTATTTAACCGAACTGACATGTGCATAGCAAGCCAGAGCTACTACCAACATAATATTTAATAAATCCCTAGAGGTTATAATAAGAGCGCTAAATTAGGAATAAGATATTATTATCTAATTTACACCTCCTCTGCTAGGGGGACTCTTTTTCTCATAAGGGGAAAAAGAGTAAGGTCTCAGCTTCCTACTGTTCACCACACTTTCCTTGTTTTTCTTATTACACTTTAGTTTATACATAGAGTTTGAAACTTTCTTGCTGATGATGAATGGTCCGCTTCTTATTTCTTCTAACTTGCCCCTGTTTAATTTATTTCCATTCATAACATATACCCATTCTCCTTCTTTGAATTGATGTTCTTTTTATTCACATCAAATTTCTTTTTATTTTTGAGAAAATTTTTTTCTGAGTTTCTGAATGCTTCTTCTCTATCTTTCTCTATATCTTCTTTTTTGTGTAACTCTTCGGGGATAATATCAGAACTTTGTTCGTACAACAGGTAAGAGGGTGAGTATTTTGTTACGCTATGATTTGTAATATTATATTCTCTTACGCATTCTTCTGCTAATTTCGGCCATGCTCGTTTATCTTTTTCATTTATTTTACATCTTAATCTATTTACTAAAGTCTGGTTTAATCTCTCATTTAAACCATTAGATTGTGGGGAATCTATAGATGTAAATATTAGTTGAATTTTCTTTTCTTTTAGATACTTTTTAAATTTAATTGAATTTAAAGCACTATATTGGTCAACTAAAATCATTTTTATTTCGTTTTTATTTATAATCGGGTTTAGTAATTTAATGAAATCATCTGCAGACTGGGTAGTTGATGTCGAAATCCAAGCATATCTAGAGAAATGATCCACCAGCAAATGCATATATTTCTTTGTTGATCTATTACCACCAAAACCACCTATTGTGTCTATTGACATTATTTCAAATGGACATTTTGCTGGTCCTAGTTTTGATAATAGACCTATTTCTCTTGGACCCCTTGATTTATTCTTTATGCATGTTTCACATGTGTTACAATAATCTTTTATTAATTCGTCCATATTCTTGAAGTAATAAAATGGTCTTATTTTTTCTGCCATTAGATTATTACCAATATGACCGTAGAATTTATGTATTTTATCTATCAATTTTTTCCAAATTCTTTAGATACATATATTCTTTTATTATTTTTTAATATTTTGAAATTTATATCACCGTTTTTAAAAGTCTTTTTTGAATTTTCAATTTCATCTTTAATAGATTCCTGATCATTAATTATTTCTTCTATCTTGATCATATTCACTATTTCTAAGCAATCTTCTTTATTTTCGAAATCTTCCAAAACTGGATTTCTCGATAAGGTGTCAGCTTCTATATTTTCTTTTCCTTCTTTGTAGACCACTTTAAAATTATATTGTGTTAAGTATAACATCATATCTCCTAGTGCTTCATCAGTTCTCGCTTTTGATTTTAAATTTACAAGTGGTTTATGGTCTGATGTGACTATGAATTCTTTACCTATTAGATAATGTTGCCAGTATACAATCGCTTCCTTAATTGCTAAACATTCCAAAAACATTACTTCTTTCTTCATTTGTCCCGGTGTCAATTTCTTTGAGAAGTATGCTACTGGATGTAGAAATCCATCTTCCTGTTTTTGCTTTAGAACAGCACCCAGCCCCAATCGGCTTGCGTCCACTTCTACAACTGTGTCCTTATTTCTATCGTAGATTGCTAAAATTGGTGTTGTGCATAAATATTTTTTTATGTCTATAAAACAATTTTCGCATTCTTCAGACCATTTAAATTTTTGGTTCTTCTTTAATAAGTTGTGTAGTGGTGCCAACTTATGTGTACAGTGGTCGATGAATTTTCTGTAGAAATTTATTTTTCCCAATATTTGACGAACCATTTTTTTTGATTTTGGACGTTTAAATTCCTTAATCGAAATTAAATTATCCTTAGTTGGGTATACTTTCCCATCTTCAATTTCGTGACCTAAATATTTGACAGAGTGTCTAGCAAACATACATTTTTCTAATTTTAATTTAAAACCTTCTTTTTTTATTGCCTCAAAAAATAACCGAATGTGTTCTAAATGTTCATTAAATGATTTTGAAAAATCAGTATATCGTCTATATAATTTACACAAAATTCGTTTAAATTGTGTCGTCTGATTATACTTGCCAGAACTCTTTGGAAGATAGCGGGCGAATTCTTGTAACCGAATGGTAGTACCTTCCATTGCCAGTGCCCTCTTCTTGTTATAAAGGCTGTTTTTTCCCTGTCTTTTTTCTCTAATTGGGATAGCCCAAAAAGCTGAATTTATATCTAATGCCGAATACCAATCACAGCCGTTAACGTCCACTACTAAATCTTCTATTCTAGGGAATGGCTGTGGTTCTGGCACCACCAATTTATTCAATTCTCTCAGATCTATACACAATCGAGTTCTTTTTCCCTCTACTTTTTTAAAAGCTAACGTCACCGGTGATGCAAAAGGTGAACTCGATTCTTCTATCAGGTCATTTTCCATTAATTTTGAAATTTGAGAATCTATTTCTTCCTGGTCTGGGAATGAGCATCGATATGGTTTCTTTGAGATATATCTGTCTTCTTTTAACTTTATTTTTACTTCTCCAGTTTTAACTGAACCGACATCATATTTATCTTTTGCGAAACATGATTGGTATTCTTGAATTAATTTAACGGTTTTCATTCTCTTTTCTTCATCTAAGTGGATCACATTTTCCTCAAAATTTTTAATATTTCTGTATTCATAAGCTGTAGGATGGTTACCTTTTATGGCTCTTTTCTTCATGTGTATGTTATTTGTAGCTTCTTCTGTTGTTTCTTCTTTTATTTCGTTCTTGTTCCTAAATATATCATCATCATTGATATTATCTATGTCTATTATTTTATCATTTATTCTTTGTTTAATTTTTAAGTTTTCATCTTGTATTAAATTGAACCTTTTTATTGTATCCAATCCAATCAATAAATCGTAGTTAAAATTATCATTTTTTACAACTATTAAATTTAATTTGTCTTCTATTTCTCCAATTTTCATATGTAGGTTAGCCCGGTTTTCAGTAAATTTCACACCATTTATGGTTTTCAATATACTTTTATTCTTTATTAGTTTTGTTTTTAATAATTTTATAAATTTTTCATTAATTAGTGAACATGTAGAGCCATTATCGTATACTGCTTGAATTGTTTTCTCTTTATTTACAATTACCCTAATCTTTATTAATGAAAGTGGTGTGGGATTCCCTTGGCCAATTAGTTTTTTTAACATCATTATCTTGTAGTCATGTTTCATCTTCATCGTCTTCGTCTTCTTCAGTTATATTTATTTCATTTTTATTGATTCTTTTATTCCAACATGCCTGTATTGGGTGATAACGGTTTTTAAGACCCAACGATTCACATCTTGTGCATGGGGTCTTCTTAGTTTTTGAAATTTTCAATAATTTATCTTTAACATAATCAAATTTTTTTCTTCACTTTTCTTCGTTTCCCAATTCGTCGTTATATGGTGATAATCATTAATTTTCTTTAGTTCGTTTATTAAATCATCCATAGTCTTAATTTTCTCCCTTTCCAATTTATTTTGTATTTCAGCCGGTAAATTAAACACAATTTGATAAATCCTAAATAATTCTGGTATATTTTTATCCGCTTCCAGTAATAATCGTTCTTTCTTAATTACGTATTCGATTAATGATCCAGAAATATATTTAAATCCAAATGCTGCGCAGATGGGAGCCCAATTTCTTTTTTCATAAGTCAGCAAAAAATTTTTTCCAACCATCCCAATCAGAAGCTGATAATTTCATTAAATTGGCACTATACCACTCTTTTATATTGCCCTCAACGAAGATTTTTAATATTTCTATTTTTGTGTTATTATTACTAATTTCACACCTAAGGCACTCCTTTTCGAATGACTCCATCCAAACTGTTGCCTCTTGCCTTCCATTAAATTTTACAATTAAAAATTTTTTTCTATCTCGTTTAAATTTACTTGAGTATGCGATTTTAATTTAGTTTTTAGGTCATTGATTTGCTCTAATAGAAAATGTTCATTGGATGTTAACTCACCCTTTTTTCCTGTTGTACAATCAGTTTCCTGATATTCCTCCAAAACATAATCCTTCACACAAAAATTTTCTTCTTCATCCAGATAAATTTTTTTTAATTCTGGTTTAAATGTTACTCCTATTTTCCTGTACCCTCCGTTCTTTGTAATAGATTGAAGAGTATTACTAACCGTCCTCAAAGATAGCAGTTCGGGATGGTTTTCAACCTTCTTCAATTCTTCTGGAATTCGATACCATACCCTCTTGTCCAAAGATATTCCGATCAAGATGTTCTCCCTTTCATTCATCTTCATCAGATGTAAATGCAGTTTTGGTTGAGTCATTATTGTATCTTCTTATAATCTTTTTGTAATCTTTAAATCGATTAGGTTATAAATGATTCATTAGCTAGAAACTATAAATGAAAAGATTATAAGACCTTTATCACGTATTTAAAGATGTACAATTTATTCTTATTATCTTCTATTTATATTAAATTACAAGTTCATATTATTTAACCGAACTGACATGTGCATAGCAAGCCAGAGCTACTACCAACATAATATTTAATAAATCCCTAGAGGTTATAATAAGAGCGCTAAATTAGGAATAAGATATTATTATCTAATTTACATATATAGATAGATAAATAAAAAAAAAAAGTTTCTGAAATTTTGACCTGACTACCTGTATTCCCCTTTCTTTTGTTAAGAGGGGTTTTATTGTTTAAGACCTGAAATATTTTTTAAAAATTTTTAAAATATTTTTTAATTTTTTTAAAATATTTTAAAATATTTTTAAAATATTTTAAAATATTTTTAAAATATTTTAAAATATTTTTAAAATATTTTAAAATATTTTTTAATTTTTTAAAAATATTTTAAAAAATTTAAAAAAATAAAAAATATTTTAAAAATATTAAAAATATTTTAAAAAAATTAAAAAATATTTTAAAAAATAAAAAATATTTTAAAATATTTTATAAATATTTTAAAATATTTTAAAAAAATTAAAAAATATTTTAAAAATTTTTAAAAAATATTTTAAAAATATTATATTTTAAAAAAATTAAAAAATATTTTTAAAAAAAATAAAAAATATTTTAAAAATATTTTAAAAAAATTAAAAAATATTTTAAAAATATTTTAAAAAAATTAAAAAATATTTTAAAAAATTAAAAAATATTTTAAAAATATTTTAAAAAATTAAAAAATATTTTAAAAAAAATAAAAAATATTTTAAAATATTTTAAAAATATTTTAAAAAATTAAAAAATATTTAAAAAAATAAAAAATATTTTAAAAAAATGAAAAATATTTAAAAAATTTAAAAATAATAAAAAATATTTTAAAAAATTAAAAAATATTTTAAAAAATAAAAAATATTTTAAAAAAATTAAAAAATATTTTAAAAATATTAAAAATATTTTAAAAAAATTAAAAAATATTTTAAAAATTTTTAAAAATATTTTAAAAAATTAAAAAATATTTTAAAAAAATAAAAAATATTTTAAAAAAAATAAAAATTATTTAAAAAAAAAGTATTTTAAAAATATTTTAAAATATTTTAAAAAATTAAAAAATATTTTAAAAAAAATAAAAAATATTTTAAAAAATATTTTAAAAAAATTAAAAAATATTTTAAAAAGTATTTTAAAAATATTTTAAAATATTTTAAAAAATTAAAAAATATTTTAAAAAATTAAAAAATATTTTAAAAAAAATAAAAATTATTTAAAAAAAATAAAAAATATTTTAAAAAAATTTAAAAAAAAATAAAAAATATTTTAAAAATATTTTAAAAAAATTTAAAAATAATAAAAAATATTTTAAAAAATTAAAAAATATTTTAAAAAAATAAAAAATATTTTAAAAAAATTAAAAAATATTTTAAAAATATTTTAAAAAAATTAAAAAATATTTTAAAAAAAATAAAAAATATTTTAATTTTTTTCATTTGCTTGAACATATGCATTTAAACCATCAACATTGTACGATTGTTCACGTTGCATATCGCGATTAAATAAATCACTTACTGGCCGATTAGCTGATGGCATCCCTAATTTAATTAGTGGTTGATTCGAAATGATCATGCATAAATCTTCCAACTTAATCAAAGATTCATTATATATTTCTGGCGAGAAATTTATATCTGGATCTCCTCGAATTCTACGTAGAGCATGTAATACATCTTCACTCATTGAAGCCTTATATTTTCCCCATAATTTAGGCGGGTTAGTTGGAAAACACGTTGTCAATAAAATGGCAAACAAACATCGTATTTGATGTGGCGATGAACCGAGAGCAGCATCGGCAAGAGTTGTATCCCAATGCAATCTTCTTCTAACAATCGTAATGCTAGGCATGCACCATGATTCGTTGTATGTAATGCAATACTGTAATGTAATACTGGGAAATGTATTTATAATAAGAAACATTGATTAAGATTTGGAATGTTTCTTTCCGACAGGCTCAGGTTAGCCAACTAATAACAATAAAATAATCACATTTAAAAATATAAATTTTTCTTTTTACTTAAGAGAGAATGGTGTATTTCTGTGAAACAGTTTAATTCTAAAGTTTAGGGAAAACAAAATATATCTATAATATAATCATAATACTTCTTCAAGGCCTTTGAGAACAATGAATTAACCCACACCCATTGTCTGCCTGGGTACAAAAGAAAAGATAAACCTTTTTAAAACCCCAATTGGCATTCTAACCATCTGGAGCACTAAACAAACATATGGTGTGATTATGGTTTCGATACGTTCAGTGGTTTAGGCATGGGTCGATCACACACATACATACTAAGGATTATATATATATATATATAAAATTAAATTAACAAATTATGTCTGTATTCAAAATAGATTTTATTATCTTAAAAAAAAAAAAAGTTCCTGAAATTTTGACCTGACTACCTGTATACCCCTTTCTTTTGTTAAGAGGGGTTTCATTGTTTAAGACCTGACCTTTCAGGGCAGGGATAATGTATTGTTTGGTTGGCCCTTTTAGAGGCTCTATTTCTATAGATCTTATCTGTCAATCAATTAAATATAAAAATAAAAAATAAAATCAAACCGATTTGGCTCAAAATTTAGGTAAACCATCCCCAGCACTAAGCAAACATATGGTGTGAATATGGTTTCGATACGTTCAGTGGTTTAGGCGTGGGTCGATCGCGTTCATACACCCAAAGGATTTTATATATATAGATAGATAAATAAAAAAAAAAGTTTCTGAAATTTTGACCTGACTACCTGTATTCCCCTTTCTTTTGTTAAGAGGGGTTTTATTGTTTAAGACCTGACCTTTCAGGGCAGGGATAATGTATTGTTTGCTTGGCCATTTTAGAAGCTCTATTTCTATAGATATTATCTGTCAATCAATTAAATAAAAAAATAAAAAATAAAATCAAACCGATTTGGCTCAAAATTTAGATAAACCATCGCGAGCACTAAGCAAATATATGGTGTGAATATGGTTTCGATACGTTCAGTGGTTTAGGCGTGGGTCGATCGCGTACATACACACAAAGGATTTTATATATATAGATATAAAATTAAATTAACAAATTATGTCTGTATTCAAAATAGATTTAATTATCTTTTAAAAAAAAAAAAGTTTCTGAAATTTTGACCTGACTACCTGTATTACCCTTTCTTTTGTTAAGAGGGGTTTCATTGTTTAAGACCTGACCTTTCAGGGCAGGGATAATGTATTGTTTGCTTGGCCTTTTTAGAGGCTCTATTTCTATAGATCTTATCTGTCAATCAATTAAATATAAAAATAAAAAATAAAATCAAACCGATTTGGCTCAAAATTTAGGTAAACCATCCCCAGCACTAAGCAAACATATGGTGTGAATATGGTTTCGATACGTTCAGTGGTTTAGGCGTGGGTCGATCGCGTACATACACACAAAGGATTTTATATATATAGATAATTAGTTTAATAAATCATAAATAGACAGATAGTACATGGTTCTGTTTTGTTGACATATTTTTAGAACAGCATCTTCAGTGCCCGTCTGAGAACAAAAAAAGATAATTACAGATAATATTTTTGGATCAAAATGTTTTCTTTAAAAATATTATCTAATTATAATTAGTCAATATTCAAACCTGTATAAATTTATATTTATAGTAATAGATAGCATACAGTAGGTATTTATATTTTTTGGTCATTTTACCATTACAAAACTGACTCTTTCGTACTTGTCCGTTTTTTTTGTTTTGTTTTTTTATCTTAGAAATAAGTAATTGTCAAATTTAATAAATATTTTCAAAAATTAATTTCCGCCAAACTTGATGTTAAGTAAATAATGAACCAATCAAATTTTAAACATCGACTAAATGTATACCCTTTTTTTAACAGATATTGCCCTGCCCAATGGCGACTTGCAGCAATTTTGGACATTGGCGAAAATTTGGGACAGAACATCGCGCCATCCCGATGTGCTAACTTTTGATGCCAAAATACAAAATGCCTTTATTAACGAGCATATAATAGCAATTTTCTTTGATCTTGAAGAGGCTTATGAACTTTGAGGTATTCTATCTTAAAACAATTGGATGAATAGAGAATTTAAGACCCTTAGCTATTTTTATACAAACATTTTTAACCGACTGTGGGCAACACACTCTCTAAGACACCGTTCGGCAAACTTTTATAGTTATTATTTACTAGTTGACGCCCGGTCCTTAGGCCCGGCGTCACCTAGCCCCTGGCGGGTAGCGTCTCGTTTTATGGTTAAAATTTATATAGTTAAAATGATAAATGATTATATATTGCTTACCTGTCAAAATTGATTTGATCAAAAATTTAAATATATTTAAAAAATAATAATAGTTTTGAAATTAAATTGAAAATCCAAATAATTATAGAATAGGTATTAAAACAGTAAATGAATTATAAATTACTTGTCAAAATTGTTCTCTTAACCAAAAATAATATTGACAGTTGAAAGATTTCCAAAAAGCTATTATCGGCCATCTCGTTTGTTTAGTTTTGCCCCCCCCCCAGAGAGGCGCTGGTGTTGTTTCCTCGAAAAAATTTTACATGCCACAGGTGTGATATCTATAAAAACACTCGTGTATTTGAATGGGATGTTGTGTGAAAATTTCAAAGAAATCGGTGAAGAACTTTCGGAGATCCTTCAACGTATCACTTAAGCGTAACAGTACATTTTTATATTAAATTGAAAGTTTTTTGCCGAGAGTAGCAGAATTTTTATATATTGAAGAAGACAATAAAAGAGTGTGTCTTCTACTGGAATTATAAATTTTATTTATTTATAACGAGACTATAGTTTCAAGATTCATAAATTAATTCCTGTGAATCCATTGTAATAGACTGATGAAGAGGGCAAAGCCCTCTCTCGTTATAAATAAATAAAATTTATAATTCCAGCAGAAGACACACTCTTTTATTGTCTCCTTCAGTACATTTTTATTTATATAGATTATTATTTTTAAATGAGCTCAGTGAATTTAAATAATATCTGAATTTCTTTGTGGACCATTATAATTGCGTCTTGGAGCACCGTTTGCCGACCCCTGTACTAAGGTACACACTCAGGAAAACGAAATTTCACAGGGCTAATTTCATGGTTCTAACCTTTTTTAGATAGCTTTAAGCAATATCTCAAAATTAATTAAATCTCTAATTCTCAGCACTCTATATTTTCGATGATTTTGCAATCTATTTAAAATCGAAAAATTTCAACTTTCTAAAATCCAAAGTGCAAAATGTAATAAATAAGCTTCAGTAGGGGTATCCACGTGAGGGTTACGGCGCAGAGTGCGTCATTGAGATTTTTTTGTGGGGGGGTTGAAAATTGTTGCATTTTATAATTATTAGCTAAAAATAAAAGCGCTTAAATCTTAACTTCAACAAAAGTAATTCAAAGCTCTTCTAATTCTTTATAACTGAATAAAATGGGGGTTACTTTTCATGAAACTGGGGGATGGCCACCCCTGGCTTTAGGAAATGGATTTAAATTTTAGAAAAATAAAACATGGTGCTTATATTTTTGTGGACTTGTTATCAAGAATTACCTTTATACATCAATGCAGTCTCATATTATATAAGTATAATGTAAAATTTCTTGGTTTAGTCTTTGACAAAAAACTAAGCTGGAGAGATTAGGTTAAATATCTAAAAGAAAATGTCTAACCTCATTTAATCTTTTAAAAGCCCAATTTCAAAAGTTAGAAGAGATATTTTATCTTTGAGCTATGCTATAAAAATCAAATCTTTTCCAACACATCCATCATATAAAGATACAAAGCTAAGCAAATTCTTAAATCGCCCAATAAGTACTAACTAATGGTTAGATTAGAAGTAAAATTTTCAATTTTTTCCATTCCTACTAAATAGAGTAATTCTATTTGTATAAAGTAAAGAAAATTAAAAATTTTAAATCAAAGCGCACAGCGTGCGCAGGCCAAGTTAGAGCATCAGGTTGGCCTATTACGCTGTACGCTGTTTATACGAAAAATTTCGAGCCAATTTCGACCCTCCTGAAGCCATTTCGATCCATTTGAGATACAGAGCTGAAATTATACACATGAAATTATGTAATCCATCATGGGGAGAGTACCAATTTTCAATAATACGAGATTAAATTGATTCTGAGATATGAACCTAAGAAAATAGCTAATTTTGGCACACACTCACTCACTCACTGGCAGGCCATCAAAACTTATAGGGTACTTTCAATTATGAGATTTCGCCTGCTAGTAGCGTTTGGGAAAAATTCCAAAAATCCAAACTTTCTATCTTTCAACCCCTTCAAAATGGGAGGAGTGTCAAAAATGAAAATTCTAGGAAGTTTGACCAAACTCAACCAAATTTCGTATTCATTTTCTTTGGGTCCCCAGAGGGCTAGAAATTCAAAAACTAACCACCCAAAAAGAGGGGGGGGGGGGTCAAAAATAAAAATTCTAGCCCTTTGGACCAAGGGGCTTCCTCATAGCTTACAAAAAGAAGAAAAATCTCAACCAAAACATTTTGTGAAAAAACAGGCCAAGTTCGAAAAAGTAGTGGAATCTAGTGTGTAACCAAGTTAAATTCGCAAAGAATAATTAAGTTGAGAAAATAGTAGATCTCTGAACTTAATTATTCTTGGCAAATTTAACTTGGCTACACACTAGATTTCACTACTTTTTCGAACTTGGCCTGTATTTTCACAGAATGTTTTGGTTGAGATATAAAATTCTAGGTTGGTTTCACTAAATTTAAAGAAAAAATTTAAAATTTTCGTTACTTCATTTAAATATGTTTCACCATTCTCCCTTAACAAAGAAAGATTATGTAAAGAATTGAGTATCTATTTGAGAAAGAAAGATTGAGTTTTTCTCAAAATCAACTTGTGATATTGAATCAATTAATTTTAAGAACATGAATTTAGGTCATTTTTCAAAGATATTAATAGATATGTTTATATTGCATGTAGGAGGGTTTTGTCCCTCGGGAGTCGAACCCAAGCACTAGTACGCTTTACTGGCAACTAGTCTAGACCATTGAGACACTCAGATCCAAACATGCAATATATAACGAAAGCCAATTATTTTCACTCCATTCAACTCGATTGGAATAGTAAAAATTAATGCCAAGCGTACTAGTGCTTGGGTTCGACTCCTGAGGGGACAAAACCCTCCTACATGCAATATAAACATATCTATTAATATCTTTGAAAAATGACCTAAATTCATGTTCTTAAAATTAATTGATTCAATGTCACAAGTTGATTTTGAGAAAAACTCAATCTTTCTTTTCTCAAATAGAATAGTTGTATCTCTCTTGATGGGTCTGAACACGTGCTTCTTCCAAGTTGTCAGGTTGACGATGCATATATTGTATGTACATGCAATATAAACATATCTATTAATATCTTTCATAAATGACCTAAATTCATGTTCTTAAAAAAAAGATTAAATTTGTAATGCTATCGATGTTGACATCAAATGATGATTACATAGAAAAAAGGAAAAATAAAAGATCGAGTCAAAATGGCGATATCGGCAATAACCGAATAAATCCGGCAAATTATTAAGAAGTGATGAAGAAGTTAATTTGCTAATTTAATTCTTGCCTCTCTCTCTAAATAATCAGTTTTCTTCTTAGTTGTATCTCTCTTGATGGGTCTGAACACGTGTTTCTTCCAAGTTGTCGGTTGACATGCATATTTGTATGTTTCCACTTTTGAGAGCCCCATTTCCCTATAGACCCGCGCCCTCGGCGAAGAGTTTCGTTAACACTTAGATGTGTTTCTGACGTCAAGAAAACTTTCTATACATCTCTAATTGTTTTAATTTTCTAAAAAAAAAAAATGATTTCATTTTCTTTCACTCGAGGAAGTAAAGGTAAGCTCGTGTTTGTTTTAAGTAAGATTTTCATATTCATTACTCGACGACTGTTTTGTTTACAAACCTACTCGCGCTTAGTTCAGTCTCGTTCAACACGAAAAGACATAGTGCTTGATTTTAATTGCATATGCCGAAATAGACTTAAAATCAATATTTGTTGTGAATGAAAACTTTTTCAAGACTTTTTATTCAAATAAATATTTTTGAGTGGATGAATTTTTTTCATTTTTGGTTGGTGATTAACTTTATATTTACAAATGTAATGACAAGGTCTTTAATGGAATACCTCATTAGAATAAATCGGTCCAATCTCGAAAACACTCTTAATTTTTTTTTTTTAAAAGAACAAATTTTAGCTTTTGAAATCAATCTAAAATGAAGACAAATAAAAATAAACGGAACTCTAATAAGGAAGGATAAACACTTTAGTGTCTCCCAACTATTTTCTATGATAAAAACTAAACTAATGAAGGTATCAACGAGTTGTCTAGCTGATTTAATTAATGTATTAGTCGGAGAATTAGCCACCAAATACACATAAATAGAAGATAGTACCTATATTGGAAAATTATTCTCCCATTTAACGATTTAACGATTGAGTTGTTTTTTTTCGATTGTATGCATTTTTCAGTCGGAAGCTCATAAAATAGAAAGACTAAAATCTAAACGGTTATTTGTTTTCAAAATAAAAACATGTCGGCACCAGAATAAAGTGTCTTTTAATTACCGAATTATCAACGCTTTCGAAATCCAAGCAAAAAATCAATCGTTTTAAAAATAAAATCATGTAAGTACATATTTGTTTTTTTTTATTAAAAAAATAAACTGCAACGGATCGTTGCTAAACTTTATCCAAATTCATTTGAAATATTAATATGTTTTGCTGGCTTGGTGTGTACTGGATATATTAATTATTTATCCTTTAACAATAAAAATAAACTGCAACGGATCGTTGCTAAACTTTATCCAAATTCATTTGAAATATTAATATGTTTTGCTGGCTTGGTGTGTACTGGATATATTAATTATTTATCCTTTAACAATAAAAAAATAATATGTTTATTCCTTTATTATTAATCAGATATCACTTGCAATTTGAAGTTCATGTTGACTTTAATTCAAAAATAATGATCGATTCTCATTTAATAGTCGAGGAATAACCATTCTACATTGATTTTTGACGTTTCGGTTATTATTAGTAACCATTGCTGAAGACATGGAGGAATCGACTTAAAATAAAAAATAGCCATCGATTCTCATCTAATACTCGAGGAATAAAAATTCTACATTAGATTTTTGACGCTTCAATTATTATTGGTAACCATTGCTGAAGACATGGAGGAATCGGCTTAAAATCAAAAATAACGATCTATTCTTATCTAATACTAGAGGAATAACCTTATTGCATTCCATTTTTGATGTTTTGACTTAATATATTAATATATTAACCTCTTCTGAAAACGTGAAAGAATTGACTTAAAATCAAAAAGACTAAATTCTTTTTTGGTAAACAACTCAAGTTTGCTTTGGATAAAGTAAAAATGAAAAAATCAAGCTTTCTCGTTCGTAATAGAAGTAGACCCAAAGAAAACCTCATTAAAACTCCAATCATCAAAGAGCCTACAGCAGTGTTTCTCAACCTTTTTTGGTTGACGTCACAGTAAAAATATCTGAAATCATTTGTGATAAAAAATGTAGAAATTGTATGATACAAAAATAAAATATTAGTTACAAGTTCTATTTCAAAGTTACAAAACCCATGCAATTTTAATTATTTGTCAAAAACCCTCGCGTCACATTTGACACTCGGGGGGGAGACAGGCTCAGAAACATTGGTTTACAGAGTAAAAAAAATCAAAATAATTTTCTTCACATTTCAGACATTTCTAAAAACGAATAATCTAAAACAAATAAATAGATCTTTTAATATAACTTCATAAATCCAAGCTGTAGTCAATTCTTAAAAAAATTTCATAATATGGTTTTAAAACATAGAAATTGCTATTATTTTAATTGATGTGTGTTGAAATATTTTACTTAAAATTTGAATCTGATCAAAGAACGAATTGAGAATATATTTCTTGGAAAGGTCACGAATAAAAGAATTGTCTCTTGTTATTTATTTACATTGAAGAAGTTGTCGTGATGGAATAGACAATAGTACAGTCAAGAACTAGAGTCCATAAAAATTATTCAAAATTTCTGTTATTCTAAAAAGACCCACACTTGGAGGAAAACCAAACCCTTTATTTTTAATGAGAGTCATTATTTACATTTGATTTAAATGCTAATTAAATACAGTAATAGCAAAATAGTTTTAATAGAATTTACTTTAAATTAAAAATATTGGAAAGAAAAAAATGAAAACATTTTCAAAAGAGGGCGTATGTTTTCCCAAAATGTTTGTGATTTGTCAGCAAATAATTTCAACTAGCAAAAGTTGAAACATTACCCAGAGGTTTATTAATTTAAAACAATGTGTCGAATTTCAGTACTTTAGCTACAATAGTTCACTACCATCCCGTTTGACAAATCCATTTTTTCAAATTTTCTTCATTTTTTTTCTTTCATAAATTCTGAAGCTAGAAAGCTCAAAATCTAATCAAACTATTTGGCACCAGATTTAATTTTCCTAGACTTTTAGTTCCTGTGATATTATGGTGTATTGTATTCAGAACACGCAGAGAGAAAAAATGTCATGCTTGAAATTGAATTTTCAGAAATTTCTAAACACAAAAAGTAAAATTATTATCTTTGGCACCCGCTTGGTAATCTTCGCCTACCGAGTGTACCGATTAATATTAATATATTTATTTTGTTATCCATTATTTGAAAATATATATATATATATAATTAAGGTTTTGTCTGTATATTGCTCCAAATCACGCCAAATTTTGGTTACACACGTTTCAAGCAAAGTTATGAAGAAAAACAACCTCAACAAAATTCATGTCTGTCTGTCTGTATGTCCGTTTCAGTGGTTTCCGAAAAGTTGCTCACGATTCACTTAAAAACGGCTAAATGGATTATTATGAAATTTCATATTTACATCAGATGTCTTCTAACTTACGTTTTTAGCTATATAACGTTTTGATATTTTGACCCCAGAAGGGAGTTTTGGGGGGGGGGGTGCACCAATGAAAATTATCTAATAACTCCTAAACTATTAGCCCTACGGCAAATTTTATAATAAGCAAAGTTGTAGGGGATGTGATTTCTGACAACTTTTGTTTAAAAAAATTCCCCCAAAAAACATCCAAAAGGGGGGGGGGGTGAAAAAATGTAAATTCTTTCTCTTGGGCCAAACTCAACCAAATTTTGTATACATAATCTGTGGGTCACTAGAAGGCTAGAAATGCAAAAACTGGGTGCGGGGGTGGGCGCGGGGGTGGAATGGGGGTGGAGTGAGGAGTGAGGCGGAGTAGGGTGGAGTGCTGGGGGTGGTGCGGGGTGAAGTCCAGTGGGTCATAACGGGGGTGGGGTCCAGGGGTCTAGGCGGGGGTTGGGAACGGGTGCATGGTGAGGGGGTGGGGGTGCTGGAGGTGTTTTGGGGGTGGTGTGGGGGTGATGGGGGTTAGTGGGTTAGGGTACGGAATGGGGTGGTGGAGTGGGGGTTGGGCATGGTGCGGGTGATGGGGGTTAGTGGGTTAGGGTGCGGAATGGGGTGTTTGGGTGGTGGGGGGTGGGTATGATGCGGGGTTCTGGGTGGTTTTCGGGGGGGGGGCTTTCCAGTGCTGGGGTCCAGGGGGCGTGCCTTGCAGCTAGTATGTAATATGAATTTTTATTTTCTTACAATTTTAGGCAAGTATTGTAAAAATAAAATAAAATCGTTAAATAAATGTGCAGATCTGTACTTTTCAAAGATTAGTTATTCCATAAAACGATATTAAACTAATTAAGGAAGTGATGATAATTGATAAGCATGTCGATTATTAAAAATATCTCTCTGTTTTTGCCTTATAATCTTATTATCTATGTGAAATCAAATTATGTCAGTGGTTTCACCTCAATAACCAATAATAATTTCAAAAGTAATTTTCGTATTTAGTTATTTTAAAAACGGATTGAAATTATATGATGCAAAGTGACTCGGTCAAAGCTTGATATTTACTCTTATATTCTCCATTAAAAAAATATTATCTCCTATTTTTATTTTTTTATCTTGTTTTCTCTTCAGGTTTCTCTGTCTTGAGGTCATATTTTTATTTAAATATGCTTATAATAATATTATAATAAGCTTTTTGGAAATTTTGAAAAAATGTACCTATACAATCAAGAGTTTAAAAATAAATTATTTTTATACTAACATTCTAGATCACCTTAATATTAAATTCAAATTTTTAATATTGAAAAAATAAATCGTGACATGTTAACGCCATACACGACTTTTACTTTCCCTGTATTAATAATAAACCAAAATTTTCAGAAAATAACAAAAAACACCAAAAATAAAAGAATACTTCCAGTTGATAGATTATCGAACCAAAACTTTGCTAAAATATTTCAAGCAGATAATTAAATTATGCTTTAACATATATAGGTACTTAATTTTCCTAATATATCGTTTTTGATTTTTTTTTCCGAATGCACCAAAAGAAGATGCAACCTCTATAGATCTTAAAATGCTCTTGCATTACCCAAGAGAATGAGAAAGTCATCAAGCTTAAAGGTGGAGACGTAGTAGGTGTCTAAGTACAGCTTGAAGGTTTGATGATTATAATTGTCGGAGAATTCCAGCTCCTCGAAGTCATGGGGACAAACGTATTGAGGAATGAAGTGGTCCGACATCGTTTCTAATTTAATCGCGAAGGGATATTGAGAGTCTGCAAATCGCGTGCTATGCGCAAAGCGGGCTTTTAGGAAGAATTATAGAATTTAACCCATCAGAGCACATGTCGTGAAAGTATCTATAAAATAGGGAAATGTTCGAAACACTTCTTAAATGGACTCTTAACGAGTCGAGAGAGGCTGTAAGGTTCGAAAAATTATCCTTGTTATAGATAGAGTGACAGCAGACCAAAGGATTTTAGAGTACTTTATGAGCCCTGGAAACCAGAAAATGTAAATTTTAGTCAAAGACTAAAACCCGTGAACTTTGAGTTGTTCAGGCTTGGCAAGGCCTGACTTGGTAAGCCACTGGCAGATGTTTTCACGCTGGTCACCTTGGAGCTGTAGTACCTCCCCGTATTCGGGATGCTCAATCACAGTGCCATTACAGGCGAACTCCTTTTTACATGCTCGAACAATTTTCTTCAAGTCATACTCTGAGGAGAGGCCTTGGACTGTTGTTAACGTTTTTCGACCATTTCGCTGTTGAATTCTTATATGCACGAGACCGTCTTGGACATCATCATCTGCACCCTTGATTGCATCATACTCTGTGACCAGTGGCGTAGCCAGAAAATTTTCGGGCGGGGGGGGGGGTCAATCCACAAAGGCAAATATTTAGTGAAATTTTTTTTATTAAAACAAATAGGTACTTCAAGAAATTAAAAAAAGTACATAATTCTTGATTAAACATATGAAATATCTTTAATTACGGCTAGTTTGCCATAAGAAACGGTTTGTCGTTGCCGTTACTCATCTCATGAGCCCTGCCTTGGGGGACGGGGTTCTGACCCTACCCCCTTTCGTGGCCACGCCCTGCCTGTAACTATAGAAGCCATCTAATACTTTCAACTAGAGTTAAAAAATTAAATGTCAACAATAAATTAGAAAATAATTTACGTAGAAAAAATGTATTTGTTCTTAATATTTTATGAATTCTAGATGTTAATATTTTTATGTTAGAAAACTTAATAATGAGTTTCAAGGGAGATATCATTAATATTTTAGAGAGGGAGGTTACAAAACCAAGAAATTCCGCCACGCCTCTTAGTTGGAATGGCGTGTGGGCAAACGGGCTTGTGGCGGAGGAAAGTTATTAATGTAAACAGCGAGTTATTAATTGCAAAGCAAGTAAATAACATAGAGGGGTCTCGATGAGTTGGCTCAGCTGCAGAAACTTGTTAACTTTCGAAATAGCTCAATCATTTTAAGCAGCCAATCGGCCATCCTCAGTCCCGAATTTCGCCTCCTCGGTGGATTCTGATAGACATGCCACGAAATAATTAACTTATTAAAGTAAAATCAGGGAGACTTAATCCCTTCTTTGTTGTTCTTTATAAGCAAAACACAAGCAAACTGAATATACAATATGTCTAGTACGAACGTCATCTGAATCTTTCTCTCGAAATGCTGGAGTTCTACAAGGCTCAGTAATCTCCTCCACGTTCTTCCCTCAGTGTCTTATCTAAGTTCTTAAATTAAATTACTAGACATGAACCTTAAATAATTTGTAGAGCATGGTTTTAGTATATTTATTTATATTCATTTCCCGACCAATATAAATTCATAAAAATAATAGATATTTCGAATCATAGGTATAAGTATATGATATGTAATCGAATCAACTGGTGTGGTCACCACACGACTTTCACAATCTCATTTATTTGAAATCATCACGATACTCCTAATTTACACCCCTTCCATTACTTCAATCGGATTAAAATTTATACACGACTAAAAACTCATGACACTTGATAAGTACACCAATTTTAAAAAAATCGTTACTGCCGTTTTTGAGTAAATAAAAAAAAACGAAAAATCTTACATGTAAATTTCCACTTCCGGTGCTCCGATTTCAACCAAAAGCTTGCTGGCGATCGCAATACTTCTCATTACTATATTCTATAGAATATAAATGTGAAAGTAAAAATATAATGTAGAAGAAATATTGCATTTTTATCAATATATGTAAGTATTTATATTTTTCATAATATGAGAGAAAAATATCTTTTAAAAATCATATTCAATTAGTTTAGGATGAAAAATATGAAGAGTATTATATAAACCAAATTATACTTGAATAATATTATAATTGGAATTAAATTGGATACTTTAAATAAGTTTTATATTAGTAAAATGTTAGGTTTAAATATAATGAGGTCTAAATAGGATATTATAAATTTAATCTAATACTCGGATGTTATTTTATAAAATAATTTTCTTGATTGTATTATAAAGTAAATTCTTTAATAAAATAAAATATTTCATCATTCTCTTTGAGGTTAAGTAAAGGTAGGGCTGCCAGATTTTCAGAATCAAGATAGCCCAACCAGCCGTCCAAAATTTCGATTTCAATAAAAAATATATATTCTAGGTAAAAAAACTTTCCGGCACTAGTTGTGTGGGAACATATATTTCCAAAATTTTCCGGGGGAGAAGCCCCGGATCCCCTAGGACCCCCGAAATTTCAGCGTTCCGGCAGTGCTAAATTTGCAATGACAACACTACTCTTTATAACAAATCAATCATCATCATAGGAGACTTAAAATATCACTCTCATTGTGAAGAGTGCACTGGGGTACTGGAATTGGAACTGAGAGTGTGTTAGTACGATGGGGAACTGTCATCGTGATAACAGTACATACTCGTGGGTGTGGCGACTGCAGTTTTCACAAAAACTTTAGTTATTTGTTTATTTTTAACCTCTTCAGAGTCAGACCGGTACAAAATTACAAATCGGGACGTCGGAACTTAAGCCTAAGACCGGCACTGCCCCGGTCGAATCGGGACGTCTGACAGGCCTACTTGGTAAAGGTAATCATTCATTTAATTGAAGTTCTAGCGTTTTTGAAAGAATATTCGCTTTAACAAGAATTTGTTGAGGGGGGGGGGTGAAGACATTTAAATTCTAGGCCCATTGACGGAACTAAATCACTTATTTTTTTATTACTTACTCTTTAGGACCCTAAAGGACTCTGTGCTGCAAAAATCACCTACTCAAAATCAGTAGCGTAGCCAGAAAATTTTCATGGGGGAAGGGGGGTCAATCCTCAAAGCCAAATATTTAGTGGAAATTTTTTTTATTAAAATAAATAGTAAGTACATCAAGAAATTAAAAAAGAACATAATTCTTGATTAAACATATGAAATTTAATCACGGTTAGTTTGCCATAAGAAACGGTTTGTCGTTGGCGTTACTCATCCCATGAGCCTTGCCCTGTGTGTTTTTTTTATATATAGAATACGTTTTTTTTTCTAAATGAACTTAAAAGCAGAAAATAGTTTTCCAAAAATTTGATTGCTCATATGACTAAAATTAGAAACATGGGCGTTTGATAGGCGCACCTTAAGATACAGATGAAAACTAAGGTAAATTTTAAAGGATGAATTGAGAATGAAAAGGAGAAGAAACAAATTAGAGTAATTTCTCCAGAAAATGGAAGATATGGGATGTGGGGCTTTTGGAGAAGTGAGAGTTGGCACGGAATAGAGATGCATGGAGACAATGGGTTGAGTCAAACCAGTTTTACGACTGTTTACTCGATAATTATTCATTTGTTGTTTCTCCGAGTTGTTTAACTAATTAAAAAAAAATCAGAAATATATGAAAATTAGTTACCTATATGGATGGGTAGCTATCGAAGGGTTGTAGGTAATAAGCTGAAATGTGGCACACATCTAAGTATTAATAAATACTGCTATGTTCTAAATTTTAATGCTACCTAGCTCAAAACTTTTGTTGACGAAAAAATTGCCAAATCATTAAAATTTGCAGAAAGCGCTCCCAAGTCTAAAAGTTTTTCGCTTTTCCTAAAATTTCATTTTATTGCAGATTTGATGCTTTGGTGCTTGAAGTTGTTTATTAAAAGAGAACTTTCAGTCAGCTATAACCACTTATGCACATTTTTAATGAGAAAAACTCATTATAATACATTTCAATAATTTATTTTAGTTATTACATTTATAATTTTCCAGAGTGAACTTGTGATTTTTATATTTAAAATAAATTGCAATTTTTGTTCAAAATGAGTATGCATGAGGAGATGAAACCGTTATATTATTTGATAATCAATACCCATCGCCCATATAATTAGCATTATGAATATATATCTGCCATTTAATCTCGAAGTATATTAAATTTCGATTAATAAATCGTCAGCAGCAATCTGCATGAGCTGCTTAGTCCACCTGAGATTGAACTTAGGGGAATGTGGCTAGAACTGAAGTTACTTTCGAAGCCTACCCCCTCGTCCCCCACGGCTCGAACCCCGAGTCCCCAACCGAACCAAACCCGCAACCAACGCTGGAGCTTCCCTTAACGGTTATGACGCCTCCATTTGGCATCCCGCCCTAATCGGCCTCCCCAAAAACACCCCCCCCCCCCACGACTGCTCGCATTTCCGTCCCTCTCAATTAACTGTACACAAACTTAATCCTTTATTTTCGGGCCACATCGTATATATAATTCGATAATTGATATCTATTCAGGGCCTAAAAGCTATTTGGATATATATTTTTAACTTTTTTAATATAATTAATTATTCTAATTTCATTATGAAATTTCGCTTAGATAATTTTTAATATGATCATGTGTATTTATTTAAAGTTTGAGCTTGTTATTTTTTATTATTTCTATTTATTTATTTTAATAAAAGATTGATTTTAACAATTGGATGTTGATGAAGGCAGTCCAAGGTGGTTGTAAAAAAATAAGACTATATCAGTTTTATTATTTTACATTTATTCGATAACCGACGTTTCGGAGATTTACTCTCTCCTTCTTCAGGGTCTATATAATTGAGGGGAAGACGACATCAATTAGTATTGGGATTTTCATATGTCATTCATAATATATAAAAAATAAAACAATATATACAAAATAAAATAAGAATTATAGATCTACTTACGACGAAAAGTCAATGAAAGTATATCAACTCATAATTACTTCCTGTCTCCTTTGACAATGCCAAGAAAACATTATACATTCATTTATATATATCTCATGAACACATTAATCATCAATTGCTTTTTCTATCAAGATGAAATTTTATAATGTTTTCTTGGCATTGTCAAAGGAGACAGGAAGTAATTATGAGTTGATATACTTTCATTGACTTTTCGTTGTAAGTAGATCTATAATTCTTATTTTATTTTGTATATATTGTTTTATTTTTTATATATTATGAATGACATATGAAGATCCCAATACTAATTGATGTCGTCTTTCCCTCAATTATATAGACTTATAGACTCTGAAGAAGGAGAGAGTAAATCTCCGAAACGTCGGTTATCGAATAAATGTAAAATAATAAAACTGATATAGTCTTATTTTTTTACAACCACCTTGGACTGCCATCATCAACATCCAATTGTATATTTATACCAGTCCGTCTCCTAAAGAAAAACTCTATCAATTGATTTTAACATAGTAGGGTTTGTAATCGAATTATAATACAATAAATCATTCAGTGAATTGAATTGTAAAACAAGAAAAATTAATTCTCATTGAAAATAAAAACATCATCTACTATCAGGATTGGAGTGGCTATGCAAATTGCAACGGCAAGTTTTGGAATACAGGGCCATTTTCTCTGAAAAAAATGTTATGCAAAATTACATCTTTGTTAAGATTACTATTTAAATTATTAAATTTTTAGAAAATTCAGGACTAACCTTACTTATTTCTTTAATTACTACTTCATTATCAATAACCATTAACAAATCTTTGTTTCCGTTCATTACATTCAGCGCATCTACATGATCATCACTTAATCTATTTCTTAAGTCATTTTTAATGTAATTTAGAATATTATACATATGTACGTTCCCATTGAACTTGTGTCACTGACAACGTTAACACAATTTTTATCATTTTAATAACGTTTTTGTAAGCCTCGCTATACAAATTATATTCATGCAATACCTTAAGGTAGTTGTTTTGCGACAATACTAGCAAAAAGTTAATGCTAGAGTATTATAGAACAGACAATAAGGATTCATAGTTCATAAGCCCAAAACTTTTTGCTGTTTATGTAACAATTCTAGCCAATCCCGTGCTCGTTTGACAAATTTGGCACCATTGTAAGAGATTGAATATTTTTTTATTAAAATGACAGATAAAATACATTTTAAATTTCTATAAAAATCGTTCTGTTATTTTTTAACAAATGTAATCAACGCCTACGTTACACCTTATGTAAATTATAATTTTGAAAAAATCTAGCGCATGCATCTTTCACTGGTTAAATAAATGCACTGTTGCCAAATTGTTTTTAGTCAAATTTTTTTTATACCTGTTTCATTATTTATTCCTTATTATCTCAGAAACTGTGTTGTAACTATGAATCAAAATTATCTTAAAATATGTATTGGTTATTGTTTAATGTTGGTTTAGTTTTTTATAAAAATGGTAAGAAGGGTTTCTTAATTATAATTAAATATGTATGTAAATTTTCTGATATCCCGTTTAGTGCAATGTTAAAGAGCCTGAAAAACTTGATTTTTGAAATTTAATATCTCTGGAACTGTATTGTTCATAAATTTTTTTGCCACCAATCGATGCAGAAGTATTTAAATAAAAATATGTATAAATTTCAAAAAAATCCTAAGAAAACGCATTTGGCGGAACAACTACTACCTTAAAACAACATACTAAGCAATTCTCTGATATGTACCATATGTTTTCAATCATTCATACTTTCGAAGTTAGTATTTCCAGGCAATGGAGCAAAACACATGCAAAATGAACAGAATAATTATTTTTGTCATGTGAGTAAAAAAGCCATTTACGTATCGTACCATCTGCTCTAAAATAAATTTTTTAACTATCAAAAAACTTCGTTTTAGGTTGAATTGAATGATGAAGTAAAAAAAAACTCTTCGACTTGTATATTTCTTGGTTTTGAAAAATAGTTAGTTTAGTTCAATCTTTTTACTTTATCCAATGCGAAGCATGGGAGAAAGTATTGAAATCGCTCTCGCGGCAAGCGCGACTTCAAAGGGTCCTCAGGTAAAGACTACGGAACCCATAGACTCAATTAAGGTCACAAATTGAAGTATTCAATGAGATTGAATTTTAACACGTGACGGTTTTGCCAAAAATTACCTGGAATCTCGTCGAGAGGCCAAAAAGTGCCATTTTTTTGGAAGTGCGCGGGGATGGATGGATGTATGTGTGTGTGTGTGTTATCGTTTTTTTCGTCCACGATTTTTTCCACACCTTTGCGCTGATTGAAATGAAATTGAAAACCTACCATTAGTTTAACAAAATGAAGCGCTGATTAGTTTTTAGTACATATCGATCCACAAACATTAGTACTTTATTTCAGTACTTTTTTAGTTTTTTCTAAATATCTTGAAAATCACTTAAACAATTTTCATGAAATTTAATATCCTAATTAAGTACCTTGGGGACCACAAAATAAGGTTAAATAAAGTTTTTAGTAAAATTATATTTTAAAGTACTTTACTCAAGAACATATTAATATTTCAAATGAATTTCGATAAAGTTTAGCAACGATCCGTTGCAGTTTATTTACTTAGAGAAATTGGTGTAGGTTTTAGGTGAAACATGATATTAATTAATCAAGTAAAGGGTGTGTAGTTTCACAGTGAATGAAATAAAACTCAAGCTTGTATAAGCCTCTTTGAGTTTTATTTCATTCACTGTGAAACTACACACCCTTTACTTGATTAATTAGTTCGATCTCTTTCATTGCTTGTATCAGTTTCCGTTTCATTGCTATATCAGTTTCTAATTCTAGTCCATTATTTTCAGCTTCTATTTCAATAATAGAAACATCAACATTTTTCATATCTTGTTCATCATTTTGAAGTAGTTCTAGGTGTTCAAGAAATCTGGCTTCAGATTCGATTTCAATCTTTTTTAAACGGTCGATTATTCACCGGACCACAGTGAAACGTCCAGGCGTCCTGATGGGCCAGTCCAAGCCTGTCTACTTTCTTCTTATTCTTTTTCAATTGCTATACTCGATTTCGAGAGTCGGTGATTACTATAAAGAGTATCCTCTCCATTGTAATTTTTCTGGGGAAATTTCTCACAGGGGAGGTCTCCCACTGCTCCCCATCCAATATAGAGGAGTTAAAAGATTTTTTTGCACCAGGTCTAATAGTCCTATAATTCTTTAATTAATTCCTATATCCTGTCAGCTGGGAAGAGACGGATCATAAATAAATAGGTAAAGATAATTTTCAACAGTTTTTATTTTTTTTATAAGCTTCATTTCACCTGTAAAATTGATAAAGTACTGTTTGGTTCAGCAGACTTCCTGGACTCCACTTAACTATTGATGTCATGGATTATAAATAAAGAAGTCAATCAACGGTTCTTTTTCACATGAACTTATAATCTACTTTTATAAATATTAAAGAGGGAAGGTTACGTTAAAGTTGTTATAGTTTGTTTTTGTACGAAACTAATACTAAAATCATTTAGAAATCTTTGTTTTAGTTTTAATGTAATAATACACATATGTTATGTAATGTAATTACATACCTAATCCAAACATAGCAAAATAAATTTAATTGAATCCTTGCTATGATAATAAACTAGGCAATTAAAGTGTTTTCAAGTTTAATAAAATTTAAACTTTATTATTTTCTCTCTTTTTATTTTTCAAATTTAAATTACTCAACAAATAGAATCGGAAGTTTGTAATGGAGTAATGTAAATCTAGTTTTTTTGAAAAAACTTGAAAATCATAAAAATTGGGAGAGGGAGAGAAAAGTTTGCAAGGGCGGCATTTTCCGTAGTTTAATCTTTACTCTCACGATCACTGACAAAATAAACTGCAACGGATCGTTGCTAAACTTTATCCAAATTCATTTGAAATATTAATATGTTCTTGAGTAAAGTACTTTAAAATATAATTTTACTAAAAACTTTATTTAACCTTTTTTGTGGTCCCCAAGGTACTTAATTAGGATATTAAATTTCATCAAAATTGGTTAAGTCATTTTCAAGATATTTAGAAAAAACTAAAAAAGTACTGAAATAAAGTACTAATGTTTGTGGGCCGATATGTACCAAAAACTAATCATTTTGTTAAACTAATGGTAGGTTTTCAATTTCATTTCAATTGGTGCAACGGTGTGGAAAAAATCGTGGGCCAAAAAAACGATAACATCCATACATCCATCCATACGCACGCACTAAATGAAAAAATCGCACTTTTTGGCCTCTCGACGAGACCCCATGTAATTTTTGGCAAAACCGTCACGTGCTAAAATTCAACCTAATTGAATACTACAATTTGTGACTTTAATTGAGTCCATGGGTTCCGTAGTCTTTACCTGAGGACCCTTTGAAGCCACGCTTGCCCCGAGAGCGATTCCAATACTTTCTCCCATGCTTCGCATTGGATAAAGTAAAAACGGCAATACAACAACTCTACGCAATTTCTGTCTCACCGGCCCTGAATACTAGTACTAGTATATATATATATGGGTGGGAACCCCTTCATCAAAATAAATATATATATATATATAAATTTTTGGGCAGCAGAACGAATTTTTTACAATCTTCCATTCATATTACTGTATCGTAGCTGGAAATTATTTTTCCCACATTTCATTTTTAAATACGAATAAGCAAAAAAATTTTAAATTTGTGGATGAAATGATATTCCGTTGGCCAATCGTAAAATTATAAGCTCAACTATATACCTAAAAGAAAAAAATAATAAAGTTTCAAAAATTTAAAAAATCTTCTTCTCATAGTTTCATTTTCTAAAATATTTATTATTTGAGTAATTTATATGCTACGACACTAACCAAATCTATAGTTATATCATTCTAGTACAAGGAGACAAGGAATTGGGGTTTTCTAGAACAATCACAATTAATTGAAAATTTCTCTCCTGGGCTAAAACTTGACAGGACTTGACTTTTAGATCTTTGCACGTTCTTACATGTCAATAGATAATGGATAGTCAGGGATTATTATATCCGTGACCCTTTTAAAAAATAAATTATCATTCCTCATATCCTTCTTTAATCCCATTCGATTTATACCAGGGCTGTCTCACCAGTGGCCTAATATAAAGTCGTTAATTATTTAAAACATTGAGATTTATATGTAGATACTGGAAAACACACAACAATTTGGCCTGATAATTTTTTTTCTCTAAAATAAGAAATCTGAAAAAAATTTTGCAAATGTGGCCCGTGTAAGCCAAAAGGTTGGACACCCCTACTCTAGATAATCTAAGATTTTCTTTCAAATGTATATCATATTTTCGGACAGAGAGAGTAATATTTATCGTCAGATGGATTATTATTTCTTGAAATCGCTTTGAATACGATCAAAGAAAGAATTGAGAATTATTTCCTGAAAAGAACACATACATTGTACATATTTAAGAATTTAAGTTAAGTAATTTCTGGCGATTATAGGCATTTTATAATGAAAATATGCCAATTATAGGGGACCACCTTTTATTTTAGAAAAATAGGTTAATTGTTTCTAGGCATTAGAATTATTCATCAGTTCTCGAGGTGCTTGATATTAGAAATTTTCAGGTATTTACATAATCAATATCCATCTCCCCATTTGGATTGAATTGGCTGTATGTCAGAGGTGAATTATGACAACCGTGTTATACGTTCGGACTATTAAGCTAAATGAGATGAGTCCATTTGATATGAACCAATAGGATATTGTAACATGAGAGGCTAATGTAGGTATAGGAGTACCGAGTAAGTGAACTGTACTGGAGAGGAATTAGCACTAGATTAGCTTCACGCTCCAAGTTAAGGGTGTCGCGTTTGGAATATCTTTACTTCCGAATCTCATTCTCACAGGTAAAACCTCTCGAGACCATCCACGACCTTCTGGTGAGGTGTTCCTTAACTTTATGACAAGTTGGCGCTTTGATTCAAATTCAATCCTTATTAGCTTATTATTCAACGAGTGACCGACCCTGCAGCTGTGGTTCATGGCAAAATCCCTAGATTCCAACTTCGTTCAAAGTTAGGCCGGTAAATATAACAACTTATTGAATTGATTAATCTCTAAATACTGGTTTTCAGATTGGTTATCTTTAAATAAATGTAGATTGCTATATAGATACTTTATTTTATTACTTTCATACTTATAATGGAAAATTGGAACTATTATTACATAATTACTAATTACACTAGCCTCTCGAGTTGTTAGCACTTCAAGCTTTTTTAACTTGAAGAAGATGAACTTGTTAACTTTTAAATGGAAAAATCGAGTTAAGTTGTCTGATGAGGCCAAAAAATGCTTAAAAATGAATTGTTCTGTGTGTGGGTGCATTTTTCTTCCACTTTATTTGCCATATAAAGCCAAAACTTGAGCTAAAATTATTGACTACAACTAAAGCAAGTTTTGGTTCAAAGCCTACTGAAAAAGTACTTTCAGCCGTTTTAAGAGTTTCTCAACGGCTTATTTTTTTTAAACCGTTATGCTTATCAAGTATTACAATTATTACATATTTATTCATTTGTATAAATTTTATTTTATATTTTTTACTTTATTTTTTTTTTTAAGATATGTTAGTAAAATCAATTACCTAACTGAAAGTGGTTTATACATGGTAGAAAATGCAGTAATTCCTTTAAGACCTTTTAACTATAGGTACACGTTTTTGTAATGTTTTCTATAATTCATTTTAACCTACATATCATCGGCAAGAAGAAGTATATAGATTAAATTTAAAAACTTAAAATTCAATTGACGTTTCCAGACCATAAAATTAAAATGATTTTTTTTAAATTATTTTTTATTTAATTTGTACTTTTACATATACCTACATATATTTAGATATAATGTGAAAGTATGAGCTTACGCTTTTTTTGTAGCTCATCATATTTAGAAATGTCTGCAACATTTCTGTGCGTCTGTATGCCTGGATTCCGCTACCGTTGATAACTCGATAATTGAAAGTAATAGAAAGTTCGTTCTGGTGCCTAAATGTAGCATTTCCCGTGCAGAAAACTGAATAGATATTAGAGTCTCTAGTTTAGAACTTTAGGTTCAAAAATGAAGAAAATATACTTTTTTTAATAATTAAAATAAAAAATAAACCTCTAATAGCTTATTTAAATTATTTTAAAACCAGAGCAGCTCTACTAATTAGCGAGCCTACCGAGTTTGAAATTTTTCCTCCATTTTACATATATTATTTATGGGGAGTATCCAATTATACGACTTCAATGGTATAAATTTTATTGGAAATTAAATTCTGTTAGGAGAGTAATTTAACTAGAAATGCTTTTATGAATAAGCGTGCTTAATAACAAAATCCCTAGATTCCAACCTTTCTCAAAGTTAAGTTTCCAAATACACTAATTTATTAAAGTGATTAATCGCAATGCTGCTTTTCAATTTCACTATCTATAAAACGGAAATTGTTATTTACTTTAGTTTTATTTATTTATTTATTTTTTTAGAGGAAGAGATATTTTTGATAAAACTAATTAACCAACAAGTGGCTAAGAGTTTTGCCAACGATTTCCTTTGGGGTTTGTTCAACTACAAACAAGTTTTTCATTCTGCCTTTTCTAATTCATTTTTATTTACCTAACTCTTTAATGGAGCCTATAATAATAACGATATTTATTTGTTTTTCGAAATATTTTGTCTTTTTTTTACTAAAATAGCAGGACAATAGCACTACGATAAAAAAATAATACTAATAATAATTTTATTCATTGCATAAAAATAGTACATATTACAAGTCAAATAAATAAATAAATATGACATTCATGCTAGCTCTCTAAGAAAGGAGACTCTTGAGCTGAGAGCAGGAAGCATTTTTAACTATAAAATCAAACATAACATTTCATTCTTATAAAATCCATGACAATTAATCGTTCAGATCTCTAAAAAATATTATTAAAATAATAATTTATAAGTTTCAATGTGAGTTTCAACTCCAGATTCCCTGAAGTCGAACTCTGACTCAAGATTCATGATTCCGACCCACAGTTCAGATTCAAGATTTACCAGTTTATGTTTCTCGGACTCTACCCTTACATCTTATAGAACGAAGAAAGAAGACTCAAGTTTCAGAAGAAGAAAATTTTAGTTAAAAGAGAATTGTTACATTTCCCACAGAGGATGCTTTTCGTAACAGAGGTTGACCACCGACGAGATGGTCCGATGACATTAAACGTATCACCAGCAACTGGATACACGTAGCACAAGGCAGAACAAAATGGAGAATACTACGGGAGGCCTAGTCCAGCAGTGGACCAGAATGGCTGATTGATGATTGATGATGATGTATCATTTATTTTTTAAAAGCATTTTTACATTTTATTTTTCAAAAAACATTTTTACCATTCTTATTTTAGATTGAGCATTTTGTCAATTAGGAATCTAAAATAAACGAGTATTATCAATTTCTTGCATTTTCTGTCTAATTGTTCAAATAAGACTTCCGATATTCCCTTATTAATATATCCGATTTGAATACCAACATTACGAAAGTTGACGATGATTGATGATGGATAGTGGTTGGCTGGGTAATTATAATAATAAATATGAATATAATGACTACAAAGAAATTAATAACGTCAACTCAAATTAATATGGTGAATGCAAATAAATTTCGAAAATATAAATAAACTATTATCAGTGGCGTGTGGTCCATGGATGATGTGGATGCACGAAAAGGGCGCAGATAGAAGGAGTGAAGAGACCCTGTCTGGTATATCGCCCAGTTCAAGCATGTCAAAGACAAGTTCAGACGAGTTTTAGTCGAATAAAAATCGTTCTCGCTGAGGAACTATTAAAATAGAAATAATACAAAAAATGAATAAATAAAGATGATTCGAGAATCTTAGGACTAATCCATTTCTAAGAACTCTCAATATATAATATCGGAAATATCTAAGTGTTATAGAAAAGTCATAGCTTGTTTATAGCAATAGAATTAGGAGAAATTTAAAATTTTCTTAAAGACAGGTTGATTCATTGTGGAAGATTGTCGATTTCCATCTCAGGCACCGAGGGGTGAACCGCGACCTAATATCGTGTACACCTACTTCCACTTTCACTTTTATTTCCAAGTAGACGACAATAGATGACAATAGATTATCTAATGAATTCCAAAGTAATTCCAAATAATTCTAAAGAAGGTGTACACCTAGTTCAAATCGCGGTTCACCTCGCCAGGGATTGTGGAGTTTAAGTCTCAAGATTTAATTTCTGACTCCTACCCACAATCACACATCCGTTTGGGTTGAAGGTCCCAAAATATATTTTTAAAAAAATCTAATGTTAAGTTTGAAAAATATCGAAATGATGCCGTATTTGATGGAATTTGCACAAAAAAAACAGCGAAGATTAAAATAAAATTTCAAAAAAATGAAGGGTACTTTTTCGAACAGCATCCCCTGGTTGACACTGATTATAACAAAATATTTATGAAAATGAATGTGCTTCAATTTTTCTCTTTTCTTCACTTTGCTTCCTCTTCTCTCTATTCAAATATATGCCTTAACGATTGCATTTTTTTAGATAAACTAGAAGGTGCATTCCCTAAACCCCTAAAGGCCTGTGTGTATGAGATGGCCCCTCCATCGTGAAAAGAACAGAGTAGAAGGAAAGAAGCCAGGATCACAAGCCAAATCTCAGAAAGTTAGATACAATCCAATTTACTAAGTTTTTTAAGGGCTTCGAGCAGTGGTAAATTCTCCGTGCGATAAATTAGGTTAAATTTATCTCCCACTTAATTTTTTTTCCAGACCCTATACTTACAGAAAAAATGTCTGGGTATAGCCGGGAATCGAACCCGAGACCTCCGGGTTGCCAGCCAGACATGCTGACCACTACACCAGGGAGGCGAAGTTACACTTCCATTGAGCGTCACGACATACTGATTTTTTTCTATTTTAATAAATTTGTATTATTATAATAATAAAAAGGAAACAAAAAATAATTTTGCTCGTTTCCATGAAATTTATTATATCGAGATACGAGTACACGTTGTTGATTCAGGGTAGAGGAATGGCTATACACTTTGGAAGTAAATACCTTTGACTGGATTCTTTCCAAATCATTACCACCTTTAAAATATATTTCTGGCACAATGAAAAAATTGTTGGTTTATTAAAAAGAAAAAAAATAATAAATATGTCATAATCTTGTCAAGTTCAATTTACTTGTCACAAGTTGAGATGACATTTCCCTTGAGAGGTCTTCCCCCATCATTTTAGAATAATTTTAAGTCAAGTGAAGAGTTGAGAGAAAAGTTTTTTCAGGCCACCTCTGCCCCGTGCCTCGTTCACCCTATTAGCAGGGCTCGTGTAAAGCCATGGCTTACAATGTCAAGAGACGCACCCCCTGCCCGACTTCTTCCGCCTCCCTTGGAGAATTCTACAGAAGAGAGGGACTCTGCGGAAAGATGGGCAGCCTCTTATTAGCGGCGCAGCGCACTTTGACTTAAACCTCGCGTCAGCCTTTTAATTACTCTCTTCTTAAGTAGGGGTGGGGGGGATATTCTATTCTCTTTTAAAACAACGCAATAAACGTTCAAGGATTAGTCCTTTTTATTTCAAGTATTACAACGAATTATTTTAACTCCTATTTGTATAAAAAATATAATTTTTCTTAAATCCCATTTTTAGATCTCATTTAAAAAATTTGAAGAAAAATAAAAAAAAATCAAGAGTAGATACTTGATTCAAGATGCAGCTATTGTCTGCCGAATGTCAGCTTATTATGATACTAACAGCCGTTCATGAGTTTAATGCTTCAATTTATTCTGATTTATTCTTGTTTTTAACGGGTATTTCTGAAGCTAATAAATCTAAAATTTAATTAATTTTTCGCTTTGAAATCAAATATTTTGGAATCGAAACGAACTTTCACACAACCTTTAACATTGTATTTCAACTGAATAACCTTCTAAAAATGTAAAAACTATTGGTTAGACCTTAAAGTAGAAAATTTAATTTATTCTCAACACTTACTAAAAAGTTATTTGTTGTGTGCAAGAGTGTTTAGGCTAGCTAGCTTTGAACCCTTTCGTTATTTCTTAATACGCTTTTTAATTTAAAAATACCTTCTTTCTACAGGAACCACTTCGCTTATTACACGCTTTATTTTTATAATATATTTTAGTTTGATTTTAATTAAGCGTACACATTCATGTAATCCATTAGAGCTATTGATCAATCCTTGTGAATTCTTAACTAATGCAACGAAAACCGCTGTTTTGGGAATTCATGAGACAGCCGTCATCAAATTCCTCTATTTTATCAGTGCTATGAAGCGGAGCTGGAGCATGGAGCATGGAACAGGTGGAGAACGGATTTTTACTCTGAACAGAACCGGGGCCGGAGCACGGAAATTTGTAGTACTCCGCTGCTACAATATATATATTTAATAACTGAGCCGGTGAGAAGGGAAGTGACATAAATCATAAAATTTTTAAATTTAGTCAAGTCCATGTTTGAAATTCTGTTCTGTTTTGTTTTATTTAGAATGAAAGTGGCTTTGAGGAGTCGGGTGTCCGAGATGGCTAAGGCACTGGCCTACTTCAGCATTGTTGATGAGGATGTTCAAGCGGGAGGTCCAGGTTCGGGCCTTGTTAGCATATACAATTTTTTAGGCCACCTCTAAAAATTTTGGTTCAGGGGTCAAATTTTAAAAAAATGAAAAAAAACCCTCCCGAGATATTTCAAAAATAGACCTAAGTACCAAAATTAAATTCTAAACCTTAAAACACCAGGAGATAGAGCATTACATATGGATATTTTTTCTGGTTTAAGAGATCTTGAAAAACTCCCAAAACATATTTTGGAGCCCTTTCCCCCTTTTAGGGTTCAAATTTCAAAAAATAACCTTCTTAGCCATGTCATCATAGGAGTGCATTATCAACATTTCAGCCCTTTAATATATTAACAAGCTTTTCTTATTGACGTACAAATAATAAACTAATAAAAATATTTGACCGGCTATAATAATCTGATCCCTACAGTAATTTACACACACGAACACTCAATGTCCAAAATGGGCTAGAGTTCTCGAAGGCCGTTAAAAAATAAAGAAATAATTAACAAATGATCTCAAAAATAATTAAAATTTATTGTAATTGTGAATAATTTATGTTTAGTGTCTCCTGTTTTATTTCTTTTTTTTCATTCTTTCTCCGAAAAGTTACTTTTAAAACATCTCTATTTGGCACGAAATGTGCATAATTTGACAAAAAATCCTTCAAATATGCAATTTCATGCAATATTCTTCAAAATGCAATTTTGTGCAATATTAATCAAATATGCAAAAATATGCAGTATAAAATTTAACCCACAGTATCCTTGAAGAATGATTCGGATAAATAATTGATTTTCTGGGTCGTATGTGTCGGCGAACAAAATATGCAATTGCATAGGAATCCGGTCTCTATCAGGAACCAAAATACTATGCTTATTATAGGGTTTTAATTTTAAACACCTAATATGGGGTAAATTGAAAACAATTGTTTTTTTTAATTAAATTAAAATTATTTTTTTAATTATAAAATTTCATTTACTTATTCTGGTCCTCCGGTTGATTCTGAGCAAGCCTGTGTGTTATGCATTCAATTTGTAAGAGCTGTCAACTTGTTGCCTATGCACAGGCGATTTTTTCTAAATAGTTTTGCTTTGCCTTTAGAAATAATCTTTTACATTTTTTCCCGATTCACTGGTCCATCGTAGATTTGACTCCTTCCTTTCCAAATATTATTATTGATACTACCATGATATCTGCCCAGACAAACTAAAGTCAATAATTCCCTCTAGAGTCTGGTTTGTAAGAAACAAGCGATTTCAATATCCTCAACATCTCTTTGTTGTCAAATTAGGTAGACTCGAACAAACTTCATCCCCTGGCCGTTTATCTCTATGAGTTCTAGAGACTGGCATTTACTTTCCTCAACCATCTTTCCTAACCTATAATTTTGATTCGTTCTATGACCGCATCGACGTCTTCAAATGCAAGCAAATCCCTGAAATTTCTTCTTCCTCTTCTTCTTTTCAAGATACATGGATCAATCATGGTCAATGGCTATAGGTCGATAGAGATTGCGCCTTCTTGCATCAATATCATTAAAAATAAGCTGACGTGTTCTGATGTGGCCATCCACTTGACTTTACCATACAGCCTGGCCCTTAAAATTATTTATAATCATGTAGGGGGAGTTAGTTTTTGCATTTTTATGGGGTCCCACTGATTATGTATACAAAATTTGGTTGAGTTTGGTAAATGGCCAAGATTTTCATTTTTGATCCTACCCTCCCCCCCCCCCTATTTTGGCCGGTTAGTTTTTGCATTTTTAGACTTCTGGGGGTCTACTGATTATGTATGAAAAATTTGGTTGAGTTTGCTCAAATGGCCTAGATTTTTAAGTTTTAACCCCCCTCCACCCCCCTTAATTTTGGGTCGATATGCACCAAAATCTAATCAGCTCTTAATCTCAATGGACCAAAACTATGTTGTGAAAATTGGTTTTGATATTCACACTAGTTTTTGAGCTAGTACGTTTACAGAAATTTGCTAACGCACAGACAACCAGACAGACTAACAGACATTTTGACAAAACAATTATTATCTCGAAAAATATAATTTTTCAATGTTCACTTATTAGAGCTTTTTTGTAGAGCGAAATGCCATGGTTTCGCTCAATTTTTTTAATCAAAATAGTTTCAGCCGTTTATGAGATATTTTGAAAAAAATAGAAGGAAAACAACCACTATTTTCATGCACGATTACAATACTTGACCATACCCTGTATGGTAAAGTAAAAAGGAATGCAACAAAATGTTTAATTTTCACTAGTTTTTCTATTTCGTTAATTTTTATCAATTATTTTTGTTTAAAAAATTAAAACTATATCAAACTGCAAAGATTGGAAAAACTTAAAGGCTATTTTATTTCCAGGTTTAGCTTATGAAAAAAGACATAAAAGTCAATGGTAGGAATAATGAAGCAGCTTTATAAGACTAAAAAGAATTTTATAATGAACAAATTATAAAATCGTGATAAAAAGTGCTCAAGGTTTAAAAATTTAATTTTATCTTTTTAAAAAAAGTTTCACCTTTAAAACAATACATTTTATATTCAAATAAAATTATATTTTCCTTTATTATATAAACCCTTTTCTGTGAAGAATATTCTTTTAAGGAGTTGATTTCCTTTTTTTGGGTGCATCCCTTTGAAACCACCGTGGTCCTTTTGCCCTCAAACACCTCCTCCCCTCCACCACCTCACCTCTCTACCCTCATGGAAACTTGTATGAAGAATGGCTAGTGAATACCAACTCTCTCTCAATCTTTCTTCTTGGTCTTTTCAAACGCGTCGCCCTTTCTGTCCTTGTCGTCGACAAACTTCCACATTCCTCCATCTTTCTCCCGTTAAGAAAAACGTCGCTCGCTATACGTGCTTTATCGGCTCTCACTTTTAGGCCACACACATCGATGCTTCCACTTCAGCTCTTTGCTATCGTATTTTCACTCTCCACTCACGTATAAGTTCACCTGATGGACACCAAAATGGATAAATAAATCCCTTTTTAAGTGCCTTTTATTTTCATAATTAATTGGATATTCGATTAAATATATCCCTTTAAATGCAATCAACTTGTAATATTAATTATGACTATAATTTTAGATTAAAAGGATGTTCACGATTCTATTTAATTATTCGCTTGTTTATTATATTGTTTGTCCCGACGTTTTTTCCAACCCTAATGTTTCATATTTCACTCGCATATTTTTAATTGAAACATTAGATATAATAATAATTATAATAATAATAGATCTTAATTTTCATCGTCTTTTATTAATAAAGACTTCCTTTAACCTCAATTATGTTTTAGGAAATTACAAAATAAGAAACGCGCACAATGGTTTTAATGAGGAAATTTTTTAACAGATATCATTATAATTCTAGATTTTATAATGTTTAATTTTCATTAATGTTCAAAATTTATTTTCTAAATGAAAAACTTTTGCCAAAAAAGAAAAAAAGTAATAGGGAAATATTAAAAATAAATAAATAAGTTTAAAATGGTAAAAAACATCCAAGATAATTAAAGTAATTTAAAATAATAAATAATTAATGTTCACACTAAAAAACCCATTATAATCGACCTTGTAATGTGTAACCAATAGCTGTGAGTTGCAAGCAACCCAATTAGGATTAAGAAGGCTGTAAAAAACGGCCAATTGGGAGTCGGACTCGAAAATACCGAGGGTTTTTAACCGACTTCAAAAAAGGAGGAGGTTCTCTATTCGACTAATTTTTTTTTGTGTGTATGTTACCTCATATCTCCTCCGCCAATTGTGAGCCGATTTTAAAACTTTTTTTGCATTGGGTTCAGTCTATCTTCCGATTGGTCCCGTTTTTTTCATTGGCATTAGCCCTTTTTTGTTAGGTTTGTTCAGGCCTAACTTCTTTGTTTATGAACCGATTTCGATGATTCTTTTTTTATTGGAAAGGGGGGATCATAGGAATAGTGCCATATTAATTTGGTCAAGTTCTGATGATATGATCAACGACGAAATAACGTAAATCTCCAATTCTTATGAGCAAATAATCGAAATTATGATGAATAAAATCTTTTATAAAGGTATTATATTAAGTCACTATTAATAACATCAGTAAAAAGAGAAAAATAAAAATAATTTTTATAAAAAAAAAATCGACTTCAAAAAACTTAAATGCAACAAATAAAATATATAATAATAACTTAAAAATAAAATAAAATCCACTAAAAGATATAAAATAATTATCTTATTTAGTTACAACTAAACGACAAAATATTAACATGAAATTACTTTTCTGAAGTCGGTGCCAAACATATACATTTTATGAATCGTATTTGACGGATTTACTTAGTACGTTTGGCGGGTACGCTCACTTATAGGTATAGTTTGTTTGGCACCGACTTCAAAAAGTAATTTCATGTTAATATTTCGTCGTTTAGTTGTAACTAAATAAGATAATTATTTTATATCTTTTAGCGGATTTTATTTTATTTTTAAGTTATTATTATTTTATTTGTTATATTTAAGTCGGTTTTATTTTTTTTTTTATAAAAATTATTTTTCTTAACTCATTTCCTCCTTTTTTATTATTTCAAATAGTATTATGTCTAAATAAAATAATTAATATATTTATTATATATAAAAATATTCTTGAAAAAATTTATAGACCGTTTTATAAAATCATACATAAAAAATGAATGATCTCAGTTGTAATGTTAGGGTTATAAATAAAAATAAAGAGTTCATATGAGATTGGTCTTGAATATTTAATAAACACTACGAAGAGTTAATATCACCGACAAGACCTCATAAAAATGCATTAGAATACAATTTTTAAATAATCTAAAACAAACATTTTAGATTTAAAGCTGAAATGCGTGTGCCAAATAATTTCCCCCGTTCTTTGTATAACATTCTATTTTATTAAAAAGTTAATCAAAGATTAATTGTATGTTAAATGATCTTGAAACACTTAATTAAACACTGTTTTTAACTAGATAATAGACTGGAATGACTTGAATGCCACTTGAAAAGTTTGATTTTTCCAAAAATTCATGACTTCAAATAGAACAAATAAATTCGCCTATACTCCTGTTTATCCTTATGATTTATAGACAGCGGAACTCTTCTTTTATAATTGATGTGAGAATCAACAATAAATTATAAATGCTGTACTTTCATAATATTTACTTTTTTTTGAATTCTTAGCATTAAAAAAAGCCGGTCAAGTGCGAGACGGTTCGCATAATCAGGGTTCTATACATTATACCTAACTATAAAAATAATTGAGATTTCTTTGTTCATATTTGTTATTGATAAGGAAAAAACTAATTAGTGAATTTATGGGATTTTTTCATAAATTTAATTTAAGTATTTGATTGAAATTGAGCCGGTACAAAAATCACCTATATACGATCAATTTGAATCTCAGTCACATCGTCAATTTAAATCAAAATCACTTTTAAAAATTAAACCTAATTCTATTATAGGGATACCTCACATTCTAATGATAAAAAATATGTTTTATTTTTGATCCCATATAAAATTTGATCCTCCCCAAAATAATCATTCTACTAAAATTTCTTTGACAATGGATCTGGAGACATGGAGATCAAGGCGCGGCTGCAGGCAGGAAGTCGATGCTACTATGGGATGAGCCACCTTTTAAAATCCTGCAGTCTATCAGTGGACCTCAAGATTCGTATTTATATTACCCGTCGTTCTTTATGAGTGTCAGGTATGGAGCATTAAGGTGAAGGAATGTAATAGGCTCCTGGTGTTTGAACGGAAAGTTCTGAGGAAGATCTTTGGACCCGTACGCGACACTGGAACGGAAGAATGGAGAAGACGGTACAACAGAGAGCTTGAAGATCTATACCGAGAGGCTAAATCGTAAGATAATGGAGAGCCGGCGACTCCAGTGGCTCGGTCATGTGGCACGGATGGACACCTTACGCTGGCAGAGGGTGGCAGTCAATTTCAAACCAACTGGGAGAAGACCTCTGGGACGTCTGAGGATGAAATGGATGAACGGAGTCAGGAACAGGGTGACCAGACGTCCGGCTTTAGGAGGACATGACCTCCTTTTAACGATAGGCCTCCTGTCCTCCCGGCATTTGAAAATTATGTAAAATGTCCGGCTTTTTGTGAACACCAGCAATAATAATAATAAAAATGAACATTGAATCTGTCAAAGGTATAACCTGATATGCTAAGCAAAATTTCATCTAGTGAAAAATATTTGAAAGCTTAGGTATCGTATTTTACTGCCAAAAAGATATTTTTTAGTTTTACTTTATTTTGTTACTATTAAGGTATAATAAATATTTAAGCAAGTAGAGTTAATTTTCTTTTCATTTGTTATAAGAATATTTAATAAATATGTATTTCTACATAATAAACATGTATTTCTAATACGTATTGTAAAAATATACTATAACTAAAAGTTTCTTTAAAATGTATACATGTGTATTTAATATTGTTCATTTTACTTTACCATACATGGTATGGTCAAGTATTGTAATCGTGCATGAAAAAAGTGTTTGTTTTTTGCCTTTTTTTTCGAAATATCTCAAAAACGGCTGAAACTATTTGGATTAAAAAAATTGAGCTAAACCATGGCATTTGGCTCTACAAAAAAGCTCTTATAATTGAACATCAAAAAAATTATATTTTTCGAGATAATAATTGTTTTGTCAAAATGTCTGTTAGTTAGTCTGTCTGGTTGTCCGTTAGTCTGGTTGTCTTGTTGTCCGTTAGTCTGTGCGTTACCAAATTTTTGTGGACGACCTAGCTCAAAAACTAGTGTCAATATCGAAACCAAATTCCACACTTAGTTTTGGTCCATTGAGATTAAGAGCTGATTAGATTTTGGTACATATCGACCCAAAATTGGGGGGTGGAGTGGGGGTTAAAAATTAAAAATCTAGGCCGTTTGAGCAACCTCAACCAAACTTTGTATACATAATCAGTGGACCAACAGAAGTCTAAAAATGCAAAAATTAACCGCCCAAAATGGGAGGAGGGGGGGTGAAGGGTCAAAAAATGAAAGTCTTAGCCATTTACCAAACTCAACCAAATTTTGTATGCATAATCAGTGGGACACCAGAAGTATAAAAAGGCAAAAAAAAACCTCCCCCGCTACATGATTATAAATAATTTTAGGAGCCAGGTTGTATGGTAAAGTCAAGTGGATGGGCACATCAGAACACGTCAGCTTATTTTGTATAAATATCCTTCTTTTTTAGCCCAATTGTCCTCATTATAAAAGTTTTCGTCTGGTCACCCTGGTCAGGAACGATCTGGGTGCGATTGGAGAGTGTGAGAACTGGAGAGATAAGACTAAAGATCGTTCCGTATGGAGGCAAATTTGTGCAACATAGCGCCGTCCATCCATTGGGCCTATTCGCGTAAAGTAAATAAGTACTAAAATTTAAATGAATTTTGATTTTCCACAAAACGAAACTGAATAAATAACATCACTTTCAAGTCTATGAAGCACAATGCTCTGACAGACGCAGAAGACGTGGCGACACCACCACCAGACCCATATATGATAGCCGAAAGCAAAGAGCGAATACTTTTGAAGTAAAAAGAATATATCTAAAATTTACAAAAATTTAGAAATTTTCAAAAAGCGGCTTGATTACATTGGCTTCTCAAAGAATCAAATAATAATTCAGTGCTAGGTAAAATTAGTTCCTTGGATTATTCAAATGGAATGAATTATGAAGTTAAAATAAATATTTCCTTAAAACAAATTAAAAACCTAGTTTCTTAAAAAGAAAATTTATATTTCAAGCTTCTTTATTTATAAAAGAGAAAATCTTCACTTATGCTGATATTTGTTAAACAAGTTTGTCATGCATCTCTAGGTATAGGTAAATAGAGGACTTTTTTCATTTATACATATAATATAAATATATATATTTAAAGCTAAGGCAAAATATGTTAGAAAGGCTCATGAATGCAAAGCCGTCTTTTGGGAAATGGTTGCAGCTGCCTTGGCTGCATATGAATGGCGGCTGCATCTGTCTGCTGCTGTTTTGGGGCGACAGCAAGCAAATAGCGTAAAATATCTTAATGTAGAGGGAATTTGAAATCTGTTGGCTAGCCCTTGGGAAAGGCAACGAATGGATCTCTAGGGAAAGGAACGAGGAGGAAAGCTCCGAATAAAACGAAAGGATCTTTCTGGCACTCCATGCTCTCTCAATTCATATACAATGGCCAAAATATATACAGCGATGCTCTCACCCGTTTGGCAAAGAGAGGAAGAAGTGAAATGAAATGTCGATTAAGGGAAATTTATTTAAAGAGATGTTCCAAACTTTAAACTTGCCAACCGTCTCTAGAAAATATTATATTATATTATTTATTAATTAAATGAATATCAAACTCAACGCCTCGAGAAAAAAGATGATGATTCGAAATAGAGAAAGTTATATACTATATATTTTATAATTGTGATGCAGAATTTATTTAGTTATTTTTTTAATAAACATAATGTAAATACAAGATTTCAATTTGTCGATGGTGCGTGGACTCACTGAAGCTTTATCATGCTAATACTATAGCCTCTAATTTATATTTTATATTGTGTATTTTATATTTTGTAATCTATATTTTGTATTTTTATTTTGTATTCTATATTTTGTATTTTTTCTTTTGGATTTTATATTTTGTTTTGTTTTTTGTATTTTTATATCTAATTTGTATTTTATTTTTCTTTATATTGTTAATCTCTATATTTGTCAGTTTTTTTTCTCTCTTCTCTTGAATGTACACTATAAGGGTCTACACTGACTTATGTTCATAACATAATTAATAAATAAAAATAAATAAATAGCTTCAATCTTTTTCTTGAATGTCACTATAAGGGTCTACACTGACCTATGTACATAACATCATTAATAAATAAAAATAAATAAATAGATTCAATTTTTTTTAGAAAATCATAAAATTGTATCATTTATTAAATCCGATGGAATGGATTATTTTTAATTATATATCAGGTGGGTTGTTTTTCACCCCCATCTGACATATAATTTAAAATAATCCATTCCATCGGATTTAATAGGTGACACAACTTTATGATTTTCTAAAATATGGGTTGTTTTTCAACCCCATCTGACATATAATTAAAAATAACCCATTCCATCGGGTTTAATATTGACACCATCTTATGATTTTCTAAGATAATGTAAATATAATTTAAAATTTGTATGAACTTATAGACACCATTCTATAGGTATTTTATTTCCCTAAGAGAGAAAATATAAATTAAATTTGAATGTTAATAGGAAAATATGGACAAGTTTTAATGTGTGACTTTTTTATTTATCAGCCAACGTTTCGGTGACTTTAGGGCTTCTACAATTATAAGAACATTAAATTGAAAGTTTCTTTTTTGCCGAGAGTAGCAGAATTTTTATAAATTGAATGAGACAATAAAAGAGTGCGTCTTCTGCTGGAATTATAAATTTTTAATTTATTTATAAAGAGACTATAGTTTCAGAGCTTTGCCCTCTTCATTAGTCTCTTCTATTATTGTTCTCACAGGAATAGACTGATGAATAGGGCAAAGCTCTCGAAACTATAGTCTTTAATAATTCTAAATAAGTATATTAATTCAGAAGCAAAAGCTGCAGCATGTAAGCGTGGATTTATTTTCCGGACCAAACGCTTTTTCTCCCCCACTCAACTTCTTATCTTTTACAAGGCTTCAATTCGCCCCTGTCTCGAATATTACCTACTCGTATCTGTGGATAGGAGCCTCCAAGCATTAATACCTTGGATGCAATTCAGAGGTTGGCTATCAGATTGATAGGAGATCCAATATTAACTGACACACTCTCGACTCTCTAGCCCATCGTAGATCTGTCTCCGCCCTTTCTCTTTTTTATAGATACTATACCATGGCTTTTGCTCTCAAGATATAAAATCAATAATCCCTCCAAAGGCTTCATTTGCGCGAAATACACAATTTTCTAGGACTCAACACCCCTACACTCATAATTTGGATACTTACCGAACGAACGCATTCATCAACTCGTTTATCCCTATGACCCCTAGAGATTGGAACTCTCTTCCTCCGACCGTCTTCCCAGGAACATCTAACCTTCAATCTTTCAAGACACACATCCACGAACACCTTCACCACCGACCCAATCCCTAAATCTCTTCTTATTTCCAAGATACAAGGGTCCACAACGGACTTCAGAGGTTGAACCTTTTCGGTGCAACTTCTTCGTATAATTATAAAAAAAAGTCTGACATTGATTGTCTAGTATTTATCGAGGTTCATGTGGCTTAAGATTTTCGATCTGAAATGGTGTTTAAGAAATAATTTTCAAATTATATAATGATTGATGGAATTCATTTTTGACGAGAAGCTCACGTCATGTTTAAAAATGAATGAATAGAGTTCAATCAATAAACCAACAAATTGTGGCAATGGCCGAAAACCTGTGTCTAATAAAAAACCCGATCCACAGATGCTTTAATTCACGTTTTGAATATAAAATCTTAATATAATAAAAAATATATTAGGTATACAATTGTATATAATTAAATAAACCGAAGTTTAAAAAAAAATCATCTGGGCCGATTGAAATACTTTTCAAATCAATAAAATAAAAAATAAATTCCGAATCAGTTAACAATTTTTTTTTCTATTTGTTTATTCCGAGAGAAAGTTGCCTCTGTGAACTTATAAGCTATTTGATTATTTTTACTCAAGATATCCGCCTAAGATAGGAAAATTCGGTTTAGCTTTTTGCATTAGGAGAAAATTACCAATTCAAATCAGTTTTTAAGCCATTCTTTAAACCAATTCGAGGAAAATCGTATGGAATTGAGAATTGGTAGGTTGTCTTTAGAAAACTTGCTAAGTCTCGTTCATGATGCTAAACAATCAGTGATTGCAAAGGTACAAAAAAGGAGATTTATGCAACTGTACGACTATTAATTAGCTCTTTATTCAGTCACTGCTATTCTTTTATTGGTTTATTCAAATAAATCATTTTTTTAGTATAAGTTAAAGCTAAAATTATTGATAGAAATCGAAGATTTAATTTTATTAATACATTTTAATAATAATTATACTACAGTTGTCCAAAAGTGGTAGCCAACTTTATTTCTCATCAACAGTACACTGTATTCTAGTGATGATGGATAGATTAAAAAATTTCTCTACAGTAACAACCACTGAAAATGGAGACAGAAAGGAAAAATACTACATGCTTCCTTCATTGACCCCTTCAAGCCTGAAGAAGGAGGAAATATTCTCCAAAACGTCAGTTTCAAAAACTGTAAAAAGAAAACCTTCCAATAAATACTTTTTGATTGGAAATAATTATTTTATTTATTCTTGGTCTGCCTTTCATTCGATCCTCAGTTATAAATCTACCATGGAGCCGTCCATAAATTATGTCATACAGTAAGGGGGGGGGAGGGTGCATGTCAAATTTGTGACAAAATGTGACAGGGGGCCCGAGAATCTTACAAATTGTGATGTCACAAAAGTCAAATTAAAATTTTTTAAAAATTATCAAATATATTTTTTAGATTTCAGGTTATTATTATTTCAACCTGAAAATATTGTTAAAATAAATCTAGACAAAAAATTGTAAGCAAGCAATTTTTAGCAAAAACACTCAATTATTTTTTTACTTTATCCAATGCGAAGATATTTGTTTGCTTACAAATATTTTATTATGATTTTTTCAACAAAGACTAATTTGTTTAAGATAATAGGTTTATTATTATAGGATATAAAAGTGATAGTGTGACGTCATAATACAAGGGGCTCAATGAAAATGAGACAAAATGTGACACAGGGCAGGTGAGGGGGGTCTTAAAATCTTGAAATTCGTGTAACATATTTTATGGACGGCCTCCAGTTCGTCTCCAATGAAAAACTTTTAACGTAATAATATTGTATCACCAAATTTCAACAGGAATCATGACGAGAATATAAAAAACAATTATCAAACAAATTGCTTAAATATTTAGATTGAAATTAGGCTCGAGATTTTCACTCATCTTAAATTTAACCATGCATCTTTGTGATTATTTAATAGAAATGGGTAAAAATCCTTGAAAGTAAGGAACTAAACTATAGTCTCTAGAAATAATTAAAAATTATTTTATTTAAAAAATAGAAGACTCTCTCATTTTATTTTTAACCTAAAATAAGGAACTAAAGATTGAAATCACAATAGGAGATTTTAATTAATCTTTTAATTTAACCATGGGTGTTCTCATCCGAAAAAATCCTTCAAAATCATGAAATCTATGCTCCAAATCCTTAAATCATTTTCAATATGATCGTCCACTCACTAGAGAATTTAGTCCTCTGCTTGATTGGCAAATACCAGTAGGTAATTACAGATAATTCCCCGGTCTCTTAAAATAATCATGATTTTCAATGGAAATGAAATTATTTTTTAAATGAAGGAAGAGTCTGAATAGCGAATCCCAATTTTACTCTTTTCAATTTTCCATATAAGATAACAAATCCAGGGTATGGATTAATTAATTAAAAAATTCTTAAAATATTGATAGAAACCAAAAAAATAATTATTCCAAGATAATTCTTTTAGGGATTTCCGTTCCAATTTTTTGAAATCGAAATCTGCAATGAACAAAAATAATTTATTAAATTTTACTGAAGTTCACCGTTACCTTAAAACATTTGCCAACAAAGCAGATAGCGATTACAATTAGAAGTTTAATTATTATTTAAATTCCATTCCCACTTTGCTTTTATTAAATTTTTAATTTGATCAAGGAAGATTTTATGAATTGAATATTGTATCAATGTTTGGCGCTTAATCTCCAGAGTAAGCACTTGGCAAACCTTTGTTAAAATAATTGAATTGTGTAAAGATTAAAAAAATCCATTGTTTTATAATTTATCCCAAGCTCTTTGAATGCAACAGAGATAGAAAGAAACCTAATCCAGTTTGTATATATACAGAGGAGACACCTGTAGGTACACAAGCTTAATAAATTATATAATATACCTATCGATCCTATATATGAGCAAAACTAACGTGAAATATATCCTAAACGTTTATTTGTTTCTATACAGAATACACAAACTCCAAAATTACTTAACAAATAAGACTCTTTGTAAAGTCCATTAAAAAGAGCGTTTTTAAAAACAAAGGATAACATAAAACTTGCTTAGGCGAAGATTGGTCAAATTTTATTAAATAGAGTTTGGATATTTGAACACGAAAAGTAAAATAGATTTTGTCCAATCTGCATTTAGAATGAATATCAACTCATATTACTCATATTTTATATCCAGATAAGTTATGCCGATTTTCAAATATTGTGATTTTTTTTAATTTTTTGCATAGATTAAGCATTAATATAATAAAAGTTTGATTTTATCAAAAACTATATACTAGTATGTATATCTCCATGAAAAAAATTTGTTAGATCTTAGCGATTTTTTTATTTTGACACTTATAGCTTTTACTTTTACAAAAAAAAAACTTTCTTAGTTATGCAAAATCAAATCTAGGAAATCTTAAAAAATGTGTTGATAAGCCTTAATAGCTTTTAATGTCGTTTTTTTAATTAATAGTATTGATTTTGTTCAGGGAGATAGTGTAGTTTCAAGGTAAAACATATTTAATAAAATTAAAAATGGATTGATAGAGATTTTCTTTAGGAGACGGACTGGTATAAATATGCAATTGGATGTTGATGAAAGCAGTCCACGGTGGTTGTAAAAAAATAAGACTATAGAGGTTTTATTATTTTACATTTATTTGTTAAAACCGACGTTTCGGAGATTTATTCTCTCCTTCTTCAGGGTAACAAAAAGTCAATGAAAGTAGTTCAAAACAGAAAGTAATTATGTTTTGAACTACTTTCATTGACTTTTTGTTACCCTGAAGAAGGAGAATAAATCTCCGAAACGTCGGTTTTAACAAATAAATGTAAAATAATAAAACCTCTATAGTCTTATTTTTTACAACCACCGTGGATTGCTTTCATCAACATCAATTGCATTAAAAATGGATTACTAGATTTGTTTCACAATTTTTTTTTAATGATATTGATACGAGAAGTAATTAGATCAAGAAGGTCGCGAATAAGACGGACATGAGAAGGGAGTTTCAGTCCATAAAAGTCATAGGGATAAAGATCTGGATAATGCGTTTGTTCGATTTCTATTTTTTTTTCTTTTTGTTTTTATGAAATTAAAACGGTTTGATATCAAAGTTATGTTGATGAGGCTTAGGAGAAATTAGTGACTTTAACTTCTCAGAACAAACACCATTGGAGTACCTATAATACAAGGATATGGCAAAGAGAGCTCTACAATAGGATATGATTCGAGACATTTAACTTATTCTCCGATTAAATTTATTGTTTTCTTTTTTTTTAAGGGAGAGGATGGTGTGGGTTCTTGGTGAAACATTTAAATAAAATAAAAAATAAATTAAAAAGTTTCTTAAATTTTTCAAAATTTTCTTTACTCTATTATTGTTTTCTCCTTAATCGCTCTCTACAGATGCAAGCCATTTTGAGATTATGAGTTTTTATGTGGCCATCTGGAGAGGGTTGTCGAATCACTTTTTAATTTGATTTGCCTATTTGTAGGCGGTCTTGTCGTTTTTATGAATATATTTTATTTTCTCTTAATGATAATTTCCTCAAGATAGGTGTCAGGTTGGGTGAGATGTCCTAGAAACATTTGATGAATCTTTCGAAAATAACAGTGGAAAGACCCTCTATTTCTATAAGAAAGGATGTATTTGTTGTTGTGAGGGTCTTAATGTCTCTAGAGTTCACAGTCCGGCCCTGAAGTCACTCATGAAACCTCTCAGCTTTGAAAAATCTTAGTTTGTTAGCTTAGGTCAAGACCCAAAGAAATGGCTTTATGCCCAATATATTTCGGAGTTATGGTTAATCACGACTACATCGCTAATTGTATGCTAAGATTGATAATAAATTATAAACGTACAAAAGTAGTTTGTGGGCTTAAATATATATAAACAATATTTTTTAATTAAATTAAATTTAATATCAATAAAAATATTTAAATAAATAAAAAAAATTTAAAAATGCGTTGTCTTTTATTAGAATTGAATCCGAATATTATTGTTGCTGTTCTTCATCATATTTACTTAAAATCCAGTGAGGACATATAGCGGAAGTATAGCTGGCTCTTTTTCAAAATCAATTCAAATGCAACGAGCACCAAAACCTTAAAGAAATTGGTTTTCCGTTTACTATCTACTTTTTCTGATTCTTTATCTATCTAGTTCTCCCATACAAAATAAATTTATTTAATTTCAAAAGGATGAGTTCATTTTTTATTATTAGGAATGAAATGAAATTAATGGAATTTGAGAGTCAAATGATATTTATGAAGTGTTTTATAAAGTATTGCTCTTAAATAAAATAAAAAAAAAATAAAAGAAATATGTATTCAGATTGGATTCTTTTTCTTAGAGTGCCATACCCGAAACGGGCGTCGGCGCCTTTCCACATATACCTGTCCTGAGTGTGTTTAGTTGTTTTACACAGATATACGGGACCTACTTTTTAACGCCGGTTCCGAACAGCTAATTTAGAGAGGTTGAATAGGCAATTATACTCTTGGTAGGTTGTCATTAGTTTCCAAAAGGAGTCGACTGCAAATATCTATCTGTCGAGACTCGGTCTCGAACCACCGATCTTCGAGTCAGCGACCCGACACTCTACCCACTGACCCACAGTCACCCAGATTGGATTAGATTTTAAAAAATAGTAAAATGAAATGTTTATCAATACCTACATAACGGTATAAATTTTTGGCTAAATGAACGAAAACGCAGATTGAGCGATAAAAAACGTCCATAACGCTTTGTGGGTAACACGAAAAGACCACACTTCGAAATTCGTGATTCTCATGATATTTGACAACTACGTGTTATGGTTTTAAAAAAAAAAGCCATAATTCGACTGAACGTTAACTGATGCAACCATACGACGTAAAGGATGTTACTTGTCAAAGAGAGGAGGAGTTTGTGATCATTCTTGAATGTCATTTCCGAGTGACACCATCTGTGCGCTAAACATGGATAATAAAATCAACAAATTTTATTATGTGAATTTAAGTGAGTTAATGAAGAGAAGTACTGAACGCAGTTTTTTAACGAGTGTCGAACAATACGAAACGTTACTTCAAGAAACAAAATAGGCTGAGAAAAAACAAATACAACCAATCTCTATCGAGACAGCAGTATCGTCGTCTTAAACGATATGAGTTCTTAAAAATACAAATATGGGAAAAGGAAAGTATACTACTATTGGGTTAGAATTTTTGTTGCTAAAAAGCTAAAAAGATCCTAGTTGCCGGATACAAATTTTAAAATTTTAAAGAAAATAATATTATTAACGATGATTTTGAGGCTCCAACAACCCCTGCGTAATAAGGGCTTAATTTCAGGTCAAATTGATACAAATTAAAATAAACTGATGTGGCCATCCACATGACTTTACCATTCACCTGGGTCCTCTCTTATATTTAACGAGCTTCGAAGGCTGGTGCCCTGGCGGGCGGCGTCTCGGTCCAAAAATTTTATTCCTCTTAAAAAACCATACTCCAAATGTATACCTGTAAACTCCCGAAAATACATACTCTCTTAAAAGTTTCGCCTCATTTTCGTCCTGACACAGCTACAGAAATGAGGATCTAGATATAAACCTGGAGTATTTCTTATTTCTATAATCTACAGCATTGTGATATTTTTTGTGTGGAAATATGTAGATTTATTTTTATTAGTTGAATAAAAGATTTCACTGTCGATGGTAACAGAATTGTTTTTATTTTAGGTTAAAAATAAATTTGGGGGCAAAGGTCGTTACTCTTGGTGTTCCATAAAAGGAACCCTTTAAGTTTAAGCTGGGTGACGGACAATATAGAAAACAATTCAAAGGTAAAAACAGAAGAAATTAACCGAATATAATCCGGATGAATAAATCGGGTGTTTATTTGAGAAAATTATAATGATGAATCATATTAAAACAGATGTAAAAATGACAAATAATGAGTTCATTATGCAAAATTATTTAAGATACTTATGAACAGAATCTTATGTTTGATATCCCACGGGAAACAGGATACAGATGGCGACCAGATGTACCAAAACGAATATATAGGAGAAATCTTAAACAAGACTCATTTACTGTTTGTTCTTCAGTGTATGTACTTCTAGTGCTCCAAGCACTTTTGATTTGCTGACAGAGTTGGTATATTTTTTTTTAACTCCACATCTATGTCCGAGTGAGTACAATTTTTCTTTTCTTTTTTAGATGTTTGACTGGACTGACTATTCAATAGAATATCAAGATATTATAATTTTCTCGAATAAACACCCGATTTATTTACCCGAGATGTGCACAGCGAGTGCGACAAAACCCCTACTTGCTCGCAATCGGTTGTGGAAGACGGGAGCCCCGTGGGCAGAGTCAGGCGAAAGTTATTTCAGATTATGGATGGTCAACTACCTAGTGGGTCTGGGGGATTCATGGGAAGCAGCGGAAGACCTACTAATTCGTTGCCTGAAGATGATCAAATAACAGAAAAAAAAAGCTCTACCAATCTACTAAAGTCTATGAATTCTCCGAAAATAATGGTTCCTGTCAAAACGGCTATAGAAAAGTATTAAAAAAGGTCTTGGTCAAACAAGAGTAGATCATTTTAAAGATAATTGTGATAGCTTTAATTGCGAAGAAATTGCTTCTCAACATGAAAAACATTTTGAATGGGACTTATCTAATGTTCTTGATGGAAATTATATGTATGATAAATTTGGTGATAATAGTAATTTTCCAACATGGGAGTGTCAATTATTACCGCAATATTCAGATTCAAGATATCTAGAAAATGATACACAAACACAAAGATAATCATACATGGAAACAAGTAACGAAATTACGCATAAAAATCTTGTAACACATCCTCAGATATATTTAAATTAACCAAAATTTATTTCGGAAACTGGAAACATGAAATTTATTTACAGATGGAAAAAAAATATTTACATAATTAGAAATTAAACCATTTTTATGGGACAAGTAATTGAATTACCAAAGGGACAAAGTATGTCAGGTAACACTATTAAATTTATGGGAAGTCCATGTTTTGTCAAATAAGCATCAAAGCCATAGGACTAACGGTGAAGGAAGGCTAAAAATGTTCCTAACGAATGCATCAGAGTACCTCTTGGTCATTTGGAAAGCTCTGAAAATTATCGAATAAACACCCAATATTCTCACCCACTAACATTTTGCAAAATAAACACCCAATATATTCACCCGGTATCATGTCTATACTGTCCGTTAGGAATTGTATACCGGCTTACCGCTTAACCGGTAAATTGAAAAAAAAACGTTCAGTTTTAACCGGTAAATTACAAAAATTTACCGGTAGAAAAAAAGGTAAGTGTAAGTAACAATATACCTAATTATTAATTTTATGGGAGATATTTTTTGTTTAATTTTGAATTAAAATTTTTTGGGTTTGAGAGCCGCTGTAAATCGTACAGAAATGCACCAGTTAGCATATGATATGTGATTTGTGCTCTGCAGTTTTTTGAGATTTTTAAAAGTTTAAAATCGTTACAATCATCACTTTTTCTTAAAGAGTAAGTAAATATCTCCTTTTGTAATATTTAAAAATAATAATATGTAAATATTTCACGTATTTTGTAAATTAATATAAATTTTGAATACACCACATTATGACAGGTGACAGGATACTAAACTAATGCAATATTATTGTAAAATAACATTAAAATTTGAACCTTAAATAAATTTTTTACTTCTAACAACTGTTTAAAATAATTAAATACAAATATTTAATACAGATTCTAATATTATGCCTTAAGATTGTGCAAAATATAAAATGTATTATTCTAACCTTATTTTCTTGGGGAATCCCCAAATAGTATTTGATTATTTAATGACCATTGGTCCAAGAAGTGTTGAATCAGAAAGGGTATTCTCGGGATCTGGATTATTTTGTACAAAAATTAGATAAAAATTAGGAGATAAGACTTTAAATAATTTAAGTTCTTGAGAAGTTATTTTTTTAAAAATGGTAATCTATTATTAGGTACTATATATTATTTTTGTTGTATTTTTATTTTTCTGTATTTTTTATTTCTGTTTCTAAAAGTTATTATAGTTTGTTTAGCTTTAGAATAAGAATTTAATTTTTATACTTTTTATATTTTATATCTTTGGAATAAAAAAAGTGAAATGGAAATCAAAATGAATTTTTTTTTATCACCGTAATTTTATTTTTCAGGAAAAAAATTTACCGGTAAATTACCAATTAACCGGTATTTTAATTTTTATTTACTGAATTACCTGTAAATGAAAAAGTCGGTAAATTTACAATCCCTACTGTCCGTCACCCGCTATGAACCCCACGCTTCGGCTGCGGAGGATGGGGTGTCAGCGTGTAGCGAAGTCAATCCTTACAAATTCTGATCTCACGGGCAACCAACCCTTGCAAATTCTGATCTCACGGGCAGTAACCAACCACTATGATGATACACGAACACTCATTCCGCACTCAAATCAGTCAATCACCTGGCTGGTTGAGTGCGGCAAAAAATGTTGAATTATTTTAAAGGCTTAAGCCTTCTAACTTCCATTGGTAAGTAAAACAATTCAAAAATTAGTAGGGAGGCCTTACTTGCTGAAATATTTTTAGATAATTTAGAAATAAAATTTTTTAACGAAGAATTCAAATATTATTATTATTATAGATATAATTTTTTGCTTTGAACAGTTACAGAACGCATTCTGAGTTTATCATTAACCCATATAAATTCAATTCATGACAAAATTAAATTTACCACCGAAATTGAAAAAGAAAAAATCACTAAATTATTTATATATTATGTTGCAGTAAAAACCTATTTTACTTTACCATACATGGTATGGTCAAGTATTGTAATCGTGGATGAAAAAAGTGGTTTTTTTCCTTCTTTTTTTCGAAATATCTCAAAAACAGCTGAAACTAATTTGATTAAAAAAATTGAGGGAAACCATGGCATTTCGCTCTACAAAAAAGCTCTAAAAAGTGAACATCGAAAAAATTATATTTTTTGAGATAATAATTGTTTTGTCAAAATGTCTGTTGGTCTGTCTGGTTGTCCGTTAGTCTGTGCGTTACCAAATTTTTGTGGACGATCTAGCTCAAAAACTAGTTTGAATATCGAAACCAAATTTCACACGTAGTTTTGGTCCATTGATTTAAGAGCTGATTAGATTGTGGTCATATCGACCCAAAATTAAGGGGGTGGAGAGGGAGTTAAAAATTACAATTCTAGGCCATTTGAGCAAACTCAACCAAATTTTGTATACATAATCACTGGACCTCCAGAAGTATAAAAATGCAAAAACTAACAGCCCAAAATGGGAGGGGGGTGTAGGGTCAAAAATGAAAATCTTGGCCATTTACCAAACTCAACCAAATTTTGTATACATAATCAGTGGGACCCCAAAACTATAAAAATTCAGAAACTAACCTCCCCCCAATAAATGATTATAAATAATTTTAGGGGCCAGGCTGTATGGTAAAGTCAAGTGGATGGCCACATCAGAACATGTCAGCTTTTTTAGTAAGAATGGTTCCTTACAAGTTAAAACGCGTTTCACTGAATACCTTTGTGATAACTAGAGTTTACTGATGTTGGTTAAGTTTGGTTCAAAGGTCTAGAATATTCATTTTTGACCTTCCGTCTCATTTTGGATGTTTATTTTCAAAAAATTTTAAACGAAAATGTCAAAAATTACATCCCCTACAACTTTCCTTCTAATTTTTGACATTTTCGTTTAAAATTTTTTGAAAATAAACACCCAAAATGAGACGGAAGGTCAAAAATGAAGATTCTAGACCTTTGAACCAAACTCAACCAACATCAGTAAACTCTAATTATGACAAAGTTATTCAGTGAAACGCGTTTTAACTAGTAAGAACCCGTTCTTACTAAAAACAGGTTTTTACTGTAACATATATTAAGATTAAAATTGGAAATAAAAAACATACTTTTGGAATATTTAGGAAATCCCAAACACAGACATAGTCTTACATAAGAATTATTCCAGAACCTATCTGTAAAACTCACTTTCATACATGAATTCCTGTTAACCAATTGTAATAGACTGATGAAAACGACAAAATCCTCGAAACTATAGTCTTATTATAAATAACTAAAAAATGTATTTTTCCAACAGAAGAGACACTCTTTTATTTTCTCCTTTAATTTATAAAAAAATTTAATTTGATTTATTGGTTGTTGGACTTTGACTTATTTAGCTCCAAGAACTAACTTTGTTCTTTTCTGCTTCTCTAAGGATTGTTTGAAACGTTTATCGTTTGCGAATTATTTTATAAAGCTAGAGTGTTTTTCAAAATAAAATATTTAAAACAAAATTAATTTCATTTAAATATTTAAAAAAGATGAAAATTGAATAGCTTTTTGCCTTCACTTTAAATAAAGTCTCATTATACAATATTATTCAATATGAGTTTTAGAAAAAAAATTTAATTGAATGACTTTGAATAACAAATTAATTAATTATGGCATAAATCCCATTAAGTCAATCGTGATTATTTTTTATACATTTTTTTATTGGTGGAATATTCAACAGGGGTTTGTTTGCATTTGCGAAATGAGGATGCACGATTTTTACGGTATTTAATCCAAAATTTCACTTATTAAATAAATGAACAAATATATAAATATAAATGAATATATCTAACATATTTATTTAGGTATATATATTAGTATGAAAAGAAAAAATATATAATATTAATTTGAAAGATTTTGTTTTGCCGAGAGTAGCAGAGTTGTTGGTTCATAAAGTCAAATCAAATAGGTTGTCCTCATGCTTGATGTAAATAAACATAGTATATCTATATACAGGGGTTCGACAAAATAATATAAAAATCTGACATATACACAATATTTATTATTAATATTTTTTGTTCACATCCTGTATATACAGGGTGTCACGTATCACAACGATAACTGTGAACAGGAGATAGGCCAGTTTATGATTAATTTTTTTTTAATAAAAGTCTTATAGTTTTCGAGTTATAAGCATTTTATTGAAAATAGTTCCCTAAATATCAAGATGCTGTGGCTACAAATTTACATATTTTATTATTCTAATTTATGTTACGAAATTCTGAATAATCCTGTTATTGACCAAAATTCAAAATAAAAATATAAGTACTATACTTTTGGAGAAAAAAATATTTTTTCCGACTTATGTTTTAAAAAATTTTGATCAGCTAACTTGGAATCATCATTTCTAGAGTTTCTAGAGAATTTCTATACTTATGAATTTAATTTTATTATCATTTTCTGATTCATTCGCCCGACCCTTTCTCTTGCGAGATGCATCTAAGGTATTATATTAAGTTACTATTAATAATACCACTAAAAAGAGAAAAATAAAAATAATTTTTATAAAAAAAAATAAAACCGACTTCAATAAAATTAAATGCAGGGAATATAAAATAAAATACACTAAAAGGTACAAAATAATAATCTAATTTAGTTACAACTAAACGACGTAATATTTACATGAAATCACTTTTTGAAGTCGGTGCTTAACAAACTATATAAGCGAGCGTACCCGCCAATCGTACTAAGTAAAATCCGTCGAGTTTGATTCATAAAATGTATATGGTATGTTTGGCACCGACTTCAAAAAGTGATTTCAAGTAAATATTTCGTCGTTTAGTCGTAACTAAATTAGATTATTATTTTATATCTTTTAGTATATTTTATTTTATTTTTGAGTTTTACTATTTTATTTGTTGCATTTAATTTTTTTGAAGTCGGTTTTATTTTTTTTTTTATAAAAATTATTTTTATTGCAAAACTTTTCGGAAATCTAAATTGAAAGTTCTAAGTCTAATTGTAGCTATGTGAAAAGTTTTTGTTTTGCCGAGAGTAGCAGAGTTGTTGATTCACAAAGAGAAACAAAGAGGTTGTCCTCTGCTTGATGCAAATAAACATACACACATATATATCGAGATGATATATCTCGATATATATGTGTGTATGTTTATTTGCATCAAGCAGATGACAACCTCTTTGTTTCTCTTTGTGTAGCTATGTGAATGGAAATAATTTAAAAAAATTAATTTTAATAAAATTCAAGTTTATTAAACGAAATCTACAATATTAAACAATTTGTTGATAATTTAAATAATGAAAATTATTTTTTTAAAAAACTTGAAATAGCCCTTGGCAGTTTTTAGACGTAGCCCTTCAAATATGAAAACCTAAAATTCAATACTTTAGGCGAAACCTAGCTCCTTCTTAGTCAATTGAGTAATTATTGAATGTCTGGACAACTATTTTGAGTGAGATATAACAAGAACAACCAAATAATACTATACTTTCTTATTATTTCATTATTAATACTTCTTAATTGATCTAGTTTGCAAGTAAAAAAGATCATCTTGAGAAAATTATAAATGGTAATCGAGGAGGCTTTTCCTTTAGAAGTTGAAAAGTCGTATATATTTATGAAATTTGATATCTTCTTAGAAAACTTCTTGTATTTATTATGAGAGATAATAGAAGCACCACTAGAACCAAGTAGGTATAACGTGTTTGAATATCAAGTGGCAAAAGAACGATTCCTTCCTCATCGTCTAAATTAAATTAAAATCGTCTCACCGGGTGAATATTGGGCAGCAGTGAGGTCAATATCATCTAAACTTGTGGTCGTTAATCTGGTCCCTTTTGTTCACTAGTGTACGATTCAAGACTTCAAGGTGGTCTGTGGAGAATTTTGTTTGTTGTTACAAATTTTGTTCCTCCCCAAATACCGATATTGCTAACTACTTCACTAGTTGGACATTTTATAGTAAACTTTTTGCAATTTACTTCTGAATTTAATTTCTAAACTTTAAATTGAAGTTTACTCGAGACATCAGTGAAGTGCCCAGTGGGGACCTGTGCGCCCCACCCCGGGAAATCATCTAATTGACACTAAATATAAATGTACATGAATGGAAATTTAATATATTTTTTAAACCTTTATTAGGGATGCTCTGATATTAGATATTATCTACTCTTATTAAACGAGCAAAAATTGTATATATATTTATTTATATATTTGTATCATTGTTCTATTTTGAAAATGGCTCTGACGATTTTGATGAAACCAACTCTATTAACAAGTTTTGAGAATGAGAAAACGATCTGGCTAGGTCTGGACCTCGACAAATTTCATCTTAATTGATCTTTTCTTAATTAAAGTAATTATTTATAGATGAAAATCTCAATAAAAAATTTTGTTTACATTTTTATCAATTATCTTTTATTTATTAATTGGTTTTTTAATTTTAAAACCCACTAATAGGTTATAATAAATATTGTTATATATTAGAATTTGCCAATTTAATTGATTAAAATTCCTCTTATTAAAAAACATGGATTAAAAATATTATCGCAAGCTAGAAGATCAAGTACAGTCGATGGTGGGGATGTAATCTCTGAAATCGAAGCCTCAAAAACAATCTGTACATTATTTCATGTTAAAAATTGCTTCAATAAAATTATTATTTATTATTTATTTAATTGATTAAAAAACTCGATAAATTGTTATTTAATTAAAAAAAATAATTATACGGAATTTATTTTTATACTTATATACAAATAATCTGTGGACCACAAGAAAGCTAGAAATGAAAAAACTGGTTCCGGGGTGGGGATGGATTTGGGAGGGGTGCAGGAGGTGTGGTGAAGTTGTGGGGGATCCGGGTTGGGGGAGGGGTTGGGGTGGGGGGCGAGGTGCGTGGTTTCGGGAGGGGTGGTCCAGGGGGCGTGTATTATATATATTTGTATTTTTTTAATTTGGTTACCCTGCATCGCTCGGTGGCTCCAGGTACTATTAATATATACTGTATAGATTTAGAATTTGTTGCTAGCTCAGAGATGAAGAAAAGGTTGTGTACTGTATTTTTTAATAAAAAAGGCCTTTTTATATTTTGATGATATTTAATGAGATGAGATATATTTACATAAATAATGAAGTTCACCTGGTGAAATGATAAAAGAATATCCTATGGTTCGCTTTGTTCCTTATAAATAAGTATCTGTCCCTGGTTCGTGTTGTAATATTAAATCCGTTAGAAATTTTCAGAGTCTCGCGTGGGTCCTTCAAAGGTGTATCAATCCAATAAAATCGTAGTCCAAAAGAGAGTTTTCCAATTGAATAGCACGGTCAAATAGTGTTTAAATCAATCAGAGCTTTTGGATATTTTTTCTTAACGAATGGAACGTAACAAAACAGAAGGATGAGCGCAAGAGGTATTTTTACAAGTGATATGTGTCGACAAGCAGAAAATGCTAGCCGGCACACGTATCGTTTTTATTGGCTAGACCAAAGTTCGGCCGGACAGAAACCACCTATTTTGAATTTTATACATATACCAATAATATTTTTATAAAATTCGAAAAAAATCGGCTCCGCTTCACGTAAAAATTTCTGGATACGTGCGATAGAGATGTAAAAATTAATTAAATAATAATATAAAAGACGTGCCAGGAGAAAAATTAAAATTTGCAAATGTCAAGGGGTATATCTGTCATTTTTTTTTATTTATTTATTTTTATTTATTTCACAAAGTATACAAACATAGGACCTTAGGTCCCACCTAGTGTTTATACATAATTTAGCAATAATATTTTACAATGTTGGCAAAAGATTTCACAGATACACAAATTTTGAAGGGGAAGAAGAAAAAAAAGTAGAGAAAGATTAGAAGACATAAAGGAAATAAGAGTAAGGAGTATCAGTTATTGGGATACATAAAGAACGAAGACCTGAGAGCACCAAGAGTCGGATTTGCGTGAAATTTGGATGGAGTTCATTCCATTATAGTTATTTTTTAGCGGTATTTTCGAACTCGAATAACAGACGTTCAAAATAATAATAAGTTTATATCAGAACGAAATATGAGTCAAATATATTTGATAATTAACACATTTAATTAATATAATTAAAGAATTTTATTAAGTAACAAATATAAGTTATATTAGTTAATCAATGAACTTTTATTATTAAGTTAATTAACTAGTTATATAAATTATGACTTTAGTTAAAATAGTGTTTTATTATTTTTTAATTTATCACATCTAGCCTCGTCAATGTTAGTTTTTACAAATGGCATGAAAAACAAGTTTTCCTCTAGATATCGATTATTATTCGAAATACAATTAGCAAATCTACAAATTTTTGTTACATTATGGTTATTTAATTTTTTTTTTTTTTTACTAATAGTTTTAAATAATCTAGTATACCACTAAAATAACACGGCACTAAATAGGAAATAAATCATTTTTGCCCCTACCACAAATGCTTCCTCTCGTGGAAAATTTGAAGCACTGCACTAAGGAAAAAGGCTCATTAAATTCTTTCTTTCTTCGATCTCCTCTCACTACATATATATTTATTTTTAATTTTATTATTATACAAATGCATTGATATAAATTGTTTTCAATTTTTTTTTTAAATATATAAATTAAAAGGTGGGGCGGCGTACAGTCATAGTAACTTCTCGAAATTAGCACCCTTTTTTTCCTGTTAGGGTAGTAAGGCTAAAGGCCGCTGCACACGAGGTTTGTTTTAATAATTTTTTGTCTGCTTGCTCCCACTCAAAAGCATCCCATGACCAAACCGGAAAATAGAACATTTACTATCTTTTAAATCAAGCAAGCTAGCCAGAAAGACAGCCAGCAAGGACGATATTTCGATTTCGGGGTCTCCAAATTGAAAACCAGAGCTCGCATTCCAAAAACTGGTAGAGAAAAAGCCTCGTGTGCAGTGGGCTTAAGGCTAGCGGTCTCTCCAATACCTTACATATTTTTAATAACAAATATTAAATATTGCACTTTTTTTATTTATTTACTTATTTTTATTTTTTGAGAGAGAGAGAAGAATGCAAAACAAAGTAAGAATTTAGTGTCATTATCCAGAAGCCTTGTGCAACGACAAAGTTTGTATCATATTTTTGTATTTTTTTTTTTTTTTTTAATTATATTCATATAATATTCTAATTCTGTAATTCACTAATATAAAAGTTTTATGGTCTTTTTTTACGAGCGTCGCCACGCTTTGGCCAAAATAAAAGAGGTTCACAACTGAGGCTTAGGGGGAAAAGGGAGATTATAAAATAGAATTTTTTCTTTTATCCAAAGTCTATTTATTGGAATCATTTCTTCTCTGATCATCTAATCAAAAGATTCCATTTGTCATAACGTAATAAGTCTTGGGGAATAAATTCGCGGCCGGTGACAGACAATAACATTAGTAGCAGCAGGTGTCTTGTTTATCCAGTGTACGGGAATCCCGTTCCATCCGGAACAGCCCACTCCAGAAGCCCCTTTTGCTCTTGGCCTCCATTTTATCTAATATCTCTCGAGTGATTATCGTTAAAGGTTATCGCACACCATTTCCCAAGCAAACCTTCCTACTTGAGTTATCCTTCGGTAAGAAATTGAATTTAAATTGTTTCTGAAAATATTTTATGAGAACAAGTGACAACAAAATGCAATGGTTCAGACAGACATTCTCTCTGAAGAGCTAGAAATATTAGAAAGGGAAACATTTCCTAGCCATTTATGTCGACATATTTTTCCACCCCAAAAGATACCTTTTTATAACGAAATTTTCTGATTCACGTAGATAAATTAGATAAAAAATTAAAGAAGAAAAGAGAAAAGGGAGATATTTTTTAAGTCAAACGGGGTACCACCGTTTTTGTTTATAATTAAATCACGTATTCATTAAAAAAAGAAGGCATGAATAAAAAAAGCAGCTTATAACAATATTCTGGAATGAGACATTCACTCGCTCTGCATTAATAACAAACTAGTATTAAAATTAAATTATTATTAAAATTTAATAAAATAAAAATTATATTCATTTTGTTGAAAATGCGAAAATTTTAAAAATAATAACAAAAAAAAAAAAAAACATTGCCCCTGAGTCGAAACCAGGACTTTTAAGTTCCATAATCTTTTCAAATATTAATTACCAGCTGCAAGGCCCGCATTTGTCTTACTGACTCGCGGCGCACGAACCGTCGCTAAACATCACTCCGCGAGACAGAGTCCAATTCTTGTGAACATTCCAGAATGTTCCCGAAGTTTCTAGAAAATTCCGGAAAGTTTACGGTAGATAGAGTATACAGGGGGCTGAGGCAAAAGTGGGCAAAACCGGACAAACCAAGAGACTGCTTACTGCTTTATTATATAGTATTGATTATTTACATTCTATATTTACATATCTATTATTTTTATGGGAGATTGAATGTCAGCTATCCATGGTCTAAAATCTAAATAAAATAAATAGAAATATTCAATAGATTAAACTACGAGAAGTTTAAGGTTATTAATTAGATTATCAATGAGATAATCTGATCAGGATGCACGAAGTTTCGACACCTAATTCTGGAATCCTATGCTTTAATTCATCAAAAAATTGATACTTAACAGTAAGGTATAGATTATGATATTAATTTAATTATTTTTTTATTTACTTTATTACAGGGTTTTTTTGGCTTTTCGGCCCTTCTAGCCATAAGCCAATTTACGATACTATATATTTTTTAAATTTTGTCTCTACCCCGGGGGTCAGATTTTAACCGAATGCCTCGACTCGGATTCGAACATGGGTCCATTTGGTTAGCAGGATGATACGCTGCCGCTTAGCCTATCTGACCCCCCCCCCTCCCCACTTTATTACAGGTTATTAGTCGAAGGCAATAAAATATAAAACAAAACAAACAGTTTATTAGCTCTAACTGTTCAATTCCTCTCCATTAACGATATACTATATTAGGTACTTTTCTGAATTTCATTATTTTTTTTTTCAAACACCATGATATGAAGTTTAAAATCTTATACGTTCTTTGTATGGAAGATGCAAACATTTCCATATCAGAACAAACTTTCCACGAGCTTTTGTTCTCAAACTATCGTGAGTATCTAGACAGAAAGACAGAAATTATGTTACGTTTTGGATATGTTTTATTAAGCGAGGAAACTAACTTTAGTTAGAATAGTTTTAACAAAAAGTATTTTAAACATAAACGTTTGGTTTTATGGATGACATATTGACACAGGCTAGTCCAGACGAATTTATATTCTCACTGAGAAACAACTATTATTTCAAGAAAGGAATAAATATAATTTACTTTAATTTCACTCTTAATATTTAACTAGAAATTGAAATAATCTAGAAATCCAGGCGGAACTTGGGATTTGAGAAAAAATAATGTCTTTTTTTTTAAGATAGGCTTCCGAATACCAGGATCGAACAGGAGTGTACTTTCCTTCCCTCCAATTAAATTTTCAACTTGTAGTGAACAAAAATTTTGTCGATCTCTAGAGGAGATGAAATGGAAGCAATCAGTAAGCAGCAGTAGAATCGAGTTTCATTTCACGAATCATCGTTCTTTTCATATGGTAGGTTAAACAATTTTTCCTATTCGAGTTTCCCAATAGATCAATGAATATATCTTTTTAATTGGTATAATTTGAGCTGGCAATCAAGCCAGTAAGTATTACAGTGAGACAACTGGAGCCTTAAAATCAAGCGTTAACGATTGATTTTCTTAAAATTTTTAAAATTTGTATCCGGATACCAGGTGCGAACAGTAGTGTATTTTCCTTCCCGCCAATATAATTTTCATCGACTTTTTTGAACAAAAATTTTGTCGATCTCAAGAGTAGGTGAAATGAAAGAAATCAGTAAAAGCAGCAAGTAAGAGTTTCATTTCAAGAATCATCATTTCTTTTAATATGGATTTTTAAACGATTTTTCATACTCGAGTTTTCAAAAAGACCAATGAATATATTTTTCCTAATTCCATTTTGGTGCATATCGACCCAAAATTAATGGGGGTGGAGGGGGCGTTAAAAATTACAAATCTAGGACATTTGAGCAAACTCAACCAAATTTTCTATACATAATCCATGGGCCCCCATAAGTCTAAAAATGCAAAAACTAACCTCCCAAATGCCGGGGAGGAAATTATAGTTCCTTGTACCAAACTTAACCAAATTTTTTATACATAATCCTAGGGCTCACAGAAAACTAAAAATGCACAAACTAACAGCCCAAAATGTGGTGGGGGGGGGGGTCAAAAAATGAAATTATAGGCCCTTATACCAAACTTAACCAAATTTTGTATACATAATCAGCGGGCCCCAGAAAATTCTAACCGCCCAAAATAGAACGTGTCAGTTTATTTTTTATATTTTTCAACGGGATGTTCTATAGATAAAAAAACTCCAAAAGTACTTAATCTCTTCTTCATTTTTAGATTACAAGTATTTTGTCAATCGAAGGAACTTTCGTTTGAGACACCAAAAGAATCATAGTTAATAAATGATGCTGGAAAATATCTTTTATTTTCGTTTCTGACATTTTTAAACAGGTATAAGCAAAAAATAAAAAATTGACAATTTTGAGGGAATTCACTACGCCGACTTGCTGAGGTGTTTACGTTTTGCTTGGTAGCTATAACGTCACCGATGAGTAAATTTTATTTGACATTTAAGTGTGGTTCTTAATAAACCCTGCGGAAAGAGCGTTGCTTATTAATTATTTTCTTCAGTTAAAAACAGTATATTAATATTGTTTTTAATTTTAAATTCAGCTAAAATGGTCCGATTTCTATTTGAAAAGACTATTAAATAAAATTGAAATATAAAAATTTATTTATTTATTTGCTAACGTTTCGATGCACCTCATTAGGCCATCGCAGCTTACAAAGTGGGAAACTTAGTTTTAAATAATATTATTTGTAATTACAAATAAATTGTTTTTGTGTTAGGTATAACATTCTTTTTTAAGATACTTACAAATTGATGCGACGTAAAATTTCTCATTTAAATAAAATAAAATTTTACTTAAAAAAATCTATTTGAACTAAAATTAAGTAATTGTCTAATAATAAAATTCCAATTGTTCAACTTTGGAACATATAAAATTTATATCTTAAATTTAAACTTTTTGAAAAGTTTCTTAAATTTAATTTTGGCTTTAAAACTTTTTTTCCCTTCTCTTTCCTAAAAATTATTAATGTTTCAAAACTGGTTGCTCTTTTTAATCAATAAAGTTGTAAAATTTCTAAAATCAGAGTTGGTTTTCCCCGTAACTCTCATTAATAATTTTATAATATTTTCAAAAAGGTGAGTGGATTTATAAAAAAAAATGTTCATTCAAGTAAGTAAAGAATTTATCGTTTCCCCCAAGTATGGCATTTTCAACAGATTGCAATTTTACTTTTTATAGATGATTTGGCATATTCAAATGAATTCTTGAAATTATGGAAATTGTTAGAATAGAAGTTTTAATCACTCCCAGCAAAAATACGCAATTATAGTAAAAATAATAATTGAAGAAAAAATAACTTTGGAGAAATCTTATTAACATATAAATAAATTTGCTTCTGGAAAATTTTATCGATAAGTAAAATTAATTATTAAAAAAAAAAAAAAAAAAAAATAGGAAAAATATCATTCAGGAAGAATAATGATTAATAATACTGTCTTAATTAAAAAAAGAGTTAGTTCTACACTGTTAAAAATTTCTTATATAATTTTACTATAAAAAATGGAAAGTCCGGCCTCAATACTTTTTAGTATATACCAGTATTGGAATCTTACAACATATTTTTTAGCAATATGTATCTAAATTGAAGTTTTTGCCGAGAGTAGCAGAATTTTTATATATTGAAGGAGACAATAAAAGAGTGTGTCTTCTGCTGGAATTATAAATTTTATTTATTTATAACGAGACTATAGTTTCGAGGGCTTTGCCCTCTTCATCAGTCTATTACAATGTATTCACAGGAATTAATTTATGAATGAAAGTATTACATTTTTCATGTGTTAAGGTTATAAATTACATAGAGTGGGCAAGTTAAGAATTGACACTTATACTTGTTTTATTATTTTGACTGTAGTTGGCGTTCGTGAAGTTTATATTTTAGCCGCTATTTTTAAAATAAAGCTTTCGGGAATTTCTATTTTACGATTTAAGAATTTTTTTGGTGAATTATTGTATGATTTTAAAATTTCTAACGATTCGAAAATACTAATTTTTAAGGGATCTAATTCTGATCTAATTAATTTAATATTTGATTCATCTGGAAAACAATGTTTCTCGGAAATTAGGTGGTCTGCAAATGCACTATGCCCTGAACCCCCTTTAAAAATCCTTTTGTGTTCCGAAATGCGCGTGTTTAAATTTCGTTCTGTTTTTCCTATATAGGTCGAATCACATTCTCCACATGTTATGGAATAGACACCTTTTTTGTCCATTTTTTCAATTTTGTCTTTCTTATTATTGCTAATATCAGATCCCAATGTTCTAGAAGATTTGAAAATGGTTTGATATCCTAAAGTTTTGAATTTTAATTTTAAAGTTTCCGAAATTTTTCCATAGTATGGGATTATTAATTTTGGTTTTAATTCTGGCTCGGACATTTGGGAATAAATCAGATTCAGAGTTGACTTTTCAATTTTCTTTTTTAATAGTTTGTCAATAAGGGTTTTCTCGTAACCGTTTTTAGCTGCTATTTGTTTAATTATTTCTAATTCTTTATTGAAATTTGTTTTATTTAAAGGGATATTGGTTAATCTATGAATCATTGAGTGGAATCCTGCTAATTTGTGTGTGATAGGTCTACAGGAATTATTATTTATAGCTATGTCTGTGGTCGTGGGTTTTCTAAATATTCCAAAAGTATGTTTTTTATTTGAAAACACTAAATTATTTAGATGTAGAAATCAAAATTTCAAATAAAAAACATACTTTTGGAATATTTAGAAAACCCACGACCACAGACATAGCTATAAATAATAATTCCTGTAGACTATCACACACAAATTAGCAGGATTCCACTCAATGATTCATAGATTAACTAATATCCCTTTAAATAAAACAAATTTCAATAAAGAATTAGAAATAATTAAACAAATAGCAGCTAAAAACGGTTACGAAAAACCCTTATTGACAAACTATTAAAAAAGAAAATTGAAAAGTCAACTCTGAATCTGATTTATTCCCAAATGTCGAAGCCAATTAAAACCAAAATTAATAATCCCATACTATGGAAAAATTTCGGAAACTTTAAAATTAAAATTCAAAACTTTAGGATATCAAACCATTTTCAAATCTTCTAGAACATTGGGATCTGATATTAGCAATAATAAGAAAGACAAAATTGAAAAATGGACAAAAAAGGTGTCTATTCCATAACATGTGGAGAATGTGATTCGACCTATATAGAAAAACAGAACGAAATTTAAACACGCATTTCGGAACACAAAAGATTTTTAAAGGAGGTTCAGGCATAGTGCATTTGCAGACCACCTAATTTCCGAGAAACATTGTTTTCAGATGAATCAAATATTAAATTAATTAGATCAGAATTAGATCCCTTAAAAATTAGTATTTTCGAATCGTTAGAAATTTTAAAATCATACAATAATTCACCAAAAAATTCTTAAATCGTAAAATAGAAATTCCCGAAAGCTTTATTTTAAAAATAGCGGCTAAAATATAAACTTCACGAACGCCAACTACAGTCAAAATAATAAAACAAGTATAAGTGTCAATTCTTAACTTGCCCACTCTATGTAATTTATAACCTTAACACATGAAAAATGTAATACTTTCATTCATAAATTAATTCCTGTGAATACATTGTAATAGACTGATGAAGAGGGCAAAGCCCTCGAAACTATAGTCTCGTTATAAATAAATAAAATTTATAATTCCAGCAGAAGACACACTCTTTTATTGTCTCCTTCAAAATATGTATCTAATTAATACAAGATAAAAAGTAAACTTACAATTTATTTTTGTATTTTTGCAATGAGTTAATGTGATTTTACCAATATAATATAGTATTTTTTTACTACACGCAATATTATAAATTTCCAATCTATTCGTATTGTTAACATATATAGTAAATTCACAATTTTTTTTAATATAATAAATAATTGAATCAAATTTAGCGCTCATAGTATTTGATATATTTGATCCGATCATCCATTACAGCTTTTTAAATTATTTACATGAAATTGGATTATAAAATGTTAGCCTTAACCGAGGGGTGAACCGCGATTGGAATTAGGTGTACCTCTCGTCTATGGAATTATTTTGGAATTCATTAGATAATGCCCCTTCATCTATAATACTTATTTGATGCTTGTTTGAAAAATAAAAAATTAAATAATTTTTATTGAGATTTAGATTATAGCTAGTTTATGAATTTAGGTATCAACTGATAAAATGAACCCCTTCTCAAGTAAAAAGCCTATCTAGGCCGCTAGAGTAAATATATTGCTTACTCTCCATAATATTGTAATTTTCTATTATAATTAGTATGACTCATCATATAATATTTATTTATCTCAATTTAAGAGAGGTAAAACTGAACTGAGCATGTTCTGCTTCTTTTTTATTTTTTTAAATTCAATTGTACCTTTTTTTAAATAGAAACGTGACAAAACCTTAATTACAATTCTTCTTATTAGAGTCATTTCTTTCTTTTATTTCAAATCCATATTGCAGTATATTAGTATATATACACACGCGCACACACACACACACACACAAAAAAAACACAGACAGATAAGGGGAAGAAAGGTGGAGAAAATAGACCAAATTAAACGCTCCTATTCAAAATACCTTGGTCCAATAAAAACTTAAAATTTCGATCGTTTGGGCGCCATTTTCCATCGTTTACATATATAATAAATTTATTACAAAAAACAAAAAACAAAAATAAAAAACAGGACATTTATGAAAGTTTTGTCTCATTTTCTTTTATTACTTTAATATCAAAGTCTCAAGGGAAATAACGTCGATGTAAATATTCCAAAATGCGACATGCATATTCGCGTAAGGGAGTAAACGCCACTGAATTACTAGCAAAAATGTGATTTTAAATCTAGTTGCGAGTCGGCGTGGAGTTTTCTAAGTGGCTCGCTATTAGAAGTGGAGGTATAAAAAACGCCAAGTAAAAAGAGATCAGGAAGCTAGAACGGCTGAATTTGTACCACCTGAACGCATTCGAAATCAATAGAATAGATTGTGTTTGTCGTTGAATGGTGCATCCAAGGGAGCTTCCTCTGATGCTGTTAACGTAATGCAATCAATGCTAGAGATATATCGCACACTCTATTGACATTCTTCCCACACGAATCTATGATCCCCGAGGACTCACACGAATCTATCCACTTAAAGCGTGAACATATTCATTCTCCTTCCTGCTCATCCCAAGGGACACTCACAAGAGGATCGCATGATTCTAATATTTAATTTCTCAATCCACCTATTAAATTATTTAAGAATCTAATTAAGGATCAATGTATTCTAAAAGAGCTTAACAACTAAACCAACAATTGCAATAATTTCTGGATATTGTTCTCTATTAACCCTTCAAATTAATTATTATCATTCATTACTTGTAAAATAATGTTCTTAAATGTATTATAATGAAAAGTAAATAGAATGTTAGAAATAAATAAATAGATAAAATGATGGAAATTTTAAAGAATAAAATATTTAAAAGATGAGTTTCCTAATCTTTTCAGTTTTGTCACCCCTATGACCAAGTAAACCATGTATCTTTAAACTTTGTTAAAATAAACTTATGTGGCCATCCACATGACTTTAACATACACCTGAATCCTCTCTTATATTTAATATTCAATCAAATAATTTATAATTATTTACGAAAGAACCCTCCCCCCTCTTAATTTGTGTCCAATAGCAATGAATAATTTCTCCTTTTAATTATGAGACTTTTTTATTAGAAATATCACCTTTCTTCGATTTTTGTTTGAAAATATTTTTGAACCCCCCCCCCCCCTTCCTTTTTTTTGTAAATATCAATTTCACATAGGTAGTGAGTCATTTTCATAAGTTCGTATAGGATGCTTATGGGGGATTTCGTACAAATGAATGGAACAGTGCGTTGTATAAGTGTGAAATTAAGACAGCAGTTAAGATGATTATAGGTATTCCAAATGTGATGCTGAAGCATAATATTGAAAATTAAAACGGAAGATAGTATTACTATAACGAGAAAGAACTGAATAGGATTAGAGAAAAAAGAAATTTGTAGTAGAAGAATTCGGTAAAGAGAAGAGATTAATTAAATTAATTAAATGCACGTCCAGAGACAGTGAAGATTGCTGAGGATAATTTTAGAATGTGAAATAGGAATGGGAAAAATAAGAGAAGGTTTTAAAATAATTATTAAGCTCCTCATTAATTAGTCTAGAAAATATGAAGAATTTATTGAAGTCGTGTGTATAATAATAGGCTTGATTAATTTTCATATTTAAATAGTAATTACACCATCAAACCCTACATTGAGCCTCTAAAAGTAGTTCTTTTTAGGACTTGGGGGCTCAAAGTAGATTCTATTTCCATGTTAAATTAGGTCAGGCTTTGGCCCGCAAAGTTGTACAAATCTCCCGTTTTACCAGTTTGGGGTTCAAAGTCGGTTCTGATGGGAATAAAAATTAGGGTCTATTTTGGACCCCTATAACCTATTGGATTATAATAAAAATAATAAATAATAATAAATAATAAATAATGATAATAATAAAAATAATTATATTGTCTTTATTTTTATTTTATTTTTTTACATAGTTGCCGGGGTATTTACCCAAGGCAAAAATTTATGTACAAAAGTTATTATTTACATATTTTCAAATGAATGAATATGAAAATAAAATTGAAGGCCTTATGGATAGAAACCAAAATGCATGACAATCACCCGGGTGGTTCACTGGAGACTTTTTGGAATGAAATATTTTTATCATCGAATAATGAGCATATAATAAATGATATCGTTGTCTTGTTTGATAGATTCCAATGATAGATAACTCATAAAGACATTAGATGACGTTCTTCTTTTAGAGTTTAAATCTGTAATAAATAAGAATTCAATATAATATTTGAATAATTTATTAATTTTGAGGTTAATTACTAAATAATTTTATTTTAATATAAAGTAGAATTGCCTGACTCACAATCACTGATGTGTTCATCAGTGTCCATTTTATTTATTCCTACCCTGGCTTTGCGAAGCTCTGAGAAAAGATTGGACAACAATTTTTACTGGTCCTATGCTGTTAACATGAAGATACTGGTATCATTATGTGCAAGTTTCTATAAGTTCAATGTGTATTCCGACCACGAAGGGAATACTATAGCCCACTACCTAGGTCAATTTTATATATACTAACTAATTCAATTACTATGTAATTAATTTTAAATTTAAATAATATGTAATTGGCTGTAGTATATAGAATAAAATATTACACTATAAAATCCCCACTTTGGTACTAATATTATAATTGAGGAAATAAGTTTGTATACAAAACCGCAGTGTACTCTCAGTCCGTTTATTATAATATGTACTCGCGTAAAAACCAGGCAACAAATCTGTGTAAGTATGTGAATTATTCCATTCATGGAAAGGCAAAATTAAAGTCACGACCTTCTTAAATGAGATTCACTATCGTGGACGCCCATTTACTTCTTATAGACCCCCAATTTTTTTTCTTTGGCATGGACCTCTTGCAGGTCATCGTGGACCCCTGGGAGACCACGTGGACCACTTTTGGGACCACTGAGCTGGAGCTTATGAGAATTAGCTTACCTTTTTGCGCTCTAGTGTACGATGCACTTTAATTTTTGATAATAAAAGTAAAAGTTTGATTCTTTTGAGCACAAGATAAAGATGAAAGTCACATTACACCCCATAGCTCTTAAACTTCTTACCCCCAACAGCACCCCCCCGCTCAACTTTCCCATTCCTTCATAAATATCCTTCACGGCCTTGGGAGAATTTCTCATCTACGGCACCACAAACCGTCGTTTTATTTTGTTTCAACCACCAAAACACAACCATGTGAACCCCAATTCTCTCTTTACGATCAACAAATTCAACGGGATTCAATGCAACCCAATTAACAAAAATTCTCGTGCATTGAATCGTTCATTCCAGCCATCAATTAAAAGACTATTGATTATGCTACCTTCGCACGGTCAGAATACCGCGGCTCTTTAAAATTGATTCAGGGAGCAGACCTTACCTTTTATACGTCTCAAAGGGCAATGTTTTTGGTAAACAGTTGGGCTACTCAGGTTTGCCGAGTTCCTTCAAAAAGAGGTCCATCCCAACTAGCAAAATAGCTGTATAATTTTAAGGTTATATAACTGTTATGTTGTGTTGCTGTTTTATAAGTGCTCCTCAGTTATTGATAACTCTTATAAAACATCAACAAAACATAACAGTTATATAACCTAAAATTATACAGCTATTTTGCAAGTAGAGGCATGGGATACTTGCTGGGAACCCTTTATTTTAATCGGTTTATCAATCGTTTTTTACTGAAGGGTCAAACAATTGAGGTTATTTGAACCTTAACGTAGTAACTAACTGACATTTTGACAATATAACGAAAATATCGTTAAACATATACTAATTTTTTTCGATGTTTAGTCAGAACTTTTTCATAGTCCAAAACCGGTTTCGTTCAATTTTTTTTATCAAAATATTTTCACCCGTTTTTGAATTTTTCGAAAAAACAACACTTTTTTTTCATGGACGATTACTATACTTTACCATACCCTGCGTATACCCCTTAATATTCACTGCAAAGTAGAGGCTGTAATGTTTTGTTGGTGTTTCTATCATAATAAAATATGTTGGTAGTCTCCGCGTATTTCAACAATTTATCTTAAAATATAAAAAAAAATCACTTTATATATTTATATAAATAAGATCTCCTGATTGAGGTGGAAGGTAAAAATCCATTTCGTTTAAAATTCATAAAAATGTCGGATGCTGAGCTGTAGCTCAGAGATATGTGAATTTACTTGACGAAAAAGTAAAAATAATTGGCCTCTTTACATTCGAAATGGAAATCTCTTCAATTCACTTTCATCTATAGTCTTGTTTCTATAATTTTATATAGATGCTTGCTTACATATTCAAAAACTTACTTAAAAAACAAAAACAAAAAAAAAAAAACGCTTGAATATCACCTAAGTTAATTTGAAATATTGTTAATGTAAAAATATATTTAAAGCAACTTTGTTTATTTTGACAAACTTAATATTATTCTTTTACAATGCTAATGTTAACTTTGCCGGGCGTGGATTTAGAGAAGAAGAGATGGTTTGTCCCCCTCGCCATCCGAGATTCATTATAAAGCAACTTTCCCTTTTTATTATTTTTTTATTTTTAGAATATAGAATAAAATCAAGAATATTTTTAAAAGTGATACAGAATTTTCTGTGCTGAGAAGAATAAATAAAATGGATTCACCCAAAATATATTGTTGGAGAAGAATAGGTATAATTAATTAAAGAAATTGAGTATTAATGATAAGCTCCTCCTTTTTTTGAAGTTGGTTAAAAATGAAAATTATTTATTATTATCTTTGATTATTATCATTTCCGTCCATAATTTAATTTATAATTTGAAAGTTTATATTGGGAAAATAAGGACAAGTTTTTTATGTGTGACTTTTTTATTTATCCACCAACGTTTCGTCGACTTTGCCGACTTCTTCAGGGCTTCTATAATTATAAGAACATTCTTGATATTAATTTACAAAAGTACAGTCAGAATCCAAAAACATACATGTATCAATAGTTTACCTACCAAATAGTCATGTCACACATTCGTTTAAATTTTCTTATTACCTTCGTTACCATTGAAGGCCATCAGAATACAATTTTCAAAAGATATTTGGCACATTAACAAAAAACACAATTTTTTTCTCTTTTTAATAACAACCTTATCAATACAGAAGAGTAATCACTTCTTACAAAAAAATAGAATAGAATATTTTTACTTTTTATCCCTATATACAAAAATCTCAACCTCGAATAAATTAAACTTATATATTAATAAAATACATGTCAACGACACCAGTCAAGTCATTATCAGATGAAAAAAATATCCATTAGAAATCTATTTTTATTTTCAACATCTAATTACATTTATTTTTGAAATTTTTTTCATATTATTATTTATTTTTTAACTTTTTATTTTTATCTTTATACATGTCTAGCAAAAAACTATATATGCCACTTAAATTCTGGGTGTCTGTTCTAAAATTCACTGTATCATTTAACGAAATGTGAATCATTTCACTTTTTGTTCTTTTAAAATACACTGGTTCAAAATCTAATATTAATGTGTCATCAAACTTGAATTGATGATTTAGATCAAAATGATGGGTAGCTAGGGCGGTTTTGTCATTTTTTAAAATATTAGACACTCTACAATCATATATATGTTGTGTTAATCTTTTTTTTTAAAAAAGTTAAAAAATAAATAATAATATGAAAAAAATTTCAAAAATAAATGTAATTAGATGTTGAAAATAAAAATAGATTTCTAATGGATATTTTTTTCATCTAATAATAACTTGACTGGTGTCGTTGACATGTATTTTATTAATATATAAGTTTAATTTATTCGAGGTTGAGATTTTTGTATATAGGGATAAAAAGTAAAAATATTCTATTCTATTTTTTTGTAAGAAGTGATTACTCTTCTGTATTGATAAGGTTGTTATTAAAAAGAGAAAAAAATTGTGTTTTTTGTTAATGTGCCAAATATCTTTTGAAAATTGTATTCTGATGGCCTTCAATGGTAACGAAGGTAATAAGAAAATTTAAACGAATGTGTGACATGACTATTTGGTAGGTAAACTATTGATACATGTATGTTTTTGGATTCTGACTGTACTTTTGTAAATTAATATCAAGAATGTTCTTATAATTATAGAAGCCCTGAAGAAGTCGGCAAAGTCGACGAAACGTTGGTGGATAAATAAAAAAGTCACACATAAAAAACTTGTCCTTATTTTCCCAATATAAACTTTCAAATTATAAATTATCTTTGATGTTGAAAAGGATTGAAGAATGAAAATGAAAATAACAATATTTGAATCTGGTATTTTTCGATTTTGTAGTAAGAAGCAAGTGGATGTCTCGAAATTCGAAAAGTAAATCTTTTAAATGACTTTCAAAATTCAAAGCATAAAGATGTTTTAATATAAAACAAAATGCTCACCTCTTTTCGTGGTAGTCGGTGCCAGTAGAGTGGTGTTCCAGCACTAGTTTTGGGAACATATTATATACTAAGTAGTATTTTCAAAATTTTCAAGGGGAGGACCCCCGAATCACCCAGGCCCCGTGAAATTTCAGCAGTCCTAAATTTGCGATGACACCACTGGTGCCAGATCAAAATCTATATCAATATCCATTTTTTTATCAATAATGTTCAGTAGTGATTCAGTTCGAACAGGATCTTCACTTAAGTCCGGTTCACCATTATCGATAGATTCAGATTCAAAATATTCTTCCAATAGAAGCATAATTTCTTCATTACTCAATTTAGTGAGATAGCTTTAATACAATTTCAAACATCTGTCTTTTTCGGTTATAATATTTATTATAGCTAAACAATCAAATGGATGCAAAAAAATTATATTGTATTTGTGAGTATTTGTAAATATAGGTAGGCTTACTATAATATTTTTTTCTCAAACCGGGACAATTGGCTGACGCCAAACTAACCGCCCAAAAACCAGCCCGAAATGAAGGTATACGAACTTAAGAACCGAGCCGAACTGAATATATCTTAACCGAACCTTAGAAGGTTTGTTTAGGAACGCATATTTTATCGAATCGATCCGATGTCATAATAAACAGAACCGAACCTATTAAAAGTTCAAGTTGTTTTTTGACAAGAGGTCAATTGATCTCCGGCTTACCCAAAGTACCATACCGCCCACAGAGTGTTGAACATATCCAGATCGTTAACTAATAAAAGTATATTGGTATAAAATCTTAATCCAAAAGTGTTACTTTTTGCATGAACATATTATCGAGATAAACTTAAAAATTCTACTTTTCTTACTATTCATTATTATGTTGTTAGATAAATTTCGTGGTTGTGATGAAACTGTATTAGAAGGAGGAGGTACAGCCAAAGTTGGATGCAGGCACGTTATAAATTTACATGAAGCTACAATTTTTATTTTTGACAAGGGTTGGTTTTATCACATATGTGTACCCCATTTTGTGTATAACTCCCAATTAACTAAAGATGGCCAAATAAATTCAGGCTGAAACGTTTTATTCGGGGTGTTTTATTGAACCCAGAGCATCCAACTTTGGCTAATACCTCCTCCTTCATCTAATACATATTCATTATTATCATTCATCGTACGATAATTTCTCAAAATGAGAGAGAAAGCATTTAAAAAATACCAACTAAAATAAAATAAACAAGTATGAAAATAAATTATTTCAATTAAAAATTCCATGTTTAATTTATTAGCTCGAGCACTAAATCTTTTTCATGTTTTTTGAAGTAAGAAATTAAATCCATTCATCCATTTATACCTAGTATAATTGGTTTAGATTTTCTAAAGAGATTTTAAACTCATTTCTGACTTGGCTGATCCAAATTTACTTTTGCATATATTAAGGGGGTGGCTATTAAGAAAGATAAAAGAATGAAAATTGCCACGCGGTTGATGCGCATTATTGGCCTCTGAAAAACAAAAAGGAGCAAATTCGTGTGATTGACAAAACGATCAAGCATCTCATATCTCGCCGAAGGGGATGCTTGGAACGGGCGGTGATGTAAATGGTTTATTATATTCTTCTTTGGTGCGGACGCCCCCCTATCTTCTTGGGGGTGGAATATCTTTGGTTTAAATCCACACTCGGGCGTTGCCATCAACATTCAACATTATGGCGCTTCTTAATTCTAAAATCGATATCGTCGCCAGACTGTGACGACCGATCGGTTCTCATCTTCACTCTGCTTCATCTTTCCTCAGTAGTCGAGCCTGATGAACGAAATAAGAACTCGATTTCTGTGTAAATTCCAGTCTAGATCTATGATTGTTTTATCGATTAAAAATTTGAAGTAGTACTCAAACGAAAAAATATATCAAGTATCTTTCGAATCTAAAGATTTTATTAACGTTTTATGAAAAAACAAAAAAAAAATAAAGTAAAAAATTATTACAAAGAATAGCATTGTAGTCGTGCTTTCAGAGGTTCCGAAAATAATTTTTTCTCCAAAACATGCGCAACATTTTTATCTTAGACATTTTAAATAAATAAATTATGGCTGACCATAAATTACATGACACGAATTTCAAGATTTTTAGACCCCCTCCCCTGGGTCACATTCTGTCACATTTTCATTGAGCCCCCCCTGTATTGTGACGTCACACTATCACTTTTATATTTGTAGAAAAAGTGTTTTTTCTAAAAATTGCTTGCTTACAACATTTTCAGGCTGGAATAAAATAATAATCACCTGAAATCTAAAAAATATTGGAAAATTTTTTTAAAAATTTTAATTTGACTTTTGAGACATCACAATTTTTAAGATCCCCGGGCCCCCTTGTCTGATTTTGTCAGAAATATGAGATGCCCCTCTCCCCTTACTGTGTGACGTAATTTATTGAGGGCCCCTTCCTGTTTAAAAAAAATGAAGAAATTATTCCCTATTTAAAGATTAATTCCATAACATCACCACAGACTAGTCTTTAATTCCTTAGTTTTCCGCTAGAGAGGTCTCGAAAACGATCGACAATTTATGTCAAAGTTTGTTTTCTTTCAAAAAAATGAATATATATATATATATATATATATATATATATATTTTTTGGCTTTTTCGGCCCTTCCAGTCATAAGCCTAATTACGATACTAGTTATATTTTTTTTTAATTTGTCTCTACCCCCGGGGTCAGATTTTAGCTGGATGCCTCGAGTCGGATTCGAACCCGGGTCCCCTGGTTAGCTCGCTGTCATGCTACCGCCTAACCTATCTGACCCCCCAAATATATAATATATTTAAAATAAATATTTCTATTTATTCCACATTTTTAAAAAGATTTAAATTTCATATTAACAATAAATACTAAAATAATAAGATTTTAGTATCATTCTTTGAAATATAGACGGATTCCTTTCAAAAATACAACTCACGATACAAACCAAATATATAATATCAAAATCCAGATTTTGGTAGAAAATATTTTTACATTGCATATCGGAGATCTCCATCCCCTCAGGAGTTGAACCCGAGTACTAACACATTTGCCGGGCTTGTTAGTTCAACCCTCGAAATAAAACAATGCAATGTAAAAATATTTTCTACTAAAATCTGGATTTTGACCTTAAAATTTAAATTCTTTCTTGATATTATCTATTTGGTTTATAGCGTGAGTTGTATTTTTGAAAAAAATCTATCTATTTTCCAAAAAAAAAGATACTCAAATCTTCGGGTTAATTATTTTAATAAATGGTCCATCACTGAAAATTTTTTTTAAGGTTAGCATGATTTTTTAACAGACTTCAAAAAAGGAGGAGGTTATCAATTCGACCGAATTTTTTTTTGTGTCTATGTTACCTGATTTCTTCGGCAATTTTGAACCGATTTTGATGATTTTTTTCGCGTTAGGTTCAATTGGTATTGGACCTTTTTGTTATATATGTTCAGATATAACTTCTTTGTTTATGAACCGATTTTAATGATTCTTCCTGCGTTTGGATCAGTATAGCTCCAAGGAAGTCTAGATACCTTACTATTTATTTATTTATTTATTTTATGTATGTTCAGCGAGAACTTTTTCTCACGTAGACCGATTTCGATGATTTTTTTATTGGAAAGGGGTCACCCAAATTAATTTGGTCAAGCTCTGATAATATGATCAATGACGAAATAACGTAAATCTCTAATTTTTATGAGCAAATAATCGAAATTATTATAACTAAAATCTTTTATAAAATTATGTTTAAGAAAAAAAACCTACTTCAAAAATATTAAATGCAACAAATAAAATAATAATAACTCAAAATTCAAATAAAATGCACTAAAAGGTATGAAATAATTATCTAATTTAGTTACAACTAAACAATGAAATCACTTTTTGAAGTAGGTGCCAAATATATACATTTTATGAATCGCACTCGATGGATCGCACTTAGTACGTTTGGCGGGTAATGAAGACAGCTCGCTTATATAGTTTGTTAAGCACCGACTTCAAAAAGGGATTTCATCGTTTAGTTGTAACTAAATTAGATAATTATTTCATGCCATTTAATGCATTTTCTTTGAATTTTGAGCTATTATTATTTTATGTGTTGCATTTAATTTTTTAAAGTCGGTTTTTTATTTTTCTTAAAAATAATTTTTATTTTTCTCTTTTTAGTGATGTTAACAATAGTGACTTAAATACCTTGCATGCATATCGTAAGAAAGTGTCTGGCAAATGAATCAGAAAATGGCAATAAAATTCAATTCATAAATAGATAAACGTTAACGGGTTTTAAATGAACCTTTTAAAAAAAATTTTATAAAAGATTTTATATATTATACTTTCGATTATTTGCTCATAAGAATTGGAGATTTCCGTTATATTGTCATTGGTCATATCATCAGAACATGATCAAATTAATATGGTACCACCTTTCCGATAAAAAAAGAATCATCGAAATTGGCCCACGTGGCAAAAAGTTCTCGCTGAACATACATAAAAATAAATAAATAGTTAGGTATCTTGACTACCTTGGACCTATACTGATCCAAACGCAGAAAGAATCATTAAAATCGGTTCATAAACAAAGAAGTTATGCCTGAACAAACACAACAAAAAAGGTCCAATACCAATGAAATTTATATTTTTACCAATCTGAAACTAGACTGTACCTAATGCAAATAAACTGCAACGGATCGTTGCTAAACTTTATCCAAATTCATTTGAAATATTAATATGTTCTAGAGTAAAGTACTTTAAAATATAATTTTACTAAAAACTTTATTTAACCTTTTTTGTGGTTCCCAAGGTACTTAATTAGGATATTAAATTTCATCAAAATTGGTTAAGTCATTTTCAAGATATTTAGAAAAAACTAAAAAAGTACTGAAATAAAGTACTAATGTTTGTGGACCGATATGTACCAAAAACTAATCAGCGCTTCATTTTGTTAAAATACTGGTAGGTTTTCAATTTCAATTCATTCAGTGCAACGGTGTGGAAAAATTCGTGGACGAAAAAAACGATTACACACACACATACATCCATCCATCCGCACGCACTTCCAAAAAAAATGGCACTTTTTGGCCTCTCGGCGAGATCCCAGGTAATTTTTGGCAAAACCGTCACGTGCTAAAATTCAATCTCATTGAATACTTCAATTTGTGACCTTAATTGAGTCCATGGATTCCGTAGTCTTTACCTGAGGACCCTTTGAAGTCGCGCTTGCCGCGAGAGCGATTCCAATACTTTCTCCCATGCTTCGCATTGGATAAAGTAAAAAAATCATCAAAATCGGTTCATAATTGGAGAAAAAATCAGGTAAAATAGACACAAAAAAAAAAAAATTCTGTCGAATTGAGAACCTCCTCCTTTTTTGAAGTCGGTATACAAAATGTTAGCCTAAACTAGGAAAAATTTTTACTTTAGATTAAAGTTTTATTTCAAATAAAGTTAAATCATGATATTTTGTTAACGTTAAGAACAAAAAACAAAAAAAAAACTTAAAATTATTTTTAATGCCTATTTATTGAAGTTAAATTGAAAGTTTTTGCCGAGAGTAGCAGAATTTTTATATATTGAAGGAGGCAATAAAAGAGTGTGTCTTCTGCTGGAATTATAAATTTTATTTATTTATAACGAGACTATAGTTTCGTTATAAATAAATAAAATTTATAATTCCAACAGAAGACCCACTCTTTTATTGTCTCCTTCAATTTATTGAAGTTATTTAAACCCATCTGTGCCCATTATATGATATAGCAAAAAAGTATGCAAAAAATAAAATAAATATTTTATGTTATTATATATCTTTAATATGATCTTAGACTCTTTTTAGTTTAAAAATAGTGAAAAATTGGTAAAAAAATATACATTAGATTTTGAATATTCCACGGTTATAAAAATAAATAAATAATAAATAAAATTAAGGTAGATAAACTACTTTTCTTGCAAATAGAATGTTCTCCATCTCTCATTTAATTAATAATGTCTAAAATTCATCTTCTTCGTCTTCTAAAATAATATTTAAATTCCGTCTTAATATTTTTAATTGTTCTTTGGTCTTATTACCAATTGAAACATTATTAAAATCAACTTCACCATCTTGCCCCATTAGAGAAATTATCTACAAGAAAAAGTTTAAATTAATATTATAATCGATTCAATGATATGACTTGTGTTAGGCGGCGTCGTTTTTAAATTTTAAATATAGATTCACAGATTATTATTGGACTTCTTATAAAAGATGCACAAAAATAATTTCAACACAGATGTTCATTATCTTTATATGAGACTTCTTCAATTTATTGTTTCAAGTTAGCCTTATTAAAAAAAATTGTCTTTTTTGGTAGATGTTTAATGATCTTATATCAGTTATACCAATTAAAAGATCATCGACTTGGAACTATTGGTAAATGGTAAGTACAGTGTTGCTGTCATGTGGTAAAAATTTAAACTAGCGCAATTGGGTCGCTGTTACAAATGTCATATGCATAATCAAAGAATATTATTTAATAAATAGGTTTGGTTTTTGTTTATATGTCATTTAAACACTAATGTCAGAAGGCCCAATTGAGAGAGTTCAAGCTTTCACCTCCAGTTGGCGAATCTGCAATTTGCAGTTACCAATTGTTTTGTGAATGTTAAACAAATGTGTTTATTTAATAAGCTTAAATTGAAACAATAAGTTTAAGATCTTTAAGAACTATTAAATTAACAGGGGTGCCCCCCTAGCATCATGACTCACCTCCCCAATTTGATGAAAAGTAAACCCCCCTCCCAGTTTCATGAAACATACTCAAGCCCCATTTTATTCAGTTTAAAGAATTATAAGAGCTTTTTATTACCAGTGTGGAAGTTATAAAACTTGACCGCTTTTATTTTTAGCTTATACTTAATGCTAACATGAAAAATTTTCACCCCCCCTGTGGGCACTCCTAAAATAAAGAGAATAAACCTCAGTGTAAAATTAATTTTTGTTTTGATTCTTACAAGAAGTTTAAATACATAAGAAAAAAATCTTGTTGCACGGCCATTAAGCTAAGTACATAAAAATTACATATTTCCTAATGATCCATATTTAAAATTATAATAAATTTACAAATGAAAATTATAATGTACACGCACGTTTCCATCCTGTAACGGAATGTTAACATTTGCTAAATCATGACCGTGATTTGATGATACAAGCAAAGGACTACCATTAATAGAAATGCCAATTTCTCCATGTCGAGGATAACGAAGAACTGTAAGTGGGGCATTTGGTTCAATTTTCGGAGTTATCGGATTTAATCTTCCTCTTGAATTGCCGGCTGGTGTCTAGATTATTTTTTGAGAATTTATATTAGTTTAAATGAAATAATATAGCATAAACCAAGAGGCATTACCAAAAAGTGTTGAGTAGATGAAGAAACGGTAGGAACACTAGAAGATGAAGAAGTAGATGGTTTATCTAAAATAAATGGTATATAAAAAAGTTAATTATACATTCTTACATAAATCTAATATATAAAAATTCTATAATATTTACCAAAAGTTTGATTTTTTTTCGAACGAGTGACACGCACATTCTTTTCTTCAACTTGAATAGGGGCATTTTGAGAAATTGTGTCAATTTGAGAAAGTTTAGAAAATAAATTTTTCTGGAATGTGAAAATGAATATATATATATATAAATCTTATTTTATCTTATACATATATAGAAATTAATGTCTGTGTGTCTGTTCGTTTTTTATGTGTTCGCGCATCGTTCACCCGATTGAAATGAAACTTTGTACAGTTGTTGTTGGCACTTGCGGGAAGATTTCTGACAATGTATTATCAACTTACATACAATAGGCGGGGGAGGGGGGGGGCTAATATTACCACCCAGATTATTTAAATTTCAAAAAATGAAAAAATAGGCCCTTGGCAAAAATTTATAATTACATTTTTCTCAATTTCTTTTTAATAATTTTTTTTAATCTTAATCCCACTAATAGTTCATTACAAACATTATTATATATTAAAATTGGGGAATTTAATTAATCAAGGGGAGGAGGGGAGGTAATGTTAATAAGAGGCCCGCCGAAGGCGGGCGTCGCAGCCAGTATTTAATGTTACAAATCAATTAATTAATAAAACCAAATATGAATGTGGAACAAATGGCATGCCATTCACAAAAAGTCATCGGGATAAGCGTGAGGTCCAATGATTTTGGTCTCCTCTTGTTTTCAATTTTACCATGGTGTGATGCGTGTTTGTGAATCGCATATGAAAATTGGATCATTTTAAGGCGATTATTTATTAGTATTATTTAATTATAGAACTTGCCCTGATAATATCTACAAAATATTTGTAGAGATTGGAACGCTACACTTTTTTTTAATGAAATCGAACTCTTATAGATCTCGAAAGACTCTTGCATTACCGAAGGTAAGAAGAAGTTGATCAAGAAAAAGGGTAGAGGCGGAGGTTTCTCTACACCCGGATCTTGATGGTTTGAAAGTTAAGTGTCTGGAAAGACGGAGGCCGGGAGAGAGTTCAACTTCCTTGGAGTCATTGGGTAAACGTTTTGACGAATGAAGTGGACTGACACTTTTAAAATTGAAGGGCGAAGGGCTGTTGGGAATCGGCAAAACACATCCTAAACACAAAGCAGGCTTTGAGGGAAATACTGATACAAATTAACTCAACATAAAAACATTCCGTGATATAGTATAATCGTGCAGAAAAATTGGTCTGTTTGATTAATTTCTGAGGTATCTAAATAATGTTTAAAAAAATTGTCTTAACTCATAAGTAGGTTTAATTATGATATGAGGATCTATTAAAAAGAAATTATTTATTAAAATTCAAAATAATGATCTTTTAAGAGATATTAGATAATTATTTTTAGAAAAACGTCGCAATCGAAAGTTACTATTTGGACCAAAATATGTATAATCTCTAAATGAAACAACGAAATGTAAAATTTCGTTTTGATCTTCTTATTAGTTTTTGAAATAAGTCGCTCACAATATTTGGAAATTCAAAAACTCACTCATTCTCATAGATTTTGGTAAAATGATACAAATATTTTAAAATATACCTAACAGTGGCGTGCGGTCCATGGAAGCTGTGGATTAGGCGCATCCCCCAAATTCCAAAATATCAAGAGTAATTTCATTCATGTCATATTTGAAAATTTGTAAAGTTTAAAAAAATTATTAATTAAAGGAATCGTAGGGAGTTGGACAAGACTTTAAATTAAATTAAATACAAGTTTTGATTAAATATGCCATACGTTTCGTTGCTATTTTGCAACTTCTTCAGTGGCTGAAATAGTGAAACAAAGCCATTAGACATCTTTTTATTGATCATTTTTACAAAGTACAATGGTATGTTTGGTTAGTTTTTCTCACCTCATTTATTAAACTTATTTGTCAGGATTTTTTACTACGAGAAAAAACATTTCAAACAATATTCTTTTTTCTATCACAATTCATTCAACTCATCAACCAACATAAAATATAAACTTTTAAACAAATTAATTGTTTTTTGTCAAAAAACTAAAAGAATCAAATTGAACAAAGAAATTTTTTTATTTTTATTATTTATTTTAAGATGTCATTAAGAAGATTATTATGTACTAAGATATCTTTTAAGAAGTGCATTGATTATTTATTTTTTTTATATTATAATATTCAATCTAGCAACTATCGACCCCTCTTGGTCAACTCCTGAATCCGACAAACAATTTACTTTTTTTAAAAAATAATCTTTTTTTTCCTACTTTACTATTTAAAATATACATTTGATAATTTATTTACATTATTGTCTTAATTCAAATAATTGACTATATACAATATTTTAGATTATCCACATCTGTTCTAAAGTTTATTGTTTCGTTCTTTTTTATAAAATACATCTCACTAATATTCCGTTTAAACCAATTTGGTTCTATATCCAATATTTTTGTGTCTTCGAACGAAAACTTGTGCCCAGTGTTGAAATGATGGACTGCCAATGCTGTCTTGTTTTCTCTTTGCATATTCGTAATTTTACAATCGTTCTTATGTTGTGAAAGTCTTTTTGACAATTTCTGTTTGTTTGGCCGATATAACATGCACTACATTCACAAGGTATCCTATAAATCACATTTTTTTTTATCTAAATGGTCCATTTTACCCTTTATATTGGAATATATAGATGTTATCTTTTTTATGTTGTAGAAAGCGAAGTTTACGTTTGTGTTCTCAAAACATTTTTTTAACCTTTAATGACATCAGCCACTGAAGAAGTTGCAAAATAGCAACGAAACGCATGGCATATTCAATCAAAACTTGTATTTAATTTAATTTAAAGTCTCGTCCAACTCCCTACGATTCCTTTAATTATTAATCATGGACACGAATAATGAAATATGTTTAAAAAAATCTTTCAATAAATAGGTATTATACATCTAATTCATTTAAAGATATATAAAATTTACGAAGCTTTTGAAAGTTAGCAAATTTATTCCAGATTTCCTATTTTAATCACTTCAGATATCTTGTGGAAAATTCTTGGATTTTACGAGATTAAAAACTGAATTAATTTATATGGACTCGACCTATGACTTTCATTTAAAATTGCATTTAAAAAATTAATCTCACTTTTGGAGCTCTTTAACCCGTGATTTTCCCAATAGTTTCAGCCCTTTTGAATAAAACAAACAAATACTTTTTGTTTCTTATGGCTAAGTAAAATAAAATATATTATTTGATTAATATTACCACCCAGATTATTTAAATTTCAACAAATATTTCAAAGTTTCTCTGCTTATGGAGTAGGCTGTGTGTGTTGAAAAATAGATTGATTGATTTCAAAGAATTAATGATAATTGTGAGCCAAATTTAACATCAAGAAGAAACTGAAACGTCGTGAAAAATTTAAAAATATTATTTAATTTTTTAATTTTATCAAGAATCCAAATAAAGCCTTATTTCGTTATTTAAATAAAAATGTATAGCTATTAATTATATGAATAATATAAAATGTAATAATTGCATTACCTCGTTTACATTATTAAAGTCAGGCTGGTTTCCGAATAACTGAAAATGTATAAAAAAATCATTTCAAAATTTACTTAAAAAATTATTATTTAAAATACTATAAAATAAATAAAAATAAATAGATCTATATTCATAAAAAAATCGGCAGCACAGACCATAGCGGTTTAAAATTTAAAATTACATTAACAAACGAAAAGTTATTTTTTATAATTATTATTTATATTACTCTATATTCCTTATATTTATAGTCAACAAACAGTTTGAGCTAGAAAATGCATTCTTAGCACGAAATCTCAGAATAATAATAAAAATTGGTTACAACGTTCTTTTATTTCCCATTTAATAATCCGATTCTTTCTGATTTTCTGTATTTTTGAACTGAAAGTACTGAAGCTTGATAGCTCAAAATTTAAGCAATTCTTTGTTTTGAATATACAAACAATTTGGTCTCAGAACGAACTTATCGAAACCTTCCGTTTATGAGTTATTGAGGGATTACATATAGGAAAAGAGTAAAATAATGTTAGAGAAAGCTTATGCAATAAAAGTCGCTCAAGAATCACATTTATTCAGACTTTTGCCGCATTTATGCATTGTAACGAATGTTTATTTACAAACAAATGTAATAAAATATAGCCTAAAAGATAGGATACCTAAAAATATAGTTTCCAAAAGAGTTATACAATTATTGTTAGTACCCAGTGGCGCAGCCAGAAAACTTTCATGGGGGGGGGGGGGGAGTCAATCCACAAAGCAAAATATTTAGTGGGAATTTTTTTTTATTAAAACAAATAGTCCAGTTAAATTGTGTTTTTACCAGGAAAGATTTTGGATAGTTGTAATTTCTTCGAGCATTTATGTTTTTGGGTGTGCTGAATCCGAATCTGAGGTTTCAAAATTTCATGACAGAACATTGTCAAAAATGCAAAAAAAGGTAAAAATCTCATTTTTTGGTGGTTTTTTGGTTATAACTCGAAAACTTTTCGTAAATAACCTTCCTATTCAAAATGAAAGTTCATAAAATTTCCTACAAATTTCATCATTTAGGTTTTTTCACAAACCATCCGTTCGGGCTCAAGCGCTAGTTGAAAATTGGCGTATTTTTTCTGTTTTCGCAAATCCCAAAAACTCGCACTTTTTCGATTTTGACTATGAAAGAGCACGTTTCCGACAAAGACCACTCTATAAATTTTTAAACTAGATTAAATTTTATACAATTCAAAGAAAGTTTCATCATATTTGGATAATGGAAACTCGGGCCGCATTGAGGTTGAAGCTTTGAAAAACTGCAATTTTTTGCAAAAAATCGTAGTTTTTCCTTGATAAAATGAAAACCACTCATCCTAGAAACTTGATTTCTATCTCATTCTCTAAGAGATATTGTTGACTTGAACGTTTACTTGGACTACTTTTTTGTTAAAACTCTTAAATTTATTGATATCAAGCATTTTCCATGACAGGAAATGATCCGTCTTTTCAAAAAATTGCACTTTTTCCTTCATAAAATGAAAATCACTCATCCTAGAAACTTGATTTCTATCTCATTCTCTAGGAGATTTTGTTGACTTAAAGGTTTACTTGGACCACTTTTTTGTTAAAACTCTTAGATTTATAGATATTCAGAAAAACTCTTAGATTTATAGATATTCAGAATTTTCCATGACACTTTTGAAGATTTCTATATCTATAAATCTAAGAGTTTTATCAAAAAAGTGGTCCAAGTAAACGTTCAAGTCAACAAAATCTCCTAGAGAATGAGACAGAAATCAAGTTTTTAGGATGAGTGGTTTTCATTTTCAAAAAGTGGTCCAAGTTAACGCTCAAGTCAACAAAATCTCCTAGAGAATGAGATAGAAATCAAGTATCTATGATGACTGGTTTTCATTTTATGAAGGAAAAACTACGATTTTTTGCAAAAAATTGCAGTTTTTCAAAATTTCAACCTCATTGCAGCACGGGTTACTATTATCCGATTAAGATGAAACTTTGTTTGAATTGTATCAATGGTCTTTGTCGAAAATATGCTCTTTCATGGTAAAATGTGAAAAAATCGATGTCGGGATAACCCAAAAAGACCCGTAGACGCTGTCGAAAAATGTAAGCAGAGCTACTGTTCTGTATGAGCGTTCGAGTTCCCTGGAATTCTCTAGCAGTGAGATAGGATTTGGAACGCGTTTGGGATTTGCGGAAACAGAAAAAATACGCCAATTTTCAACTAACGCTTGAACCCGAACGGGTGGTCTGAGAAAAAACCTAAATGATGAAATTTGTAGGAAATTTTATGAACTTTCATTTTGAATAGGAAGGTTATTTACGAAAAGTTTTCGAGTTATAATCAAAAAACCACCAAAAAATTAGATTTTTTACATTTTTTTGCATTTTTGACAATGTTCCGTCACGATATTTTGTTAGCAAACCTCAGATTCGGATTCAGCACACCAAAAAACATATGGGATCAAGAAATCAAAACTACCCCAAAACTTTCACGCGATGGGCCCTTTAGAGAACAATTTAACTGGTGCATGTACTTCAAGATATTAAAAAAGAACATAATTCTTTATTAAACATATGAAATATATTTAATTACGGTTAGTTTGCCATTCGAAACAGTTTGTCGTTGCCGTTACTCACCCCATGAGCCCTTCTCTTCAGGGGGGGGGTCTGACCCTCCCCCGTGGCTACGCCTCTGTTAGTACCTATATGAGATTACTCCTTAAACACAAACTTTACCTCACTAATATTAGTAATATTATGATTTTTCCTCTTCCCGTGAAAACAGATTCCTTTTTTACGGTGTAAATTGTATTTATTTCTATTAATATACGAATGAAGTACATAATATTTTATTGAAAAATATTGATACATACATATTTTTCATAGCGCTGATCAAGTGTTTCAGATGATAAACCCAAAGTAAAACTGGCAATCAATAAGTTTATTTTATCCATAACCTCTTCAGATTCAAATAAAATCTCGTTTTTACGCTCATTCACTAAACAAATCAAAAATTCAAAATAAATAATTATATAGATATATAGGTAATAGGATAAACTTACTTTCAGTCAATGTCATTTCTTTAAAGAGAATTCTTTGTTTATCTAATAAATTTTCTTCTGGTATAATTTTAGCCTTTTGAATTTTCTGGGGCTTTTTTGTCCTAGGCATTTTTTATTTATTATTCTATATTAATAAAAAGAAAAAAAACGATTATTAATTAAACAAAGTTAAAAATGTCAATCAAAGAAAAATTAAACCTACTAGTTAATGGTCCTAATTCTCACTGTCTACTAATTTTGAATTTGTTGTTTCACGAATTCTATTTTAACATATACAAGGAAAATATGTCATTTTTTCTTATTAAACGATTATAATACTCCCTCCGCTTATAGGAAAAATGATCTTATCTATTTTAAATATTTTTTGAATAATAATAATATATTTATTATTTAAGATTTAAATAGACTATTTATTTAAAAATTTTTAAGAAAAAAATAAAAACCGACTTCAAAAAATTAAATGCAACAAATATAAAAATACACTAAAAGGTATAAAATAATTATTATCTTATTTAGTTACAACTAAACGACGAAATATTAACACGAAATTACTTTTTAAAGTCGGTGCCAAACAAACTATACCTATAAGCGAGCGTACCCGCCAAACGTACTAAGTAAGATCCGTCGAGTGCGATTCATAAAAGGTATATGTTTGGCACCAACTTCAAAAAGTAATTTCGTGTTAATATTTCGTCGTTTAGTTGTAACTAAATAAGATAATAATTATTTTATACCTTTTAGTGTATTTTTATATTTGTTGCATTTAATTTTTTGAAGTCGGTTTTTATTTTTTCTTAAAAATTTTTATTTTTCTCCTTTTAGTGATGTTATTAATCGTGATTATATCATCAGAACTTGACCAAATTAATATGACACCATCCCTAAGACACCCCCTTTCGGATAAAAAAGAACCATCGAAATCGGTTCATAAACAAAGAGGTTAGGTCTAAACAAACCTAATAAAAAAGGTCTAATACCTATGAAAAAAAATCGAAAAAAAAATGGGACCAATCGGAAGCTAGACTGGAACCAATGCAAAATTTTTTTTCAAAATCGGTTGACAATTGGCGGAGATATGAGGTAACATAGGCACAAAAAAAAAAAAAAAAAAAATTCAATCGAATAGAGAACCTCCTCCTTTTTTGAAGTCGGTTAAAAATATGAGTTGTTTTTACAATCTTCAAAAATTAGATGAAATAAAATTATAAAACATGCAAATGTTCGAATTAAATAATGAATATTTATATATAAAAATTCAAATAATAAGTAATTTCAATGTATAATTAAAAGGGTAACATAAAATACCTATTTTACTCTTAAAAAAATTTATAATTTTCTCATTAATATATTAAAGAATAATTAAAACATTTATGAAAATTGTTTTGATAGCGCTTTTTGAACAAGATATATTAGTCCAAGAGCCCACGGCCAATTTTTCATGAAGTGTTTGATTCAAGTAGATATTTCTAATAGTAGGTATTTCTAATATAGCTGATTAGGGAATCGGCTGTTTGCCTGATCTACCTGGGTACTGCTGCTACTGCGCATACGAGAAAGTTGTAAAAAAATGTTCGCCAAAAAAAGTGTTTGATTCAAAATCTAACAAATACTATTCGACAGTTAAGTTGATTTTAAATTAAATATTAACTAAGCCAGACACTTTTAAGGGGGGGGGGAGGCAACACTGAGCCAGACAACCCTAAAGTTGCATTTTTTATTTGAAAAAAGTGTTTAATTCACGCTGAGATTTTAATAGCGTCTTAATTATATGTTTTTAATAATACTTGCAAAAAGTCAGACTCTTTTGCCAGGGTTTAACAATTGCCAGACGTTGAAATATCTTGTGGATAGTCCAGTCAAATTGTGCTCAAATGGGGAAAGTTTTGGGGAAGTTCTGATGTTTCTAGTTTCAGAACTTCTGTTTTGAAAAAAAATTGAATTTTTGGGATTTTCCTGCCATGCTATAGGAAAGGCATGAGTAAACAGCTGTTTCATGAAATAAATTTTGAAAAATTGTATTTTAATTTATTACTAGGTGGTTCTATACTCTCTTCCTGCGACAGCTTAAGATTACACCAACTGAAAAATTAGCGGAGAGCAAACCGAGTTTTGAAAAAGTTTTCGTTTTGTTCTTTAATTTAAATTTTACACTTTCAAACAATATTTCACTATTTGATCCATCAATAATGGTGAAATTTGCTTGTTTTTTATCTCCTACAAAATTAATTTCAAAACTGAAAAAGATCTCTAAGCGCAACTATGTTACCAATTAAATTAATTTATCAATTAACTTGAAATGTTTGATGATATGACTGAAAAATAAAAATAAAAATGAAACCAACTTCAAAAAAATTAAATGCAACAAATAACATAATAATGAGTCAAAAATCAAATGAAATGCACTAAAAGGCATAAAACAATTATCTAATTTAGCTACAAATAAACGATGAAATCACTTTTTGAAGTCGGTGCCAAAAATATACATTTTATGAATCGAACTCGACGGATCTTACTTAGTTCGTTTGGCGGGTAAGTTCACTTACCTATATAGTTTGTTTAGCACCGACTTCAAAAAGTGATTACATGTTCTTCTTCTTCTTCTTACTTTTAAACCTATAGGTTTGATTCTTCCAGAACGTCATACCATCTCTTCTTAGGACGACCTCTACTTCTTATTCCAACCGGCTTGTTTGTCATCACTTTCTTTACCAGTCGGTCTTCTGGCATTCTTCTCACATGCGCATACCATTCCGCTCTTCTTCTTTTAACCCATTCGCCCACCTTTTGTATTCCACATTTTTCTCTAATATCTTCACTCTTCATCCTATCGAGCCTGGTCACGTTCATTATCCTTCGTAATGTCTTCATTTCAGTCGTTTCCAATAATTGAGAAGTTTTTGCAGTGTCGGGTCTTGTCTCTGCAGCCTAAGTTTATATTGGACGTACTACGGTTTTGTAGACTCGTACCTTGGACTCCGTTCTTAAATATTGATTTGACCAGATTGCATTGTTAAGGCAACCCGATATTTTTGAGGCTCTTATTGCCTGATGTCTTACCTCTGTTTCTAGGTCTTGATGAGAGCCCATTTGGATGCCAAGGTATGTGAAGGACATGACTTGTTGGACAATCGTTTCGATTGTCGACTTCATGTTTTTTTTTTTTTTTTGGCTTTTCGGCCTTTCTAACCATAAGCCAATTTACGATACTATATATTTTTTAAATTTTGTCTCTACACCGGGGTCAGATTTTAGCCGAATGCCTCTAGTCGGATTCGAACCCGGGTCCACTTGGTTAGCAGGATGTAATAATTTTCTAATTTAGTTACAACTAACTAAACGACGAAATATTTACATGAAATAACTTTTTGAAGTCAGTGCTAAACGAAATATATAAGCGAGATTACCCGCCAAACGTACTAAGATCTGTCGAGTTCGATTCAGAAAAAATGTGTTTGGCACTTACTTCAAAAAGTGATTTCATGTAAATATTTCGTCGTTTAGTTCTAACAAAATTAGATAATTGTTTTATGCCTTTTAGTGCATTTTATTTTATTTTTGACTTCTTATTATTTGATTTGTTTCATTTAATTTTTTTGAAGTCGGTTGTATTTTTTATTTTTATAAAAATTATTATACTTTAACCGTTTGAGTTGAATGGAGTAAAGATTTTTTGCTTTTTTTAAATATATTGCATGTCAGGGTGTGTTTTGTCTTGAGGGTTGAACTAACAAGATCAGCAAGCGTGTTAGTACTCGGGTTCAACTCTTGAGCTGATGAAGCCCCTGATATGCAATGTAAAAATATTTTCTACTAAAATCTGGATTTTGACCTTAAAATTTAAATTATTTCTTAATAAATACTAAATTTAATTAAACATTTTTGAACTTTGTTTTCTATTTATAAACGAGGCATTTTTTAATGAATAGCGTTAACTTTATTTGATTAGCGTATCACTATGGGGGTTTATCTTACTAGTCAACAAATGTCATTCATGTGTAGAAGCACGAAAAATCAATTTTCAACAGGTGTGTAGGATAACAATCTAACTTCAAGAAAAATGGCAACTTATTATTAAATTTCAATAGAAACGATTTAAAACATCGATAATTTTCAGATTTTTCAGAAAATATATGTTTAGGAATTGACCTAGTAGCACAATGTTTCAAACTATATAGTAACTATATAGTAACTATATAGTATGAAACATTGTGCTACTTGGATGACCTCATATTTGTAATTTTTAATTTTTATAGAATATAAATTTAGGACAACATGCAACGTCTCTATCACGACATTTCTGTTGTTACCAAGTGAGGGTAAGCTTAAGAGGCCCAAGATATCTGGCCATTAAATGGCAGACGATATTCCAGGCTATCCAATAAAAACATAATTATATAGTCAGTATAGATTCAATTAAGAAACAAGCGATGAGATTAATTATTGGTGACACGAATCTTTACTAGATCTTTTCACTCAGTGACTTAACGTATAGGTTTCTCTAGTCTTTTTCTTTGTGAATTCCGTTTAAAAAGTAAAACGGAACCCTATATAAGAGTCGCAGCTAGTAATACATATTAAAATGTATCCCAATAAAATAGTTTTTTCTAGTTAATTAAAATTAATGAAAAAATCATAAATATATTAAGGAAATATCAATTTTAAAATTAATTTAATTAATTAGTGTTGTTATCGTCCATGCTAAAAATATTTCTTATATGGTTGGTTCTTAGGAACTTAGACTTTGAAATAATTGAATGTTATATTTTTAAAAGTTGCAACATTTCGTCGTTTATTTTTCTAGTTCTCCAGGCAAACTACAAAACAATTTCAACAATTACAAATACAGAAAATCATCAAACAAAATGCAAATAAAATTTCATAAGTACTTAGTCAACTTGTGATATAATGGTGAAAAGTATTGTAATATTGTTGTATTCACTGAAAAGAGAGACAAATGGGAGCCGAGTTATACTCACCCATCAATAACTATTCATTACCCGAAAGAAGGAGAGAAAAGGTCTCCGAAACGTCGGTATTTGAATAAAAAATTTAAATAATTTGGACTGCCTTTCATTTAAACCTACTTATTTCGCTTACCAGTCCGTCTTTCTAAGAAAATAAATAAAATTTCATACAAAATTTACTTTTAAGTTTAACCTTATAGTAAGTAATATGTAGTTTATTAGACTAGGTCAATCACAAATAAAAACAATTACCACGGCAGAACAATGACCTTGTTGAGGATTGTCTGTTGTTTGTGTTTGTAATATGATATAAATAATGGTTAAATAAGAATGTCATTTGGGGGGTCGGATAGGCTAAGTGTTAGCGTGTCATCATGCTAACCAAGTGGACCAGGGTTCGAATCCGACTCGAGGCATCCGGCTAAAACGTGACCCCCAGGGTAGGGACACATTTAAATAAAATAAATAGTATCGTAAATGGCTTATGGCTAGAAAGGCCGAAAAGCAAAAAAAAAAAACGAATGTCATTGTTCTGCCGTGGTAATTCTTTTTATTTCCGATTGACATGTTCTAATGAACTACATATTACTTATGAGGAGGCCAACCTTAAAATTAAATTTGTATGAAATTTTGTTTGCATTTTGTTTGATGATTTCATGAACTTTTTTAATTGTTATAATTGTTTTGTAGATTAATTAGTAGAGATTGTGGTGTTCGTGCAAGGTGAAACATCTTTAATAAAGATAAAAGTAAATAAATATTATATGCAATATTCATTTACTATGAGTTAAGGATTCTAGGTTACTTGTTTCACATTAAAATGTTTTGTAGATTGCCTGAAGAAGTCGACAAAATAAACGTCGAAGCGTTACAACTCTAAAATTAACATCAAATTATTTTAAAATCCAAGTTTCTAGGAACCAGCCATATAAGAAAAATTATTTGGAATTTTCAAAATATAATTGTCTAAAGATTTAATACACAGCGCCTGACGATGCAACCAGCAATTCAGAGCGTTCTATTAGAATGCATACCTACTTCTATCAGGCGGAGCTGAATCCTCCAACCAGTCTGTCAGAGCATTGTAGTTCATAATCTAAATAAGATATCTGCGTCTTAACACCCCATCCCCTGTGGGAACCCCTGAATATTATTGGTATAAAATTACTTTGTTTATGGAATTTACCTATTATTTTTAAAAAATCAGAAATATTGAAATCCTCTATTGTAAGAAGAGAGAGAAACATTTATTTTTAACTAATTACTTGTTTTTAATAAAATGTTATAAAATTTTATTTTATTTTTCATTTGCGCTTATTAGAAGAATTTAAATGAAAGTTTTGCTTTTCTTTTAATCGTAAGATGTCAGAAGCAAATATCAAATCTAAAGATGTAATTAAAAACTTTTTACACTTTTCATTCTGTTCTTTCTATTGAAGGTTTGTTTGTGGATAAAACTAAGCTTATTTCTTTCTTTATATTATCTGTAAATATATTATTTAATTGGCTAGAGACTTGGTAAAATCTACAACTTGATGCCCAGAATACAATTGGTTGGGAAATAAAATAATGAGAAAAACAAACCAGTACTTATTGTTTCAGAGTACCCTAGATCACCGTAAAAATGCCATAGCCCTAGAGAACTCTTAAAGCTAGAGGATCTAAATCAGGGTTAAGAAATCGACCTCTACGTTACTAGATTAACTAGATACAGTATCTTCCGTTAGACAATAAGGATATTTTAAAGAAAAGTATTTTAGAACGAATTTTTTCAAAATGAAACTGTTACAATAAGCATTTTATTTTTGTTCCATTTTATAATTTGAAATTTATCTCTACGGCCAAGAAATTTTATTAAATATATGCCTAAATAAAGTAAAGAAAATTTTAAAATATAAAAATTCTAGGTATGTTTCACAAAAATAAATGACAAGATGCTTGTTAGCATGACTCTATATAATTATATTTCGAGTGTACGAGCCCATCTTCAGGTGTTCGCAGAGAAAACGGGAACTCCTGAAGATGGGCTATATAATTAAATTTCGGTGTACTAGCCCATCTTCAGGAGTTCCAGTTTTCTCTGGGAACTCCTTAAGATGAGCTCGTACAGAAATATAATTATATAGAGTCATGCTAACAAGCATCTTGTCTTTTATTTTTGTGAAACATACCTAGAATTTTTATATTTTAAAATTTTCTTTACTTTATTTAAATATGTTTCACCAAGAACCTATGCCATTCTCCCTTAACAAAATTTTATACCTATTTAAAACTATCCCAACAGATACAGTCAGCAGTTCACCGGGCAGCCAGAGTATTGAATTCGCTCTAATTTCGATTATTTATAGTTGTTTGTGTTTAGTAATATCGAAATTTATTTTCAGCTGTAATCTTTCTTTAACAATAATTTGAGAACGATAGCTTGCTTGAGGAAGTTCATTTTGGTATTAAAATGTTTGTGTTTTCAAAACAAAAAATTGATGATAGATTTTGGGTTTTCCCAAGATGAAAAATACATTAGAAAATAAATCCAAGTATGTATGATGGATGTACGTAGCAAATGAACTGTGGTTTACAAAAAGTCTTTTAGGTATATAAAACATTGTAAACATTATTTCGGAAGAAATATTAATTATTTTAAAAAAATTAACATGACTAAACAGTAAGCGGATTTAGATTTCAACTGAAATCTAATTAACCCTTTTAATATATACAAACTAATTATGTAATTTCGTTTTTATATTCTTATTGGTTTTTGAAGTAAAGTCTACACAAATTTGACCACAAGTTCTAAACCAAAATAAACTCACACAGAAATTTAAAAAATTTAATTATATTGTCTCTAAAAATTTCCTCATCAACCATTAAAGTTTATTTTGTGTTGGTGTTTTTGGCTGTAATTTTGAATAATTTTTTTTATCAAAATAGTTTTAGTTGGTTTAAGATATTTCAAAAATACCGAGCTAAGTCGTCAAAAAAATATAAATAAAATTAAATAAGCTAGTCAAGTGCGAGTCAGACTCGCGTACGGAGGATTTTGGTACCTATAATATCTTCCAAAATACTTTAGATATCAAATTCATTCTTATTATTTGATAAGAAGAAAGTGAATGTATTTGTAATTTTTTTCATGACTGTATGTGCAGTGGCTTAAAAATACCGTTATGTACAAAAATATATACTATAAATTTTTCTCTTCACGGATTCTTTTTGGATCTTTGACGCCAAAATATCTTTAATAGTAATTTTATACTCTGAAAAAAAAAATATATATATAGTTTTTAGAAGTGATTTTATAATGGAGGAATAAGGAAGGTCGTGAGACAAATGTGGCTCTATCTCATCAACAAAACATTATTTAACCTGTTATCTTCGTAAACTAGACAAACAGTGACATCTGCTTTGGAAACAGGATAATATTAATCTATTGCTTGGGAGATGAAGCGACATTTGTCTCTCACCTGGTGAGTGATGTCTCCAATTTGAGTCACAACAAGCTTATCCTTTATAAAAGGATTATTGATATGTAGTATTAAATTTGGATATGTAGCACATACCTAGATAGGAGAGAATTTTACTTTACTATGAATATACATATTTTGAAACATATATCCTGCTTATTTTTGCAGTCAATACCACCAAATATATTATAGTTACATTAATTTTAAAGAGATGTTTTTAAATAATACATATAAACACTTTCTTAATTCAAAGCTTATATATCTATAATGCTGGCCAGAAAGCTTAATAATTATTTTTTGGTTTGAATGAAAATCTTCCTGTACTCCAATGAAAATTTCCCACAGCGAGTTCTCTTTCTGGCTAATGTTGATTAACCAGTAATTAATGTTTATGATTTCATATGGTACTCAGAAATTAAATTATATTTAGTTTTGTCTTAATATACCCAAGCTAGATATATTTTCGAATCTATAAACGATTTCCCATTAACTCTTATTCATCCAAATGTGTACTAGCTTTGTCATGAGTGTAAGTAAAGCTAGGCTCACGGTGACTTAGTGTGAATCGTCGTTGTTTGGGGTTTCCTTTATCCATACCTCAAATTATTTCTTAGACTAAATTAAAATGAAATTAAATTAAAATCTATTACAAATATTTACTGAAGCGATGTCTCCACTTGGAGTCAAGATGAGCTTTGTGTATAATTGAGCTAATCGATGATTGAAAATTTAATTATAAATTTTGAAATCTTAAATAAGATTTTTTGAAATGAAATCGTAGGGAGTTGGATCAAAAATCAAATTAAAAACAAAATATTATCATTTAACGAGCTTTTCATGCGTGCCTTCGGCACGCCCTCGATGCTCGGCCCTCCGGGCTGGTGCCCTGGCGGGCGGCGTCTCGGTCCAAAAATTTTATTCCTCTTAAAAAACCACACTCCAAATGTATACCTGTAAACTCCCGAAAATACATAGTCTCTTAAAAGTTTCGCCTCATTTTCTCCTGACACAGCTACAGAAATGAGGCTCTAGATTTGAATCTGGAAGTATTTTTTTTTCTATAATCTACAGCATTGTGATATTTTTTGTGTGGAAATAGATTTATTTAAATAAGTGGTATCGTGTGAGGAGGAGAATTATATTATATCATTTTTTAAAAATTTGGGATCGATAATAGATATAAGGCTCCAAATATTTAAAAGAGATCAGGTGATGTTTGTATGACAGGCTGCTCCACTATTGCCATGAGAAACTCGGGCATGAGTGTCTTAAGTCGTTCAATTTTGTAAAAATCAAAAAATAAGAATAACAAAATTTAGATTTTTAAAAAATTATAAAAAAGTGGCAAATTATTAAAAAATAAACAAATAATATATAAATCAAATAAGATGTGATTGATTTCTTTTTCTGTGTGCAAAGAAAACCGAATTGAATATTTAATTTTTGAGTGGTGAAGGGGGGGATGAGGAATAATTATCAATATATTTAATGTTTCTTAATTTAAAATCAATTGGAGTCTTTCATTTCGAAATTTGAGTCCAAATTACGATTATATTTCAAATTTGCCGCAAATATACCGATGGCGCTCTCTCTCGGCAGCATTACGTCAGCGTTGCGGCAAATTAATCTAGACAAATATATAGTATATATATATGTGTCGATAAAATTTAGGGAACGCGGTGTTGGTTTATAGTGAAATATTGTTAAAATTAAATTAGGTTGGAGTTGGTGGTGTTTCACAAGGAGATATATGTGTCGAACGTTTCGTCAATTTATTTCTGATTACTTCAGCGGCTCAATTGTCTGATGGCCTTGAAACTATGATTAATCAATTCTTTCTTTTTAAAATAAATTAATAGTTCACCATAAAAGATAAAATTCAAAATCAAGAAAAATTAATCAAGACAATCCTAACTTTCTTTTGTTCTATTTAATACATCATAAAACAGCCATTCAATACACAAATATGTGAATGTTCATTGGATGGCTGTTTTATGATGTATTTAATAGAACAAAAGACTTACGAGTCACTCGCTTATCCTCGGGAGCTTGATCAGATTGGCCATCTCTACCATAAACCAAATAAAATAAATAAATTTAAATTTCTTAAGCTTTATTCACTCAACGCCGACCAGTTTTGATAAATATACAAAATGTCACTTCATCATCGATGTAACAAAATATGGAATTTATCTACAAACCCCGAAGATGACAGATTTTGTATATATGTATAAACTGGTTGGAGTTGAGTGAATAAAGTTTTTAAAAATTTAAATTATTTACTTTATTCGGTTTACCGTTCGACTTATCTCAACATCTTTTGAAAAATATCCTTAATTGCCATTATTATGGTCGGATATTCGAATTTGTATCTCTAGATATTTTAAAAGAATATCATTATATTGTAGTTGTAAAATACCTTTTTGTCCTTTTACGTATTTCATCTTCCTTTAAAAAAGAATTATTGGATCTTTTTGGGAATATTGTTTCTTGAGCATATTATTTTTCTATAAAGGTTCAGCAAAATTGATAGTTCCAGCAAACTGAAGATTTTCTTTTTTCTTCTTTTTTATAGAAGGAATTGTAGCTTCCTAGAAAGCCATACGTAGCTATTTAAGGGTGCAGGGAGGACAATCCATTTATTCGATCCTTTTAGGGTAGATATATCCCAGATACAAAACCAGCATATTTTTATGTTAAAGGGTTAGAAGAGACGTTGATCATATGTAGAGTTTTTGTCTGGTATAGATCACCCAGAGTATAAATAAAAAAATACTATTATTTTATATATTTATAATACATGGATGGTCAAATTCTAGAAAAATTTTCAAACAATAAAAAAATAATGTTTCAAATCATTAAGCAACTTTGCAGAAATAACCAAGGTTAAATTAAAATATTTTTAATCTATGAATCATATATCTATAATTAAAAGCTGCCAAGTGCTAGTTGGAATTTCATGCTGAACTGATGAACGCTATATCTTCCAAAATACTTCAGGTATCAAATATGTTCATATTTGACTTTGATAAGGAAGGAATGAGCGAATTTATAGATTTTTTACATAATTTTAAATTAAGTCATTTCTAAACGTTTCGGGAATCGAGTGTCCGGGATGGCTAAGGCACTGGCCCGCTTCAGCATCGTTGATGACGATGTTCAGGCAGGAAATCCAGGTTTGCGCCTTGCATGCGTATAAAATTTCGATCAGCTAAAACTCGGTTACCAACAGTCACTAACACTTTACTTATATACTGTTTAAATGGGGTGTGTTCCAGGTAAATAAAATTTGAAAAAAAATCTAAACGCCCACAGGTATAGAAAAATCACAAAGAACGGCCACTTTGGAGCTCTGTCACATCGTCATATTAAATCAAAATAAATTAAATAAACTGCAACGGATCGTTGCTAAACTTTATCCAAATTCATTTGAAATATTAATATGTTTATTCCTTTATTATTAATCAGATATCACTTGCAATTTGCAGTTCATGTTGACTTTAATTCAAAAATAATGATCGATTCTCATTTAACAGTCTTGGAATAACCATTCTACATTGGATTTTTGACGTTTCGGTTTTTATTGGTAACCATTGGTGAAGACATGGAGGATTAGACTTAAAATCAAAAATAGCGATCGATTCTCATCTAATACTAGAGGAATAACCTTATTGCAGTCCATGTTTGATGTTTTGACTATTAATGGCAACCTCTACTGAAAACGTGGAAGAATCGAATTAAAATCAATAAAAAGACTAAATTCTTTTATGATAAACAACTCAAGCTTGAAAAGACTACTTAAAATTCGACTCTACCAAAATAATATAATAATCCAAATTAAATTTTTGCTTTGAACATAAATACAAATAACTTGTAAATTTTAAATTAGTATCTTCATTAGTTTACTAGCTGAAATGCTCCAACAGACATGAGTCCCAACGAGACAGACCGACATTTCAGAAAGGTTGTCGCTCCCTAAGGAATCGAACCCAATTGCCAAAAAGCTATCTATTTAATTACATTGACAATTGTTTGAGACGAATCCCCTCTAGCATATTAAACAGATAAAATATAGTATGGTTATATATTTAAATTCCGAATCATTCATCAGCGAATTCCAATGAAGATATTTAGAATTGTGAATGAAATTTAGTAGCTGGTTATAGATACTAGAGTCCCGTCTTTGAGCAGGATTCGGCAACCTGTATACCTATATGGTATATAACACAATATTTATTATTAAAACACAAAATACATTAGAAAGCATTAGAAATTTCGTTTTAAATTTTACCATTGCCATTGGGTCTAATTCTTTTTTTGGATTGGAACGCAGAGAATTCCAAAACTCTATTGTTATGTAAGCAAACTTGTTTTAATTTTGCTTGGCGCTCAATGATTTTCTAGTTAGTGATAGGTTTTACAATTCGTTTTGACTTCATTTCTCCTACTCTTTATTTTCTCTCAGTAGGTTTTCGCTTCCTCGCTTAACCTTCTAGAAGGGCCTCTACTTCTTTTATTTTCTATTTACAAACAATATCAATAAACTGGAAAAAGTAAACTTATTTGTTTAAAAATTAATTAAAAATAAAAGCCACTTTTTAAATAGGTAGGGTAGGGTCTTTTTTACATAAAAGTGTTTTAATTTCATTTGATTTAGGATTTTTTAAATTAACAATTTCCCAGGCTTCTTTTTAAATTCTTTTGATGTTTTGATTCACTAGTTCATTATTTTTAGAATATGTGTTTTATATAATTTCTTTTAAACTCTGATTGCTTGCATTCTCCATTAAGTTTTTCTGGAGAATTTAAAATCTTTTCAATTAACTTTACTTTGAATACGTTATACTTTTATATTGAATCATTATAAATTTATAGGTAATTCGACCAAGATTCTATTTAGCTTAAGAAACTACATTTTGAACTTATATCTATCTATCTATCTATTTATATATATAAAATGGAAAAGTATATATATATATATAGAGGCGACTGTGGAACAGTGGCTAGAGTGTTGTGTCCCTGACTCGAAGATCGCTGGTTCGAGACCGAATCTCGACAGATAGATATTTGCAGTCGCCTGCTCTTGGAACCTACCTACCAAGAGTATAATTGCCAAGTGACCTCTCCAAATTAGCCGTTCGGAACCGGCGTTAAAAAGTAGGTCGCGTATATCTGTGTAAAACAACTAAACACACTCAGCACAGGTATATGTGAAGAGGCGCCGACACCCGTTTCGGGTATGGCACTCGAAGAATAATGTATATATGTTTATATGTTCCAAACGATCTGATTGGCAAGTGCATAGCCAATGGAAAAGCGTTAAATTATTAGAATGATTCTGATTGGCCAGATAGTGATCTTGCTTAACCAATGTGTTAAATAAATCTTTCCTTATTGTTGAATCAATTTCATTCAGCATTTTCTTTCAATATTTACAGTATCATTTTAAATTTCAATTATCAAATTGGTATGAACGAGACGCTCCCCGCCAGGGGCCATGTGACGCCGGACCGAAGACCCTACCGTCAGCTAGTATACTATAAATACAATTCTTTATAGATAAGAAAAAAGCTATTTTTTGATTATTTTAACAGCGATTCAAAATATTCGAATTCTAAGTAAGCTCTTTGTTAGATTTAAACCAAATTTAGTAGACTTTACTATATTTAGAATGCCTACTAAAAAAATATTAATACAAAAGTCAACTACACAAAATGAATAAACAAGTGGGCAGTGGCGTAGCCAGAAAATTTTCATGGGGGGGGGGGAGTCAATACACAAATCAAAATATTTAGTGGGAATTTTTGTTTATTGAAGCAAATAGGTACTTCAAGAAATTAAAAAAGAACATAATTCTCGATTAAATATATGAAATATATTTAATTACGGTTGGTTTGCCATAATAAACGGTTTGTCGTTCCCATTACTTATCCCATCAGCTCTACTCTTGTGGGGGGGGGAGTTCTGACCTTCAAACTCCCCCGTGGCTAAGCCCTTGTAAGTGGGGGAGGACGAGGGGGCAAAATTCTAATCCTTTAGCTCGGTCTGGTCCAAAGCATTTTTAAATTTTTAACCCCATAAAGGGAATGTCGGGAATTTTATAAGTTACCAAATGTAGGGGGAGAATTCAGAAACTAATCTAGGGCATGAAAAAAACAAATGAGTTCCTATAAATAAATATCCTCAGACTCTCTGATGTACCTATATTTCAGATTGTTCAATAAAAATTAATATCTCAGGATCAGATCAAAGATAGTCGAATAAAATTCACTAATTTAAATATTAACCTCAATTAAATTGGGGAACGAAGTAAAGATTTTTTTAAATTATAGACAAAAGGATCAGCCGGGGTTCGAACCGGTTCGATTGGGAAGCGTTTGAATATAGTTCATCTCAATATTTTCTAAAAAAATGTGGAATTTTTCGTTAATAAGTTACAAAATTAATGGACTTCTAATGATTACATCTCGAGACGCTGCCCGCCAGGGCCACCCGCTCTACGGACCGAGCTGTAAGGTCGTGCCGAAGGCAACATTGAGTGAGGAGTCGAAAAATTAAACTTCTAGGTGTCAGATTAATTGTGAACATTTGTTGATGTTTTTCGTTTTTAGTGAATGTTATTCTTTAAAAAACCCTAGTAGCACAATGTTTCAAACTATATACTAACTACATAGTGCCTATTTATAATTTGAAACATTGTGCTACTAGGAAAGCTTCATATATTGTACAAATGTACATTCATATTTCGAAAAAGAGAATAAGTATACTATATTTCTACATATAAATCTCAATGTTTTAAGGAAGTTTATGATTTTATGTTGGGCCAACTTATTGCAGTGCTAGGTCGTATGCGGAATTGGAAGTAGGTGTACACAATTTTATTTGTCGGTTCACCCTTCGGAGAGAATGGTGTAGGCTATTTATGTGAAACCTACCTAGTATTTTATATTTTAAAATTTAAAAATCTTCAAAAAATTTTCAAAAATTTTCTTTACTGTATTTATTTATAATTATAATGCCTCAATAAATCTTGTCTACAATAATACTCCTTCGTCTATCGCAAATATTAAGTGCGATGCTCGTCTGAATCAATAGAAACCACAGTAGTATTGAATAAAACTTACATGTGTAATATTTTATATTAATTGTAGTATAATTAGAAATTACAAAAATGCAGTTTGTTACCAATAAGTAATATTTTCATTTCCAGGGGTTGCTTAATTCAAAAAAAATTATTTAATACAAAATAAATATTGATTTTTAATGAGAAATAAAAAAAACCGAAATCAAGTGGTATTTAGATAACTTAACATTTCAAAAGTAAGTTGTAGTTTAAATCATTGACATAGCCGTATGAAATTTGAACTATGTACTTAAATAACTACTCTTGGAGCAGAGTAAGTAAATCTAGATATACACTACTCAAACGAAAGTTGGCCTCTTTGTTTAAACTCTTATCTAACTTTACAGGCCATCATAACTAATCAGTGCTTCATTTTCTTAAAGAAATGGTAGGTTTTCAATTTCGGTTGAACGGTGTGGAAAAAATAAAAAAGGAATCAATAATATGTTACAATGTTACATACATCCATACATCCATCCACACAGACTAAATAAAAAAATCGGACTTTTTGGGCTCTGGAGGAGAGCCCATGACATTTTTGGAAAAACCGTCAGTCCGAAAATTCAGCATGATGGAATACTACAATTTGTGGCTTTGGTTGGGACCATGGGTTCCGTATTCTTTACCCGAGAACCCTTTGAAGTCGCGCTAGACCGATTACAATACTTTATCTGCTTTTCATGGATAAATTAAAAAGTTCACTGGTAAAAAATCTAAGTTTGTTATATTATTATTGTTTGGCTGCTTATACTGGCAATGTCTTGTCATGTTTCTAACGATGATAAGAGTGAGGATCAGTTTGAGCGAGTGAGTCCTTTTCCACAGGTACCTGCTTTACTGTAAAAAATAATTTGACCTGCCATAATTCGACCTGTAGAGTAATTTAAACAATGTTATACAAAAATAAAGTAATAAATAAATGAACTGACACCCATAACTTTAGTATAAACCTGTCTCCTCTCTTAAATATAATAGTACCTGGCCACCGAGCGATGCTCGGTAACATTTTACTTAAATTAAAAGGTATATATTAATCCCCGAAACCCCACACCTCGACCCCCCCCCTCCCGGACCCCCACCACTTCACCCCACCTCCTGAACCCCTCCCCCCCACACCTATATTCCCACCACGCCCCAATCCCACCCCTGAAACCCCGTACCTAGCCCCACCCCCTGGAACCTCCACCACCGCACCCCACATCTACCCCCACCGATACCTCTGTTTGCTTCTAAATAGATTAAGTTTCAAATTTCAAGCTCTGCAACTTACCGAAAACAAGATATAAACGATTAAAATATTTATTTTCCAACATGACAAATTTACACCCCCTTCCTTTATTTCAATCGGATTAAAATTTATACACGACTAATAACTCATAAGACTTAATAAATTAACCAATTTTTAGCAAAATCGTTAGAACCGTTTTTGAGAAACCAATTAGATATCTATCTATCTATCTACCTACTCTTATTAAAGGAGCAAAAATTGTTTATATATTTGTATCTTTGTTCTTTTTTGAAAGCGGCTCTACCGATTTTGATGAAACCAACTCTATTAACAAGTTTTGGGGATGGGAAAACGACCTGACTATGTCTGGCTATATATACAAGAATTGCTCATTTAATAATATAAGAAAAGATTTAGTAAAATAATTTATAATCACTTAGGAAATGATTAATTTTGGGCCCTTTAGTAATTAATCATTTCCTTTTAAATAATATTAGACTTCTTTCTATTGTAAATATTAGCTTTATTAAATTTTTGTTTGAAAATTTTATTATTTTAAATTAATTTTGAACCTCCTCACTCTTTTGGGTCATTATCAGTTTCATATTTTCATAGCGTCGTATAGGGTCCATATACGAAATTTCGCACAAAATCAAAGGTTTTGTAATTATATTCATAATTGTATTTTTCAAACACTTTTCTCCCCTTCTTCATTTTGGTCCCCAAAAGAATAAATTCATTTTTTATTATACGACCCTTTTATAGTAAATCCCATATTTCTTGGTTAGTTAGTTTAAAAATTTAATAATTTTAAGTTTTTATGAGCCCCCCGCCCTTAATTTTGGTTCGATTTCAACCAAAATGTAATCAACTCTTAAGCTCACTACCAAAAATTACATGGAAAATTTTGTTTTGATATCATTCTAGTTTTTGAGACAAAATTTAGTAACGTACTAACAGACATTTTGACAAAATAATTGATATCTCTTAAAATATAATTTTTTTGATTTTCATCCTATATGAGTTTCTTGTAGGCCATAGTTGAAGGCCATGGTTTTGCTAATTTTTTTTTCAAAATAGTCTGAGCAATTTTTTAGATATATCACTTTTTTCATGCACTATTAAATTACTTGACGGATACACTATACGGTAAAGAAAAAAAAAGATTGGGCTGACTCACAGTATCTACCTTTAGGCCTTCTTATTTATCTCCAATAAGATGCCCGCAACAGGACTGGTATTTGGAAGGCTAACTGTAAATATGCGAAGACATAGTGTTTGAAAAAAGCTATTCATCTCAGAACAAATTGATTATTAATTTGGGCGATCGTTTGGGAACAGATACATACTTTAAATACAGACCGTTGACTTGAAAAAAGGTAAGAAGGTATCGCATAAACAATAATTTTAAATTTTATTTATTATAAACACACGCTGACAGTCCAATTTTCTCAAGTAATAATTTATTCCTTAAAAATGGTGCAGTGATGATAAATTTAACTTGACAGATATTTTCATCTAAACAATAGGTACTAAATGGATAAAAAAATTGGCAAGCATTGGGCAATTTCTTCAGCTGCTTTATCGACTTTTCCAAAAGAGTACATTTTAATTCAATAAAAATAAAATCGATATAACTCAGCAAATGTTTTGTGAATTTGTTTAAAAAATGTACAGAAAATTAAAATAGCTATAAGTCAAAATGCTTTACCAACTTAGTAATATTTCGAAGATATATATCTTTTAATTTTTTAATTTTAATGTGAAATAAGTGACCTAGTATCCTTAACTCATAGTAAATCAATATTAAATATAATATTTATTTACTCTTATCTTTATTAAAGATGTTTCACCTTGCACCAACACCACAATCTCTACTAATTATTTCGAAGATAGGTGATAGAGCGAAAAGAGTCTTAAATTATAGACGATCTTTAAAATATAGTACATTAATCGGATAACTATACACTAATAAAGTCTATCAGAAAGGTTTACGTTATATTTAGAGACCCAGAATGACACATAAAGAAAGAATAAAAAATAAAAATAATTAATAATTCTATTGAACGAATCTTGTTGGCATACACTTTACTCAACATGGATTATTGAAACAGTATGGTGAATATTTTATTAAGGTTGGTTGTTTCGGTGAAGGGGTTGTGGTTGAGCAACACGTTGTTGTCTTGATGTGGGTACCTCTCACTTGGAAACCGTAAACCCAGCTAGGCTGATCTCTCAACAGCTGATTATATCATGGCTACATGGCCGTACAAATAATTTGATACATTCAGATCGTATACATTCTTCCAGAAAATTATACTAATTAGATATTCCTATGCAAACCTTAAAAATTTTAATAAATATATATTAGTTTTATTTATAATGAAAAAACTTTGACATTTAATGGAGCTTCGGATATGAATTCAGGTCACCTTCTTAATACGGCCTCACCAGTAGAAAAAATAACGGCATAGCAATGATGATCATAGTAATTAATTTAAACTTTATTTTCAGGTCTAGGTGTCATCTTAGCCCCAGTCATTTTATAATATTTGCCATTGCCTAGAAAAGGAGTCTTCAAACTATGCTCTGCGGAGAACACTTTATTAAAAACAAATGTAATATCTTCAAAATAAATAAATAAATAAATCATTAGAATCTAATCTAATGATTAGATTATTAAGCGGTATTACAAGTATCATGTAAATTGGAAATAAACTGAAGATGTTATTTTCTAAGTTTTGAGGGATGTGCACCCCGGACCTTTTACTGAAAATTTTGTGCACCGATCGTGAAAAGGTTTAAAGACCCTGGCCTAGAATATGACTCACATAAGTGATAAAATTAAAAATAAAAAAAAAATAACATGTGAAAAGTGTTATTCTCTCTGCATCACAAGTAAATTTATTCAGAATCAGACCAGCGAAGCCTTTGATAAAGATTACATTTTTGGAATTACCAAACCTAAAAACTATAAATCCTCGACTTAATGTGATTTTGTCCGATAGTAGGGTCAATTAGTTAGGTCCAGAAATCCCGTAATTGAGTCAAAAGAGTCGCCTTGATTTAAATCTATTCTTCTAGAGATCTAGAGTGAGTAAATTATTTGCATTTAGATCCTATAGGTATATTTCTCAAATGACAAATCTTTCAAATCGAAATGCACAAACATCTTCACCTTGGGGCGTAGTTACATTCTGAGCGCACTGAAGCAAGAAAATCGGTTCGCCCCCTTACCCTTTTTTTTATTTATTTATTTTACACCCATTTGTATAAAAAGTAATGTTAGAATTAAAATAATAGAGCTCTAGCCAAAATTGTTTTTAACATTTATTTTAGAAATCGTACATCTTTATAGGATTACAAGTAAATAAAATGTAAAATTAAATGTAATGTATTTTTCTGAAGTATGATTTAATAAGATTGCATATATCTACTCAAATATTTAGGTGCTTATAATTTTATTTATTTAAAAAAATATATATAATATATATTTTTTGTATAATTAATGGCATCCTCTACTGATAACGTGGAAGAATCGACTTAAAATCAAAAAGACTAAATTCTTTTTTGGTAAACAACTCAAGCTTGAGTTGTTTGCCATAAATGAATTTAGTCTTTTTGATTTTAAGTCGATTCTTCGACGTTATCAGTAGAGAATGCCATTAATAGTCAAAACATCAAAAATGGAATGCAATAAGGTTATTCCGCTAGTATTAGATAAGAATCGATCGTTATTTTTGATTTTAAGCCGTTTCCTCCATGTCTTCAGCAATGGTTACCAATAATAATCGAAGCGTCAAAAACCTAATGTAGAATTGTTATTCCTCAAGTATTAGATGAGAATCGATTACTATTTTTGATTTTAACTCGATTCCTCCATGTCCTCAGCAATGGTTACCAATAATAACCGAAACGTCAAAATTCAATGTAGAATGGTTATTCCTCGACTATTAAATGAGAATCGATCATTATTTTTTACTTAAAGTCAACATGAACTGCAAATAGCAAATGATATCTGATTAATAATAAAGGAATAAACATATTAATATTTCAAATAAATTTGGATAAAGTTTAGCAACGATCCGTTGCAGTTTATTTTTATTTGAAATACTCTGGTCGCCACACGTGAATTACAAAAAATTAAAGTTTTTTCATTCTATAATACTGTCACAAAAGAAGGATGCATCTTCATAATCATCGTCATCGTCGTCACTCTCTTTATCAGAATTATTGATATCATCATCTTAGGAAGACATCGTTGTTGTCTTCTAATATTTTATCATCTGTAACAACAACCAAATTAACATTAGTGTGATATTTTTCATTCGTTATATAATATTATAGTTATTATTAAAAGATATTCTATTTCATACTTACTTTGTATAATAATATCTGCAACTGATGATGGTAATTGCTCTCCTACAAACCAGACAAAATCGTATGGTTGAGCCAACTGATAGTCAGGGTGGAAAAAAGTTAGAAAAATTCAAAGTTCGACAAAATTAAAAAATATGTTAGGATTAAAATAATAACAGTGACTCCAAAAAGTTTTTCAGTTGCTCAGCGCACTTAAACTTTTATGTTAGTTTTAATGTGATTAAATTATCACCATATTATGAAATTGAATTTAAATTAGAAGGTTCTTGCTTACCTCTGAAAGTCGAGAATAAATAAAAAAAATATAACAAGAAAATTATCTGAGAAAAAATTGCAAAGTCCAATTGAATTGTGAATATGAATTATGATTAGAAATTATCACTTTATTTTTATTATTATTAACAGGGTAAATTATAAGTTAATTAAACAGAAAGTATTTGAGACAAATAAACGAATGAATTTAAAATTAATTAATTAAATCTAATTAACAATTTTTCAATTAAAGTTAGTAGTAGTAACAGGATTAAAAATGTTTAATTAAAATTAATATTAGAACTAATTAGCCATTGACAAGGCGGCCATATTTATTTATAAAATAAATATAATAGGTAAATGGATTTGAGAAATTATTTGCGTAGAAGAGATGAAGTGTTCAAAAACAAATGGATTGTATTCAATAAGAAGGGTGAGAGTTTTTCAGTTAGAATGAATTGTAAAAAAGTGTAATAAAATTGGATAAGGTTAAATGGTTTCACTTAGCAGTTTGTTGAGAAGGTTTGACGAATCCGTTGAATGTGAGAATTTCTTCCAGGCCAATCTGTACCAAAAATAAGACGAATGTGTATTTCCTTCCAATGAAGTCGATACTGAGAGAGAGAGAAGATGGTACAGCTACCAGGAAGCAGAAGTTTAGAAGTCCAGTTGTGATGTTCGGAAATTAAATATCAACTCACTAGCTGATATTCTATCAATACACAATTGATATGGGGAAGAAAGAACATCAACAAATAAAAAATATGAGAGTAAAATGTGAGACTGGACTCTGATTAGCAGAACATGATCTGCACAGATTCGTTGATTCCACAAGAATGAGAAAAAATTAATTATATAAATAAACATAAATTTGTTTATGGCTGTTCCCAGAGCGAGCGCCTCCCTCGCGCTGTTCTATCGAGTTGACGAACACTGCCCTAGAGATATTTTTTCTGCACAAAAATCGTAAAAACGATGATCACACATGCAATAAGCTCACGGTTGCGATTGGCGCAACCAATCGTACCTATCATCGTTGATGGTCCAACCGGAATCAACTGATGATAAAGATGTTGGATGTTTTAAGTGAGCATTTCTCCAAAGTTTTGTCACATAGCGAACCCTCAATAAATGCTGTTGCAATTCCGCTTTGCAGGGTAGCAAACTTGATGAGTCGAAGTTTCGAAATTTTTTTTCAAAGTTTTCATCGGATTTTTTTGACTGATAGGTACTTGAAAACAAATGAAATCGCACATCATTGACATTCGAAGAGTGACGAACTCCATACATTTGACAAATAAATTTCTCAAAGGTCACATATGTAGTTTCAAGTACTTGTTCGTCATCCGTAATAATGTTTTCAAAAGCTAATTGGTACTCTTTAGATTTCTCCAACAATTTAAAAGGCCTCACTTTACCTTTTCGTAAGAATGCTGGCGTGTAATCACACACTGTGATTGCGTGGAAGCATGGTAAAGCTTGAGACAAAGATTCACCAAGGATTCGGTATAATTCATTAACGTTAATGTATCGCTGATTATTTCCTACGCCCATATTCATCCAAATTTTCAAAGAAGCGTCCACATGATCCATAAATCATATCAGAGTCAGAACAGCGTATAACAACTTCTGCGTCAAAATTGACTTGACAAATATGAAAAATAATCAGAGAATCGGCTTCTTCGTGTTCTCCACATGATAATGATTCTTCCGTACTTCTAATAACTATGTTATTTAACACTCTATACGAATAACATTTGTCGAAACTAACGTAAATAGTTTTATTACCAATGAAAGGTAACATGTCATCATTAGCCCAGTGATCAATAAAAAAGTTAACTCGAGCTTTTTTAAATTGTATGTTTTTAAGTTCTGATGCCAAATTATGTGGCTGAATTTGATTAGGCCACTGTTTGAATTTGAACTATTTCACTGTTTGAACTTGGCACAGTATCTCCTGACGTTATCTGACAGTGTGAACTTGAAGAAGCATCTTCTAAATTACGGTATTTTGTCATTAAAGTTGTAAACCTACTGTAACACCGTCTGTGATATCCATCTGAGTTATTTATTTGTGTAGGCAACTCAGTGTTACTATACTTTAATTTATATTTCACACGCACACTCAAAACATCCTGACATTTTTTTAGTTTATCAACCACGAAAAGTATTATTTTATCATTTTCCCCTTTACAAAACACATTTCATTTTATGACTGGTCATCGTAACAAATTTCAAAAGTAAACGTTAAAAACATCAAAAGTTTGTTTTTGTTTTTAAAGGTGTTTATTTACATAAAATTTTCCAATGGGCCAATGAGTGTTCAAAGATTTGTGTGGGTATAAGGGGAGGAGGTGATAGTTAGGTATTGAACGAATTGTCTGTAAACTTGGAGATGGTAGAGGGGTGGTCAGTATGTTGACTGTAGTCAAATTTTATTTATAAAAGGGTTCAAGAAATGTCTAATGAGGGTATTAAACAAAGGATGTAAAATATGGAAATGGGAACAAAACTGGAGTTTGAGGGATTAGTAGAAAGGAAGGGTGAATCAACGACTACAATCCTTTTAAAACTCTTTTGTATCCTATTATTATTATTATTATTATTATTATTATTTCTATCTATTTTTGGGCCAGGTAGCTATTTTATTTTTCATGTTAAAATTTCATCATTGAAACTTGAACTTCTGTAATGGTTTTCTATCTTGTTCTCAGCAATCTATTCTGCAGCTGTCTATCTTTGACTAGTAGCATCATACTGGACTTTCTCGTTCTGATTCATGTTTTAACAACTGAATTAGTGTCTGGCAAATTAATTTGAGGTTTTTTCACACTTAAATAACATAATATTAAAATTACAGACGTACTGAAATACTTAAAATTTTTAATTTTTAATCAATAAAAAATCGCGTCTGGGACATTATTAGCAACGATAAAAATGTCTGGCAATAAGAGATGGATGTTTGTTAAACCTATCTAAAGATAAAATATTAAAAATTAGCCTTCTTAAAATTCTTTCAAAAGTTAGTATTATTACCTGTACAAAGTGGATGCGCAGAAGTAAACGCAACCGCTACCGCCAGCCAGATAGCCCAGACCCTAACCGAAAGAGCAAAAGAAACGACATATCAAAAAATCAGCTGACCTGAAATGATCGCTCGAAAACGTTGCTAGCTCCTATAATATAATATGAAATAGTCATTTCTGGTCTTCATCATTTTCATCCTGACAGGTCATGTATAGGCTCCTGGATCCATATAATATCAGTAAAATTAGATGAGATCTCGAAATTACAGAGACAATCTTTCAAAAGCTGATTTAAAATAAAAGGAACACCTTCCACCTTTCCTATATTTATTTTGGGAATTAGATATTTTGTATGTTCTAAGAAAAGAATCAAGAGAACTGAGTGAGAGATATTTCTCCGCTCGATTGCAAATACTAGTATGAAAAAGTAATTTCCTCTTTTCATCATTTTCAATGTGATCTTTGAGTTTAAAAGGATTTAAAGTTAAATATTATAATAAACAAAGTTTTCTCTTGGCGAATATTTTTTCGAAAAGTAATCGTTTGAATAATTTTTTATCTGATTTTTATTCACTTTCATAGTAACCATTTATGATAAATGAAAAGAACTAAATACGATAAAAAAAACTTTTATAAATGGTTCGAATTATATTGATAATTTTTTTAATTTTCGACATTCAATTCGTCGTATGTCATCTAAGTCTATCGGATTTTTTTGGCGATTTTCTGCCCAGTCAGCCATCAACGACGCATTTTATAAACTAAATAAATGACTCGGGTACTTTCCAGCCCCCAAGCTTTCCGAGATCTATTATATTGCAGGAAACCAATGCACCACAAATTACCCCCAAGTTCCATTTTATTCGAACATTTCTATAACTCTTTTTTTTCGATAGAGAATGCAATTTATATGGCCCATCTAGGTGGGGTCTTTAATTGAAGATATTTAACAATAGATCGACGCCAGTTGCTAAAATATTGAATGAGATTTTTGGTTGGCTCTTTTCTAACCAGTGTGACGTTTATTTTCCCAATTAAAGCCCAATCAATTGCGTAGATTGGTCAAGCGTCGAGATTGATAGCTTCTCTGTTACTGGAAATCATTGGAGCAGAAGCCAGAGAGGGGTACCATCAAAGAAAAGGAAAAGGCACCCGAGATATAAAATCAATACCAGGTCCTTAAAGCCAAGTGTCATCATTTTAAAAATCTCAGGAATCGTTATACGATAAAATCCGAGGAAAATAAAATCTTTGCATTTAATAATTTCATTTTATACGCGAGCCAGAAAGCCTTTCAATAGAGGAAATTAAACTTTGTTTGAATTATAAAAATATACTTAAGATTGTTATTAATTTAATGATTTGGTACAATTTTATTAAATAAGATGTTGAAATGAATATTAGGGCCTCCTAGAAAAAAAAAGGAATATTTTTGATCTCGCATGAATATATGTTAATTCAACAGGTTTTTAAAATCCAAAAATCAACTCGATTAGAAATTTTTAAGAGGAGGCTCAAGATTTTTAAAAATTTCAAAAATAGTAGAAAATTGATTTTTTTTGTCATGTTATTATTGCCTACGTTGAAAATTATAAATATTCTGAAAATTTCAAATCGATATATAGAGGTCGCTCAAGATTTTTTCAATTTTAAAGTAGTGTACTTACATGTTTTCGAGTGACCTGTAAATATTAATATTTAATTTTTTTTGACATCTTAACGAAAAGAAGACTTCATTTTCAAGTTTAATATTTTAATCACCATATTTTAAATTTGCTTCGCTTGGAAAGATTTCTGTCAAAATAATTCATTAAAATGGCTATCTAAAATTCTAAAATGCTCATTTCTAATATAACTTATATTAAGAGTCTAGAACAGCGGTGCCCAACCTACGGCCCGCGGGTCGGATCCGGCCTGCGAAGAGGCTCAATCCGGCCCCCAAGCGAGTTGACACTAAATATGTATTTTTTGTAAAATATCTAAAAAAATTATAAATCATATTATCGTTTTCCAAAAGAAAAAATTACCAAGATGATGCAAATACTCAGCAAAAATTTCGAAGATAGATTTACAGATTTTCACCGGAATAAAAATGAAATACGCTTGTTTGAAAATCCTTTTTCAGTGGACGTTTCTACGGCGCCAAATGATTTACAACTAGAATTAAAAAATTACAATGCCAAACGCCATTACAAGATGTTTTTCGCTAGAAATCTTTACCAGATTTTTATGCAGCGTTAGATAACGCGCTCGGCTTTCAGATGATCACCTTCATTCCATATTAAGGAGAAACGTTACCCAACTTGAACCAAATATTCAAAAATTAGTTTCTGAAAAGCAACATCAGACTTCACATTAATAAATCGTGACTAGAGATTTTGTCTTTTTTTTAATCTTAACCCAAATTTATGATTTCGTTTAATTCAGGTATCAGCAATCTTTTAATTACAAGATGATTAAAAAACAACTAGATATCTTAATAATATCCTAATAAAAAGGATTGTATATTTTAGCCGCACCATTAATTTAAAAACGTAATATTTTTATTAAATTTACAAATATTTTGAAAAAAATGAAGCATAAAAATATTCATGAATTCATTGAAAATGTTGCTTTTTTTAATTAAAGGTGCCGCTAAAATATACAATTATAAAGAATCCGGCCCGTGAGATCCTATAACATGTTGAATCCGGACCGCAGACAAAAAACGGTTGGGCACAACTGGTCTAGAATAACAGAAAATTCTATAAAATAACAAAGCTATATATCTAACATCTCCAGAAAAATAATTAAGCTTTCATCAAAATAGTGTAAGCTTACTAAAATATTTTATCGTTATTCAGATAAACGTTCAGTAGCTTGCCAAATTCTTGCTATGTTTTCTAGTCGTCCTTGGTTCGATCATGTATCAGGATTTTTTTCAATATTTTTCGCTGTTACAAATATTACTAGGCTATTAGATATATGTAATAAAACTCGAAAAGGAGTAGTACATAGCACCTATATATAAATTAAGATATGCTGTTTTATTCTTGCAACAAGATTTCCTTTATTAGTAATAGATTAATCGATAGTAATTATTTGTGAAAATAAAAAAAGAAAGGGATCGCTGGCTATGAAAATACAAAATAAATAGAGGCAAAGATAATTGGGCAACGGATCTTTATGATTGAAGATTGAAGATAGATTCAGGAAAGAAGAGCTTCAGCACTTAAAAGCCCTAGGAACAAACAAAGGGACAAATTAGTTGCTTTGAATGGTCTTCAATTTGATATCGAAGGGTTTTTTGGTGATCTATGGATCGCGTCTTTTTGAGTGAAGGATTGATTGCTTTGTTGCAAGAATGGCAACTATATATATATATATAAATGAATACTCGGGGTTAAAATCAATAAAACTTATAAATATTTTTTTTTTTGCTTTCTCGGATTCAACCATTAGCCATTTTACGATAATATATATTTTAATTTATTCTCAAATATTGTAAGAGTTCGTGGCTGTGATGAAACTGTACTAGATGAAGGAGGAGGTATCAGCCAAAGATGGAATCACTTGATTCAATAAAACACCTTTAATGAGACGTTTCGGTCTGAATTTTATTTGGACATCTTCAGTCATTTAGGAGTTATACACAAAATGCGGTACACATATGTGATCGAACCAAGCCTTGTCAAAAATAAAAATTTCTTTTAGCTTCATGCGAATTTATAACGTGCCTGGACCCAAAAGTTTCAGAATGATTTGATCCGTCTTTCATTCTGAAACTTTTGGGTCAGACACTATAAATTCGCATGAAGCTAAAAGAAATTTTTATTTTTGACAAGGCTTGGTTCGATCACATATGTGTACCGCATTTTGTGTATAACTCTAAATGACTGAAGATGGCCAAATAAAATTCAGACCGAAACGTCTCATTAAAGGTGTTTTATTGAACCCAGTGATTCCATCTTTGACTGATACCTCCTCCTTCATCTAGTACTATTCTCAAATACGTAGGGATCAGATTAAAGTCGGATAGGCGAGAGTCGGGCTTGATCCCGGGCTAGCTTGATTACGAGTCCATGCACTTATAAATATATTGAATCGAATTTGTTTCTGGCAAGAATTCTATAAAAAGAATATTATAATAGAATCAGAATATGGATTTAATATCATTTAAATATTTTGTTGTTTATGTTTTAAATAATTTTATTCGCCAATTACTATTGAGGCAAATCGTTTCAGCAGTATTAAATGAAAAAAATTTAGTGTAGTTTATCTAAATTTGAAGCAGCGCGCAAGTGTGAAATTTATACATATAACAATTTAATACCCTAAGATAAGAAGGAATGAAGATTTGTTAGAGCCTTAAAAGAAGGAGGTAAGGGAGAGAATTCCATTCCCTAGAAGTCATGGGGATAAAAGTATTGGCGAATAAAGTGCTACGGAACTTATTCAATTTGATTGGAAAAGGGTATAGTGAGTCGGCAAATCGAGTGCGGCAGTGGGGGAAGGGGGGTGTTAATTTTATCTCAGAGAAAGAGATAGTTGAAAATTAAATGGTTAAATACCAAAAAACAATCGCAAAACGTTTAATATAAATAAAAATGTTCCGGGACCAAGTTTCTCTTTATCAAGCAAAAATTGGAAAATTCGTTGCTTTATAAAAGAAAACAAATACATGCTATAAACTATTAAAGAAAATAAATAAATGCTTTATAAAGCTATAATCTTTAAAGAATTTGGTGTCGGTTCTAGGTGAAACATTTTAATAGATAATAAGTAAAATATATTTTTATTTATTATTTTTATAAAGCTACTAATTTTCCAATTTTCAATTGATAACGAGAAATTTTCTATTGTAAGCTAATATTTTCTTTATATAATCGGATAACCCATTTGAATTAATAAACTACTGAATAAATCATGTTTTGGTATAAGATTTTTTTTTTTTAAATTAGGAATAAAATGTTTTTCTTATGGGGTGTTTTTTTCTACTAACTTATAAATTATTCGATGTTTAAAATGCAGACAATTTTCAATTTACACACTTTAAACTGGTTAGCAACAACATTATAATACCTAATAAGAAAAAAATCGTATTCTTTTTAATTGGATTCCAAAAAGAATCCAATAATTAACTTTTTATTTCTCCATCAAATTTAAAAAATATAAAATAAAAAGTTCATCAAATCATCATTTATAGTAAAAATCTACCATTGAAATTTATAATAAGTTTCTATAAAGTTAAATTTATTTTAGCCTTTTGACATAATTTTTATTAGAATTAAAGTTTATAGTATATTACCAAAATAAAAACTTTTCCTCAACCTATATCATATTTGATACTAATCATAATAACCATAAAAATTCTCAAACCTGAGATGAATTTGAAGAGGAAAAACAGAAATGGGAAATAGATTTTTAAAATTGAATATTTCCAAAGGCACTTTGTTGCCTCTGGTCTTATCCCTAACTTTAACAAAATGAAATATATACCTTATATAAATTTATAATTTTTCTAATTAATATATCAAAGAATAATTGATATATTAACGAGAATTGTTTTGACCGCGCTTTTTTGAAAAAGATATATATCGCGAGACTACTGCGGATGATGCTATTGGAGTCTGCGGAGTCTTAAGTCTGGACCAAGAGAGAAAAAGATGTGATCCATTTAGCTACAATCCAACGTCATTTTGAGTATAGCCCGCTTGACATTTGGATGGATCACCAAATGAATTTGAAATCTAAGATGCTATATATTCAATCTCCCAGCCCAGAGCACCTGATCTATAAGCATGTATGTTAGATGCTTGCCATTAATTAATCGAATGTTTCCTACATTTGATTCATACCTTATATGATACATACCTATATTTGTTTCCAGAAATCTATATTGAATAAAATTAATTTTGGAAATGAAAATTTCATATAAGAAAATAATTTTTTAAAAAAAGAATTGAATTTCGATCTGGGGGGGGGTATAGACTCTGTATGACGTCATTAACTTCCATATGAGCGCTGAGAAAAGAAACATTACTGCAAGCCAGCTGCAAGCAAGTCCGTGAACAAGATATTGATTTCCTTGACAATGCAAAATGTTTAAAAGGCCAAACTTTTAAATATAAATCTTTTCAAAATGATGAAATTTGATGAATTTATTCAAAAAAGATATCACTTATCAAATCAAATATTTACAATATTTGTTTACGCCTTCCATTTGAGATATTTGTTTTTTGCTGGAATTAAGACTTTAAAGATTATGCATACAGTTATCCAACTGAAACGGTATAATTTGTATATAGGATTGTGTATATGTAACTAAAGAGAATACATATGCGGAAGGAAAACAAAAACAAAACGGAATGCGAGAGATCTTTTTTCTGCTCGATGGTGAAATTGATATTTAGAAAAAATAAATGCTCATTATTAACACAGATGATGATTGCAATACAATACCTATTATCAATATTATCACAGCTAACTAGAAAAAAAACAGTATTGCTGTTTTAGAAAAAATAGCACAAAATCTAAAAACATGTGAAGGTGCTTCCAACTTAATTAATTACCTCTAAAGGTAGGTTATATTGAAGAGAAAATAAACATTTTAAACACTAGGTATGCTCTTTGCAAATCATAGATATTATAACTTAAATTTTTTATTCTTGGTATCAAGTATTGTAATTATCAGCCTGACCCCAAGAGCGACGGTCATTGAGTAAAAAATACAGAAAACTATGATCTCAACCAAAGTCAAAAACTTTATCAGAGACTTAGCTAGGGTTTCATTTTTAATGACAAAATTAAAATAATTATGGCTACTCGGAAGATATAATTGAATAACAGAGAAGGGCAGTAAGAAACAAGAATGCAAATAAAAAATTAATATAAAATTATTTTATACTAAAGCATCAGCATGGGGGTCAAAAGTGACTCGAAACTGTTGTTGTAAATAGTGCGTGTCGGCCAAGACTCGAATTTGTCCTGCGCACTATGTGTCTTTTAATTTAGGAATTATTTTAGAAGGTTTTATAAAGATTTAGAAATAATTTCAGCTTAATTTATAGAATTTATAGAAAATTATCTTTTTATAATGAATAAATCCATTATAAAATTAAAATTTAGATATTAAGAAATAATTAATTTATAAATTTTTAAAATAGAAATTTAAGAATCAGCTACAAGTTCGATTGAATTATGAATCAATGAAATATTATAGAAATAAGAGAGGAAAAAATTTAACAGCTGACACGTGCGAGGTTTGAAAATTGAAAGAGGAGTTGGAGTGAAATTTAGACCATTGAAATATTAAGGAAAACGAAAATAATGTTTTGTCAGAAACAAATTTGGTGCCCCCAAGAAGTTGTGCCCCTGGACGCCAGCCACTGATTGGAATCAAAAGATAATTAAATTGAAAGTTTCATTTTACCGAGAGTAGCAGAATTTTTATGAATTGAAGGAGACAGTAAAAGAGTGTGTCTTCTGCTGGAATTATAAATTTTTTATTTATTTTTAACGAGACTATAGTTTCGTAGTTTATTATATAAATAAATTAAACATGTATAAGATTAAAGTTTTTGCGAGAGTAGCAGAATTTATATATATTCTTCTGCTGGAAGTATAAATAAATAAATAAAATTTATACTTCCAGCAGAAGACACACTCTTTTACTCTGTCCTTCAATAAACATGTATAATTCCAGTAGAAGACACACTCTTTTATTGTCTCCTTCAAAAGATAATAATAATAATTAAATTATTATAATTACAATAAAAAAATATAACAGCTCTTCATATATGATCGCAAGCCAAGCACCAAGCACAGAGCAAAATTAATAATGATATGACTAAACGGAAAACGGTACGAACTAGAAAGGTGTAACTAACTGGTCATTAGCTTATAGATTAATCAAATAAATCTCATAAGGCTTTGTCTTGAAGGCTAGAGGTGGAACTTATTCAAGTTCGCCTCAAACGCCAAGTCCTGTATTCAGGCTCTCTACTACGATTTTCATTAATTTCTAAAAAGAACATGCTAAAGGACTGATAAATGAAATAAACTGCAACGGATCGTTGCTAAACTTTATCCAAATTCATTTGAAATATTAATATGTTCTAGAGTAAAGTACTTTAAAATATAATTTTACTAAAAACTTTATTTAACCTTTTTTGTGGTTCCCAAGGTACTTAATTAGGATATTAAATTTCATCAAAATTGGTTAAGTCATTTTCAAGATATTTAGAAAAAACTAAAAAAGTACTGAAATAAAGTAGTAATGTTTGTGGACCGATATGTACCAAAAACTATATCAGCGCTTCATTTTGTTAAAATACTGGTAGGTTTTCAATTTCAATTCATTCGGTGCAACAGTGTGGAAAAATTCGTGGACGAAAAAAACGATAACACACACACATCCATCCATCCATCCATCCGCACGCACTTCCAAAAAAAATGGCACTTTTTGGCCTCTCGGCGAGATCCCAGGTAATTTTTGGCAAAACCGTCACGTGCTAAAATTCAATCTCATTGAATACTTCAATTTGTGACCTTAATTGAGTCCATGGGTTCCGTAGTCTTTACCTGAGGACCCTTTGAAGTCGCGCTTGCCGCGAGAGCGATTCCAATACTTTCTCCCATGCTTCGCATTGGATAAAGTAAAAATATACTTATGTATATAAAAATATTAAGCCGGAACCAGTATATTGATATATTTGTGTTTTATTAAAAAAAAAATGCTCTTTGCTTCTGCTTCATTGCCTGATCCTTATTTGCAGTCACGACCCGCCGGTCGCTAAAATTACAATTAATCACGAGTGCCACCTTTAAGAATTGTCTTAATTAAATGGTCTAAACTGTTTCTCATAAGCTATGTTTCTTTTTTTAAAGAAGATAGCCAAGACGTAAAAACTATTATTTATGATATTCTTGAGTTAAGATTTAAGAGAAAATAAGAAATATGCGAGTTAAGCTGTTTTTTATTATGAACAAGAACGAACATTTTGAAAGATAAAGGGGGGGGGAGAGTTTGAGAATTGAGATTGATCTCAAGGCCTTGTTTATCCACTCTTTGAACTTTTCCCCTTAAGTCATAACGAAACCAAAAACATTATATTCATCTCTCTTGAATTATATTGCTCGAAACACCAAAATAAAAATGAATATCTTGAGTGAAACTTGAGAAAATAGTTCTTTTTTGTTTGCAATATTATTTATTAGAGAAATTTCTATCATCCATTAAGGGTATTCATTCCTTTTTTATGGGACCTTATTAGATATTTATTTTAATATATTAAACTTATTTTATCCATTTTTAATATTAATATTTTCAATAAGTTATAATGTGTTGTTGGAAAATCAAATTGGAGAAAAATGTTATAAAGGCTCGAATAGATTAGCTACTTCAAATTTGAGTGATTTAGCAATTTTTTATCAGCCAACGTTTGGGACTAGAGAGCTGAAAAGTGTCAAAGAGGAGCAACTTTGTAATTCATATATGGGTGAATGGGTGTCAAATTTTAGCTAATTAGGTACAGCTGTTCGATTGCTTCACATGTGACACTTAAGACATTCGACCTGGTTTTGGTTGATTCATTCACATCTTAAAATATAATAAAATATAATTATCATGCGCAGAAAGCAAATATATTATTTATACAGGGGTGCCTACAGGGGGGGGGATTAAGACGCAGAGTGCGTCATTGAAATTTATGGGGGAGAGGGGGTTGAAAATTGTTGCATTTTAGCATTATATCTATGCTAAAAATAAAAGCGTTCAAGTCTTCTAACTTTAACAAAAAGTAATAAAAAGCTCTTCTAATTCTTTAGAACTGAATAAAATGGGAGGGGGGCTCATGAAGCTAGGGGGTGGCCCTGATTTATAAGTATGACAGAAGATAAAGAACAAGACTTCAAAACTATAATATCTACAAATAAAATTATATATGTATATATTTAATCATTTATATATAGGTGCAAGCTGAATGTTTATTTATACGAGTATCAAGCAGAGGACATCCTCATGAAAATAAATAGCTATACCCCGACAAGAAAATATTTTCAGACTAAACTATTTTTTAATGATTTTAACTTAACACTATGATATAGACTGAGAAAAAATATGAAAAAACATCCATATAAAGAAAATAGTATTAAAAATTGGAAAATATCTAATATTTTGCAGACAGCATAACTTCAAGTCTTGTATATTTGTCTTCAATTTTCTCAATATATCTATTTTATGAATTATTTTCTACTGACGTTCTATTGATTAGTTTGCCTTTAGGGAAATTAAAGATATGAAAGTAAGACGTAGGAGTAAGAAAATAAATTATAAATAAATAAGCGTTTGAAGCTCAGAGAAATATAAAAATAAGTAAAGAGAAAAAGTAAGATAATTCATGATTAGGTATCTGAAAATAGAGCTGATCGAAATTTTCCAAGAAAAGGCCAGGGAAATCCCTAAAGAATGTCTCGGTACATAATATTGTGACATATGACTTGAATAGAATAATTAATAGAGATTGTGGTGTTGGTGCAAGGTGAAACATCTTTAATAAAGATAAGAGTAAATAAATATTATATTTAATATTCATTTTCTATGAGTTAAGAATTCTTGGTCACTTGTTTCACATTAAAATTAAAAAATTAAGAGATGTAAAAATTTTTTCAATGGACTATCAACCCATCTTCAGGAAGTACAGAAAATAACTATTTTCTGTACTTCCTGAAGATGGGTTGATAGTCCGAATTATATATATATTGAAAAAATTTTTACATCTTTTAATTTTTTAATTTTAATGTGAAACAAGTGAGCAAGAATCCTTAACTCATAGTAAATGAATATTAAATATAATATTTATTTACTCTTGTCTTTATTGAATAGAATAGATACTTAGCAGCGTCGGTTGGGGATTTTTAATAGATACTTAGCAGCGTCGGTTGGGGATTTTTCAACCAGGGGATCCTGTCCAAAAAAGTAACCTCCATTTTTTGAAATTTTATTTTAATCTTCTCTTTTTTTGCAAATTTCATTGAATATGGCATCATTTTCGTTATTTTTCAAATTTAATTTTAGATTTTATAAAAATATATTTTGGGATCTTCATCGCCCCAAACGGATACTGCTTTGTGTGAGTGAGGGTTGGAGTTGGAAATTAAATCTTGAGACTTCAACTCAACAGTCCCTGAGATGGAAATCTCCCCTCTTCCACAATGAATCAGTCTGTCTTATAAGAAAATCTTAAATTTTTCCTAATTCTATTGCTACAAGCAAGCTATGACTTGCTAAAGCACTCTTAGTTATTTCTGATCTGATATTCTTAGAAATGGATTAGTCCAGAGATTCTCGAATCATCTTTATTTATTTCTTTTTTGTATTATTACTATTTTAATAGTTCCTAAGCGAGAACAATTTATATTTGACTAAAACTCGTCTCTACTTGTCTTTGACATGTTTGAACTGGAATATATATCAGGCAGAGAGCTCAGGCCTTCTATCGGCACCTTTTTCGGAAAAATCATTCATTTTAATTTCACCCTGAAACTATGCAACAATTTTATTTCATTTTGAGAACCAATATACTTTTCAAAACAAAAAAAATGTTTTTTATAGAAATATTTGAAATAATGGATAATAATTTTAAAATTTAAAGATCCTCGTGAAATTTAAAGCCGGCCTTATATATTTATGAAAATACTCTAAATTTTTAAAAATTTTGATATGCGCCGGATCCACAGCATCCATGGACCGCACGCCACTGATTCTTAGGTATATCAGTTTTGATATAATTTAATTAGAACTGTCTATGTATTCTTTATTTTAATAATAATTTAAAAATACTAAAATAGGTAAATAATACAAAGAAAAAAGTGTATGTGTCATGAGGTTTGATGGAAATGTATTTAAACTTCTTATTCAGTCGTTAAGCGAAAAATGTGAATATAGAGAAGGGGAAGCAGTGAGTGGAAAAGAGGGGAGATTAAAACAAAGAAATTATCATATTATATATTTTTAACCGACTTCGAAAAAGGAGGGGTTCTCTATTAGACTGATTTTTTTTGTATGTTACCTCATATCTTGGTGAATTGTGAACCGATTTTGATGATTTTTGCATTGGGTTCAGTCTAGTTTCCGATTGGTCCCATTTTTTTCTTTAGTATTGGACCTTTTATGATATGTTTGTTCAGATATAACTTATTTGTTTATGAACCGATTTTAATTATTCTTTTTTTATTGGAAAGAGGGTACCTTAGGGGTGGTACCATATTAATTTGGTCAAGTTCTGAAGATATGATCAATGGCGAAATAACGTAAATCTCCAATTCTTATGACCAAATAATCGAAATTATAATAAATAAAATCTTTTATAAAAAAAAACCTTAAAACATTCATTTAAAAACCGCAAATTTCTATATTTATGAATTGAATTTTATTATCATTTTCTGATTCATTCGTCCGACGCATTCTCTTACGAGATGCATTTAATTTTTTTGAAGTCGCTTTTATTTTTATTTATTTTGATACACTATGTAACAAACAGTAGATAAATTAGTGGTGCCGATAGAGCAGTGGCTAAGGCACTTGACTTCCGCTCGAATTTACTAGGGATCGAATTTCGCCTTAGTAAAATTGTCATCTTTGTCAAAAATGCATGGCGCCTCACTAAATACAGAGGAAGGCAATAGGAAGTCGAGGCTGTGAAAAATTTCCCCCAGGAAAATTACAATGCAGAGAATACTCTCCCTGCAAGGCACGGCATCTAGTATAGCGTTTGATGAAGAAGTTAATTTATATTTACGAAATTTATTTGCATTCACCAAATTAATTTTTATTGACGTTATTAATTTCTAGTCGTTATATTTATATTTAAATAATTACATAGCCAAGATACAGAAGTATGATTCGAAACTAGATTACATATCACAAAATAACAAATAAAATAGTGATAACTTCTATATTCAAGATTTCGCCATAAATATATTTTTTTTCTCCCCTTCATGATGTCGAAATGATTTCCATTTTAGCCAGTCTACCATGAGCCTAACAATTAGTTAATAACTAATAAATAATAAAATATCCTAAACTTAAACTAATTCTAAAATTAAAGGAGACAATAAAAGAGTGTGTTTTCTGGTGGAAAATGAAATTTTTTTAAGATTCTAAAATATCACAGACGAAAATAACATAAATATCACACATCTAAATAATATAAAATATCACAGATTAGAATAAAATAAGTATCAGAGGTTCAAATAAAATATATAATGTTACAGATGCAAATGAATATCAAAGGTCGAAATAAATAAAATATCACTAGTGAGAAAAAAATAAATATCACAGGTTCAAATAAGATAATCGACAAATATCAAAGATAGAAAACCATTAAAACAGTTACACATAACAATAATTTTCTGTGATTATTTTTAAAATGCAGATTTTAGACTGGGAGGTAGTGCTATGATCTGAAAAATCTCAACATCAAATTTTTTCAGGAATTCATTATTTCCTTTAATATATCTCTAATATTATAGCGTAGTAAAAAATTATATAAATATACGAGGGGATCAGGTGCATGGTAAAGTCAAGCGTTGTATACAAATCACGCTAGATTTTTTTTAGCCAGTAAAAATGGAACCATTAGATGATGGTTACATCTGTTCTAAAAATACCTTAATTAATCTCCTTTCATTCTTCTTTATGAAATTGATTCATTTATGAATTATGAGAATTTTTTCAAATAAGCTGTCATTTATTTAACTTCATGTCTTATATTCAAAAATTCATAAAAAAAGAGAATAAAAAAAAAAAAACGAGGTAGAGTCAGTAAAGAATATTATAGAAAATATACTGAATCTAAGCAAAAATAAATTTCTTTAATAACAATTTTATAAAAGGGATTTTCAGACTAAATCCATATATATTTAAGACAAATTAAAAGCAAAGAGACAGCAGGAAAAACGAATATAAATTCAATCGAATAAACTTCCCAAGAAAATTTATCTTTTCCCTAAAACAATTTATTCGCTGTAAATTAATTAGGTAATACTTTATATTCAATTAAGTGTTTTTTCTTTTAATACTTCAATCATTGAAAATTGAATACTAATTTCGTTTAAGATAAATGTTTATATTAAATTTTTTTATCAATTTGATTTTGAAGTATTCATTTATTCGGGGCGTTTATTAAATTTATCAACATGAACGAAAAAACACGTTCTGTTTAAGATTTATTTGAACGAAATTAAAAGCCTTTGGAGTTGCGTTGAATGGCGGAGAGCCGTCTAATGTAATTACAATTAATGAATCGAGGCGGTGTTTATTAACATTTGCGCACGGAGGATCTTGGAGAGCAACAGGGGCCCCTTTTGGGGGCTGGATTCGACGTCGGCATTCGCCCGCAAAGAACGCCGATTGATTGCGCCTTTGTCTTCGGCCTTTGGCACGAAATTGCCTTCCAGTCTGAAGACGGATGGACAGTGAGTGCAGCTCACTCACTACGCTCTCGCTGTTCCAGCTCCAGCCTGCGGGGCAAAAATGCAGCCGTTGACAGCAATAAAAAAGAGGAAAAAATTGCCAATGTCTTAGCCGAGATTGAAGAGGCGTACAAGATGATGGCGTCAGGAATTAACCACGGTTCATCAACACAACAAGTTGAAGAAAAGAATTTGCTCGAGGAAACAGCCGCATCAACACTTCCTTGGCAAGATTAATAATGCCCTCTGAAATAAAAAAAGTCTCATGGGTCTTCTGCCAACCAATTTTTCAACCTTTGCACTCGCTCTTGTAATTATATATTTGGGAATTAAGTTAATTATTTTAGATATGTCTGGAATACTACCACTGTTAACCTAATGATTGCTTTTTGCTTTCACTTAATGGGAACATTACACTAATAAACAAAAATGTTTCCCCGTAAACCTAACAATGGATTCCAGTAGAATTTTATACGCTGATTATCATGCAATTTTTTGATTTTTTTAGAACACGTCAGAGTTTTGAGATATTATCGGTAGTAAATGATGAAAAAGGCCTTTTTGAGCTATATTCGAATCCCATTTTATATTAAACAGCAATATTTGAAATCAAAATATTTTGTTGGCGTAATAGAAAACAGCTTCCTCTTTGATTTTCAAATTACCAGTTGTTTTAGCTGAATTAGAACTCGAGTCATAACTAAAAAACTAAGACCTTATGTTTTTATCTATGTTCATTATCCTTTATAATTACGTAGTTTTAGTTTTTTAGTTATAACTCAAGTTCTAATTGAGCTAAAAACAAAATTTGAAAATCAAAGAGGAAGCTGTTTTCTATTACGTCAACAAAATATTTTGATTTCAAAAATTGCTGTTTAATATTTAATGAGACTCGAAAATAGGCTCAAAACTCTGACGTGTTGGAAAAAATCGGGAAATTACATTATAATCAACGTATAAAACTCTACTGGAATCCATTGTTAGGTTTACGGCAAGCTGTTTTCTATTACGCCAACAAAATATTTTGATTTCAAATATCGTTGTTTAATATTTAATGAGATTCGAAAATAGGTCAAAATGGCCTTTTTATTGATTTTGACCGATAATATCTCAAAACTCTGACGTGTTTGAAAAAAATCAAATAATTGCATGGTAATCAGCGTATAAAACTCCACTTGAATCGATGGTTAGGTTTACGGGGAGAAATTTTTGTTTAATTTTTGTCGAGCAGTGATTATTGATATTTGGAAAATGGTAAACACCAGAGCAATGAAATTTAACACTTGCTAGTGCAAGAATTTTGTCCTTCAATTTTTATGGGGATTTTGCTATCTATTCAAAAATATCAATTTTCCAATTCGCTTAGTATCAGGAATATATAAATTTTGTCCCACGCTATAAGACAACGTTTCAAATTGGTCAACTGGGAGAGACTTTATATTTCCAAGTGTCCGGAGAGACTGTTTCCCATTACTTAGAGCTGTTGTCAGAAAACTCAGCAAAACAAAACTAATTTTGCTGTTCAGCTCCACTAAAATGTGCCTCATAAGTTTAATGCAACAAAACTAGTTGTGTGTGCTTAAAATCACATGCAGAAGTGAAAACTTCTAGGGCGATCGTAATCGATTCGAAGTGATATATGACTCACTGAGAGAAAAAATTAGGCAAATATATAACATATTCTAAAAAATTGTCATTTTTTTTCTCGGCGCGTCATATATCACTTTAAATTGATTACAGTCGCCATGGAAGGCCTCAATACTGCCGTGTGGTCTTAAGCATACACAACTATTTTTTTACTTTATCCAATGCAAAGCATGGGTAAAGTATTGTAATCGCTCTCGGGGCAAGCGTGGCTTCAAAGGGTCCTCAGGTAAAGACTACGGAACCCATGGACTCAATTAAAGTCACAAATTGTAGTATTCAATTAGGTTGAATATTAGCACGTGACGGTTTTGCCAAAAATTACATGGGGTCTCTTCGAGAGGCAAAAAAGTGCGATTTTTTCATTTAGTGCGTGCGGATGGATGTATGGATGGATGTATGTATGGATGGATGTATGTATGTATGTTATCGCTTTTTTGGCCCACGATTTTTTCCACACCGTTGCACCGATTGAAATGAAATTGAAAACCTACCATTAGTTTAACAAAATGAAGCGCTGATTAGTTTTTGGTACATATCGGCCCACAAACATTAGTACTTTATTTCAGTACTTTTTTAGTTTTTTCTAAATATCTTGAAAATGACTTAACCAATTTTGATGAAATTTAATATCCTAATTAAGTACCTCGGGGACCACAAAAAAGGATAAATAAAGTTTTTAGTAAAATTATAATTTAAAGTACTTTACTCTAGAGTAAGAGAGTACTTTTTTAATTTTTTAAATTCTTTAAAATTTATTCATTTGAACCTTTTAATATAGCTCATTTAGCCTTGCTTAAATAAGAATGGATAGGCTTCTCTCTGTGAAATGCTAAAAATTTGGGAGGAAATTTTATAAGTAACCATAGCAACTGCGTTGTTTTCTTATCCCTTACCTTTGCAGAAGACATAGAGGAATCGACTTTAAACCAAAAATAGCGATTGATTCTCATCTAATACTTGAGGAATAACCATTCTATATTGGATTTTTGACGTTTCGGTTTTTATTGGTAACCATTGCTGAAGACTTGGAGGAATCGACTTAAAATCAAAAATAACGATCGATTCTCATCTAGTACTTGAGGAATAATCATTCTATATTGGATTTTTGACGTTTCGGTTTTTATTAGTAACCATTGCTGAAGACATAGAGAAATCGATTTTAAACCAAAAATAGCGATTGATTCTCATCTAGTACTTGAGGAATAATCATTCTATATTGGATTTTTGACGTTTCGGTTTTTATTAGTAACCATTGCTGAAGACATAGAGAAATCGACTTTAAACCAAAAATAGCGATTGATTCTCATCTAGTACTCTGAGGAATAATCATTCTATATTGGATTTTTGACGTTTCGGTTTTTATTGGTAACCATTGCTGAAGACATAGAGGAATCGACTTAAAATCAAAAATAGCCATCGATTCTCATCTAATACTTGAGGAATAACAATTCTACATTAGGTTTTTGACGTTTCGATTATTATTGGTAACCATTGCTGAAGACATGGAGGAATCGACTTAAAATCAAAAATAACGATCGATTCTTATCTAATACTAGAGGAATAACCTTATTGCATTTCATTTTTGATGTTTTGACTATTAATGGAAACCTCTACTGAAAATGTAGAAGAATCGACTTAAAATCAAAAAGACTAAATTCTTTTTTGGTAAACAACTCAAGCTTGAGTTGTTTGCCATAAAAGAATTTAGTCTTTTTGATTTTAAGTCGAATTTTCTACATTTTCAGTAGAGGTTTCCATTAATAGTCAAAACATCAAAAATGGAATTCAATAAGGTTATTCCTCTAGTATTAGATAAGAATCGATCGTTATTTTTGATTTTAAGTCGTTTCCTCCATGTCTTCAGCAATGGTTACCAATAATAATCGAAACGTCAAAACCTAATGTAGAATTGTTATTCCTCAAGTATTAGATGAGAATCGATGGCTATTTTTGATTTTAAGTCGATTCCTCTATGTCTTCAGCAATGGTTACCAATAAAAACCGAAACGTCAAAATCCAATATAGGATGGTTATTCCTCGACTCTTAAATGAGAATTATTTTTGAATTAATTTCAATATGAACTACAAATTGCAAGTGATATCTGATTAATAATAAAGGAACAAACATATTAATATTTCAAATGAATTTGGATAAAGTTTAGCAACGATCCGTTGCAGTTTATTTTTTATTTATTTAATCAACTTGGTTTTTCAATATTTTTTGATTAAATGTTCAGTTTAGCAGGTTGTGCGCCGCCACTGCTAATTAGAAAAATAGAAAATGAGCTCATGGGAAATGCCCTTCAAATTTTAAACATTATGAACAAGGACGCCTGTAGGGTAGGCTAGTACAATCCAGAGGCGTCGTCTGGTTGCATAAATACAGGCGGTCAGCTTTCCTAGCTTTACGTGCTTGGCTTTAGTTAAAAGAAATATAATATATTAATTTAGACTTTGAATTTAAGTAAAAAGATCGAATTTTATTTGCCGCCAGATTTGAATAAAATTAAATTTTTTTTCAACGTTTTGACTCACTACTGCCATCATCAAATCAGGTTTTGTGTGCAATTAACTCGTGTTCTGATTTGATTCTAAATATGCTTTTAGCCTGTACCATATATATGAAATAAATAAATAATTGTGTGCTGAATTTCAACCCACCATCTTCAACTGTTTAAGATCTGCCGATTTAACGATCTAATTGTATTTTTGTATCCAGAAGGAGTACTGAAACTAGAAAGTCGAATACAGCCAGGTAAATGGTTTTTCTCCACGTTTCAGAAATTTCTAATCATGAAAAAAATTGAAAGTTTTTGAATATACGGGTCAATCAGCTAGCTGCGCTCGCCGAGCCTACCGAGTAATATTGACTGACTAGAAATATAATCGAAATACATATAGGCTGCATAAATTATTCTAGAGAAAAACATGCTGTTTCTAAATATAAATGAAGTTTGAACAGACTTTTGTGGCGGTTGTTGTTGTAAATTTATAATGGAAAGTTACCTGCATACAGAAAAGCCTCACGTGTGTGTATGTGTGTGTATGTGTGCTAAAATGCGGGTTCTTTTAGTTAAACTCGATAATCAGTTGTTGCAGTAGTTGACTGTCCAGGGAGTTTTTATTGAGACTATTCAGACAACGATCCCTGGGGAACAAATTAAAATATATAATTGAATTGAAATGTGCAAAATTCAATGGACAAACTTTTCTAAACCAATAATTTGTCTTTCTAGCTAAACTAGTTAAATAAAATTCACTCTTCATTTGGAAAACAAATTGGATCTGTAAATTACGAATCCAATAGAGGCCTAATTCATTAAACATTTACCTACGAGTATATATAAATATAGTACATACGCAGCATTATTATTTTACAACTAGAACCTAAATAGTAATAATAACAATATATGTATAACATTTTAAGAAAAAGAGAAAACTTTTCCAAGACACGGTACTGTGGTCTGAATTTTTGGTAATTTTGTAATTTTTCGTTAACTAACAGTTTAAGCTAGAAAGTTGAATCTTAACACAAAAATCAGCTTGTATGGTAAATACTAATGTTTTATGTTTTAGCTCATTAGCTCGAATGGCTAAATATTTTCATATAAAGATCAAATTTTTGGCATTTTCAAAAGTAATTTCAAAAATTAGAAATCCGAAAATTAAATCGCTGTTTCATTTTAAAAATATATTTTGGAGCCAGAGAGAAATTTCTGCGACTTTATATTCTTGATTTATCCTGGAAATTAGCAATATACGACTGGGTATTTTTCAGTGAGAGTGTGTTTGTCTGAGTATAGCTAAAAAAAATTTACGTTCTAGCTCAAAAACGAACAAGTATTTCGAAATGGCATAAAATTTTTTTCATATTGATATTAAGAGCTGAATGGAATTTGACAGTATGGCGTATTCTACGGCTCTGTGTATTCCTGATTCAGTGTATGTAATTACTTTCACATTTATATTTAAAAAATATAATATAATATTCGCCTAGCTGTCTTACTTGCTAAATTAGTTAATTAAAATTTACTCTTTGATTGGATAATAAATTGGATATGTAAACTACAAATCTATCTAGTCGTATTTCATTAAATATTTTCCTATATAGATATATTCATTAATATATACATAGGATTGTTATTTTAGTTATATTTTACTTAATGAGAATGGGAGCTATTATGTTATAATAATTCAATAATTATATTATATCTCCATCCATTGATAAAACTTTTCAAACTAAATGAGGAAATTCTATTTAATCGCGTATAATTTTGCCAGGTGATAATCATAATAATATTAATAATAATAACGATCGATTTAATATTTTACAGATTCGCTAAGATAATTGCATTAAACCGAAAACGGCGAAGCTCGAATGTGTTTGCCGAAACGAAAGGGGTGGCAACAGCTGGTGCGATTAATGCAACGCGCATAACAATGGGCCTAAGGGTTGGAGGTGAAGACGGGGTAGAGGGCGCATCGGCACGACTCAATTAGCAAACCGGAAGGGCCGGAAGCGCTGCGAAAAGGGACTCAAGGGCGGAGACACCGCATAATCACCCCGCCGGTAAAAAAACGGATACAAAATCGTACAATAATCCGTTGGGGAATGTTAGTAGAAGAAACGAAACGATACGCGAGTAAAAGTCCATGAAAACGCCCTCGTAGGGAGGATTAGAGGGTAGAGATTAGAAAAATAAACATTCAACTGCTGCGTTAGAAAGGGTTCAAAGGGCTAGTCTCCCTTATATTTGGCTTATTATTTTTTAAGTTAATTTTTTTATAATGGAAATTTTATAAAGAGCAAGATTTTCATTTCAAAGACGTATTCAGTGATGGAGTGGTGTGGTGTACTATTAAAAAATATCAATCATAAAATATTAAATAAATCTTTGATTATATATTCTGAAAAATGATTGTTAATAATCTATGCCAGCGCATCTTAAACTTTTTTCATTCGCGACCCCATTTTGCCCGAAAAATTTTTTGAGGCCCCATATAATATTTATAATATTTTTTATCCAGAAAAATACACAACATACAATATGTCATGTCCTATGAAGTTGACAAATCAACTGTACATAGGACCGGATTAAAATCTTATCTATCTTATATTATATAGCATATATATCTATCTTATATATAACAATTAATAGTTATTTAATTTTATAAAGAATTACTATAAATGAAATATGGTGTACATAATTGGCACAAAATAGGCATTTTTTGGCAATTGACTTATTAATCTTAGGTAGGACAATTGAACTATGTCTAGTTCTGCCACTATGTTCATTATACATCATCTTACATACATCATAATAATAAACAACAGAGTTAACAATAAAAGATTCATCAATAGCCAAGACAGATTGTATCTTATTTTTTTTAATAAGTCCAGCCAGTATAGTGATAAGTTGTTTCGTTGCATTATCATATGCATATTATAGGTATAGATATATTATGGTATATATATACCATCATTTTTACTAGGAAATCAAAAATAAATTTATAATGAAGCAAATCTATATAAACATACCTATTACCATATGTGATTGCTAGTCTAAATAATCTATCGTGTTGTATAAATGTGTTCATATTGGTATATATATATATATATATATATATATATATATGTATGTATTCGAATTAGTAAGAAAAGAAATGAAGTGTTTTATAAATTTGATCAAGTGCCTGATAAAGCCCCAATAAATTGGCGAAACGTTGCAATTGGTCGCATGTTTTAACACAGTGTTTAAATGTTCCATTTTTCCTCTGATTTGTCACATCTAATTCTGATAATGGAACTGAATAACAATAATGATGCCTATTATATATTAATATTAATAATTTTACTTTTTATTAAAGCTACATAATTACAATTATTAAATCTAAATTATAATGAAATGGATCTGATTTTGTTTCTTATTAAATAAAGAATCAAACAAGAGTTCATCACCTTCAATATTTTTCAAATTTGATCTGTGTTTTGATTTTATATTCGTCAATGTCATGTCGGTTTACTTAAATAAAATTATCTAAAATATAAAATGGTAATTTTACAAATTATTGGAAAATAAATGACAGAAATACCTTGAATTCACTAAACTAAAATTTTTTCGTTGATTATTGTTTCATTGTCATTGTTGTCCGATGCTTTTCGACCCCAAAATTCATTTACGCGACCTAAAATGGGGTCTAGACCCATAGTTTAAGGAGTACTGCTCTATGCTATCCTTGGGTTTTTTTCTAATTTCGTATAGTTTGAAAATGAAATTAAATGGTAGGTAATGTAGATTTTTCGAAAACTTCACAGTAGATTTTCAGATTTCTTATTTTAGAGAAAAAAATTATCCAGGTCTAAATTGTTGTGTGTTTCCCAGTATCTACATATAAATCTCAATGTTTTAACGAATTTTATGACTTTATATTGGCCCACGGGTTGGACAGCCATGGTTTAAATCGAATGGGATCAAAGAAGGATATAAGGAATGAAAATTTATTTTTTAAAAGGGTCACGGATATATATGTTAATAATCCCAGACTATCCATTATCTATTGACATGTAAGAACGTGCAAAGATCTAAAAGACAAGTCCTGACAAGTTTTAGTCGAGGAGAGAAATTATCAATTAATTGTGATTGTTCTAGAAAACCCCAATTCCTTGTCTCCTTGTACTAGAATGATATAACTATAGACTTTCCTAGTGTCGTAGCATATAAATTAATTAAATAATAAATATTTTAGAAAATGAAAATATGCTAAGAAGAATTTTTAAATATTCGAAACTTAATTATTATTATTTTTTTTATATTATATAGTTGAGCTTATAATTTTGCTTTTAGTAAATTTTATTCTTGAAAAAAGCTTGACTTTTTGTACATAAAAATGTACATTCACATTCAAATTCACGCGAAAAAGGGAATAAATATATCACTACGTATAAATCTCGTTGTTTTAAGGAAGTTTATGATTTTAATTTGGGCAATACTCATTCCAGTGCTGGGCCTAAGCAGCCCGCGGGCCACGGGTTGGACAGGCCTGAACTAAACCACACAATAAAAACAGATTTCTTATGTCGTCCGGACTAAAGAGGTTGTACTTTTCTGGTGCTAAATCTTCTTGGATCAATTTCATATAATACATACAATGTACCAATGCGAAAAGAATGATTTTTCAGGTAATGTATTTGTGTATATGTGTCTGTCTATCTTGATGTCGATACCCATTTAAAAAAAGTTGTAGAAAGTTTGCCATGATGCCAAAATATGTATTTCCAAAAGAAAGAAACTAATTAGAAGAAGAAGGATAACATTGAGGACTCTAAACATCTGCGGAAGGCTAAATAAATTATTTAACAAAAGTAAAAGGAGTGTAGTTTCACAGTGAATGAAATAAAACTCAAAGAAGGTTTATACAAACTCAATATATTTCGGATTATTAGTCCATAAAAACAGTTTTTAATCTGTAAACTCGTCATGATGGACTAATAATACGAAATATATTGAGTTTGTATAAACCTCTTTGAAGTTTTATTTCATTCATTGTGAAACTACCTCCTTTACTTTATTAATTAATATCATGTTTCACCTCAAACCTACACCACTTTCCCTAAGTAAAAATAAATAAATTATATTAGACCGAGATATTAGTTACAGATTAGGTATTTATTAAAAATTTATAAATATAAAATATAACCGTGCGCTAGATAGATCACTTCTAAGGAATGAGATTTTGGAGTTTCCAGCTTCAGAACTTCTTCTTCTTGTAGTGCATCTCCTATCGGAGGTTTGCTATCATCATAGCGATCCGGACCTTGTTGACCGCAGCTCGGAACAGTTGTACATTGCTGCAATCAAACCAATCCCTTAGATTTTTAAGCCAGGACACGCGGGGCCTGCCAATGTTCCTCCTTCCATCAATCTTTCCCTGAACTATCAGTTGGAGAAATCTGTATTTCTGTCCTCTCATTATATGACCCAGGTATTGAAGCTTTCTCTTTTTTATGGTGTCAATGATCTCGCATTCCTTCTGCATCCGATTTAGGACCTCAACATTAGTGACCCTATCGGTCCAGGGAATACGCCATATTCTGCGGTAGCACCACATCTCAAAAGCCTGTAGTTTGTCCATGTGGTTTTTCTTTAGAGTCCATGCTTCGACTCCATACAAAAGCGTGGAAAAAACGTAACAACGCAGCATCCTCATCCTAAGTTCCATGTTGATATCTCGGTTAGTGAATAATTTTTTCATTTTTATAAATGTTGATCTTGCTATCTCTATTCTCGTCCTTATCTCTCTTGTTTGGTCACCCGATTGTTCTATCCAAGTTCCCAGATATTTATACGTCTGCACATTCTCTATCGTGGTGTTCGCTATCATTACGTTCCCATGGTTTAGATTTTGTGGAGACTTTGTAACAACCATCAACTTGGTCTTTTTTAAGTTAATTTTTAGACCGTATTCATCACATTGATCTTTTAATTTTTCTAAAAGGAGTTACGTGTCTTCAAGATTGCCCGTCAACAGGACAGTGTCATCCGCATACCTCATATTAATAATCACTTCCCCACCTAGAACGATCCCCACTGGTTCATCTTCCAAGGTTTCCCTAAAAATAGCCTCGCTGTAAAGGTTAAATAGAAGCGGCGACAGGATGCATCCCTGTCTCACACCACGATGATTCTCCATTTCCTCTGTTGATTGATTTTCCACCCTAGATTAGCAATGCCTCTCATACATTCGTTAGTTTCTTTCTTGACTGTGTCATGAATTTTAGGATCCTTAAGGAGTCTTGGGTCAATATAGTTGTTTAAACGTTTTGTTAACTTTTTCATCTTCACATTGAGCTTAGCTATAACTGGGTTGTGATCGGAATAAATGTCAGCACCTGGATAGGCTTTTGTAGCTTTAATTGAGTTCTTATAGCGGTTGTTAATGAGGATGTAGTCTATTTGATTTCTAACTGTATTTCCCGGACTATCAATAGGAGATTTCCATGTATACAATCTACGATCAGGTAGTTTGAAAAAGGTATTCGTTACCATAAGGTCTCGAACTTGGCAGAACTCTATGAGTCGATCACCTCTGTTATTTCTTTCTCCCAGACCAAAACTCCCTGTGTGTGTCCATGTGGTTTTTCTTTAGAGTCCATGCTTCGACTCCATACAAAAGCGTGAAAAAAACGTAACAACGCAGCATCCTCATCCTAAGTTCCATGTTGATATCTCGGTTAGTGAATAATTTTTTCATTTTTATAAATGTTGATCTTGCTATCTCTATTCTCGTCCTTATCTCTCTTGTTTGGTCCCCCGATTGTTCTATCCAAGTTCCCAGATATTTATACGTCTGTCCCTGTGTGTGTTTCGACCTTGACTTTGCCTACTTTGGCGTTGAAATCTCCCATTATTACTGTGATATCATTACTCTTTATCCTTCTAAGAATATCGTCAAGCTCAGTATAAAATTCCTCAACTTCAACGTCCTTTTTATCCGCTGTTGGTGCATATACCTGTATTACGTTCATATTTCCAGTATGCGTTTTCAGTTGAAGCATCATGACTCTGTCTGAGCAAGGTGTAAAATTCAACACTGAACCTGTAAATTTTTTGTACACAATCACTCCAACTCCATACAAATGTCTTGGGTCATTATTCCCTGAGTAATAGAATGTCCCATTGCTCGTTGTACAGCTGCCACTCCCCGGCCATCTGACATCACTAACTCCCAAAAAATCCACATTCAGCCTCGACATTTCTTTCACAATGTTGTCCAGCCTTCCCGGTGCAAAAACACTTCTTGCATTCCACGTTCCGATCTTCATATTCTCTGCTGATGCTTTCATAGACTTGTTCGCCACTGTTCCCCCCGGAGATCCGATTGGGGAACTATTAACTCCGGAATATTTCGCTTTGAACCTTGCCATGATCGCCATGTACGATTGTAGCTTCAGAACTCACAGTTGAAAAATGCAGGAATTCTAAAAAATCAAATCCTTTTATGAAGAGCTCTCTAATAGTTTTAGCCGAGAGGTGATTCGCGATTGTAAGTAGGTGTACACCTCTTTGGAAGTATTTTGGAAGTACTTGGAAATATTTGGAAGTACTTGGAAATATTTGAAAGTACTTGGGAATGTTCGGAACTACTTGGAAATATTTGTAAGTACTTGGAAATATTTGGAATTACTTGGAAATATTTGGAAGTACTTGGAAATATTTAGAATTACTTGGAAATATTTGGAATTACTTGGAAATATTTGAAATACTTGGAAATATTTGGAAGTACTTGGAAATATTTGGAAGTACAAGTGGAAGTAGGTGTACAGCATATTAGGTCGCGGTTCATCCCTCGGTTTTAGCTAATAAGTTGAAATACGGCACTCAATTTCCAAAATTATTGTTTGCTTATTCGTGTTACAAATGTCCAAAAAGTGAAGAAAAAATTTTCAATTATGAATTTTCTTGAAATCAGGCATCAAACAGAGGACAACCTCATTGATTTATCCTCATGATTTTTCTGTTATGCATATATGTGTCCTCTCTACAATAAATAAAATAAGGTAATGACATTAATAATCAAATAAACTGATGTGGCCACCCACATAACTTTACTATACACGTTCCCCTCTTAAATTTAGTATTTTGGTCCCCTAAAGAAATAATGTCTCTCTTTTTTATTATAGGAACCTTTCAAAGAAAATTTTAGCCTGTATATTTTTAAGGAAGTCACATTAATATTTTTTTTAACTAATCCATTCATGCAACAAAGTGCTCATTAAGATTAGAGAAATAAAAATAATGTACTAAATGAAAGTGTAAGTAAAAGTGGAAAAAAAATGAAGAGAAAAGTAAAAGAGAAGAAAATGGGCGAGAATAGTAAGGGCTAGGATAAAAATAAAAGGATTCGGTCGTTGTTTTGTGATACATCCACACACCAACTCAGAAATAAAGACGAACGTATAATAGAGATGTCCTAAAAGAATTTGATAAGAATAAACTAAACACAAAAAAGTATTGGAGAAAAACGCATTCTGAATCTATCAAATTTATTAGAAGCTTATTTTTAGAATCTAGGAAGGACTACCAAAAAGTAATTTATTATCAGGGTTCAAGTTTTGATCTACTGTACATACCGTATTAATTCGTCTTGTTTTATTTAATAAGTACCTACTATTTAAATCAAATTTTTCTGGTTAAATTTATTTTTTGCCATATACTTGAAAAATATTAAGTTATTTTTTTTTAATGGTATTGATGAGAGTAAGAGATACACCAAAAAGGTGCATCCTCTAAAGGCCTGGGTTGGCCCCTCATCGTGAAAAGAAGAAGAAGGGGGGGATTTTATGGGCTGGCTAGGAGTCGAAGTTGTTACGGGTTATGCTAAATACACTTAGAAAGAAAAAATTAATTAATTGAAATTTTGGAAATAGCGAAATGAACGGTTTCAAGTCTCAGCAGGTTTTCTATTTTTCGGTCATTCTACGATTTAGACTTGGAAGATGAAACTCGGCAGATGTGTGAAGCTGATTAATACAAACTTGTTTCCAAATTTTAATTGAATAGCTACAATCAATCATTTAATAGCTTATGAATTTCTACTTTTTTTTTTAATTAAAGGAATGAAGTTAGAAGAACCAAATAGGTTTTGGTTCGTTTTTAGAAAATATAAAAGTTTTAGTTCCAGAAATAACTTTCTAAGATTTCCATTTTTGAGCCCTTATCAGGATCCACAAAATTTCATAGAAATCCAGCCTCTCTCTCTAGTAGTCAGATGTCGATTTTCAATAAATCCTGAAAACTGTTTATTTACCTATATGATCTACAGACTAAGTGTGTAGAATTTTCGTAGCTAGGACCTAGAATTTGCTTTATCAAATTTTTGGTTTGGAATATATACTTTTAGAAACTCGAACGAACTTTCTCAGTATACACTGTTCGTGAGTCAACAATAGCACACACATAAACCATATATAAATCATACTTTGCCTACCGAGTGTATCGAATAATATCCCCAAATAAATTGATTCAAAATGAGGAAAAAAAATTTTCTTTAAATATTTGCCTAGAATCAACCTGATTTTTCATCTTTTATTACAAGTATCGAGTTCTCTAACCGCTTGGACGCCTAGCGCATATGTAAATCAATGCTCTACACAATATATATATATATATATATATATATATATATATATATATAATCAAGAATTGTTTAGGTATCCCTCCCTCTATGTGTTACAATACTGTTTAAATAAAATTGTTTGAACAGGAGTGATTGTTATTGGGAGTCTTGTTTGCTGTTTTAATTCGATAACCTATGATTGGATATTCAATTAAAATTAAAAAAATATATCTTTATTTTTTTAATAAATATTCCTAAATCAGTGAAAAAATCTCAATCCTGGGTTTTTGTTTATTTTACTCATTTATCTGGAATTTTCATTAGCCGACTTTATCATAGAATATAAAACATTTACTATATTGTTGGAATGAATCTATAAAAACTCCTGAAAAATATTTCGAATAATAAACAACATTGTCAACAACAATGTGTTTTAATAAACAATGTGTTTTAATAAAATTCAACTTTTTTAATTTTCAAGGTAGAACTGAAAAGATCAAACTAATCTGCGCCCATATTGCAACACACACACAGATCTATCAGGGGTGCCCCAGGGGAGGGGCGGTTAAGACGCAGAGTTAGAATTTCTGGGGGGGGGGGGGGTTGAAAATTGTTGCATTTTAGCATTATATGCTAAAAATAAAAACGGTCAAGTCTTATAACTTCAACAAAAGGTAATAAAAAAACCATTCTAATTATTTAGAAGCGAATAAAATGGGGGTAATTTTCTTGAAACTGGGAGGGGGAGTACTTTTCATGAAACTGGGGGAATGAGTAATGAATATAAGGGGAGAAGGGCACCCCTGGATATATATATATATATATAAGATTTTCAAACGTTTGCCAAAACACAACGGATTATGATATTTTTAAAATTGTATCATTTAATTCTTAACGGCTTTTCTGCATGTTCGTTGTTCAAAGTACCGGTCTCAAGTATCATTGAAGTAAAAAAACATATACTGAGGTTCAGGGCAGAGTCGGGAAATTTGGCCATCTTTGTGCAACTATTAATTGGCAGCTCCTGTTCAATCAAGAAAATGAAAATGAGAAAATTAATAGTTATACTTAAGTGTACAATATTAAAAAATGTTTACCAGAAAAGTGAGGCATTCATTTTTTAGAAATTTTAAAATTTTGAATTCTCTGAAAATTTTCTCGCACTACAGCATCAAAACTTGCAATCGTTTCCATAGCAAAAATTTGCATTATTGTGTTGATACAAATTATCAGATGAACCTATATTGTTAAAAACTGACGCCATAATTACTGAATTATGGATATAATTAGCTGAATTACACTGTACAAATTTTATCTTTATAATTCTTGAAGACGATTACTATAATGGTCCACTCTTTCCTCTTATTTCGTTTTATTGGATTTCATTTCATGGTATATAGGTATAATTATAAATAGTTTTTAAGGAATTTGGTGTTGGTACTTGGTGAAACATTTTTTAAAATTATTGGATAAAAATACTTGGTAGGTTTCACATTAAGATATAAAAAAATAAAACGAACCTATTTTCGGAGAATCTTTAATCTCGATATATATATTTTTCGGGTGACTAACCCATCTTCAGGAGAAACAGAAAGTAACTGTATATATCGAGATTAAAGATTCTCCAAAAATAAATTCGTTTTATTTTTTTATATCTTAATGTGAAACCTACCAAGTATTTTTATCCAATAATTATAATTATAAATTTTGATTCTTATTTCAATTGTTTATTAATAATTACAAATTTAGACAGAAAGAAAAATAAATCAACCAGTATGAAACGAAGGTGGAATATAAGCAAATTATTTTTATCGTATTAAGAAAAATGTGTTTAAAAACTTCCAGTCGCTGTTTGAAATATATATGTTGCAGTAAAAACCCGTTGTTTAGTAAAAACGGGTTCTTACTAGCTAAAACGCGTTTCATTGAATACCTTTGTGGCAAATCGAATTTACTGATGTTGGTTGAGTTTGGTCCAAATGTCTAGAATCTTCATTTTTGACCTTCCGTCTAATTTTTAGTGTTTATTTTCAAAAAATTTTAAACGAAAATGTCAAAAATTCTATCCTCTACAACTAATGAGGATGTCATTTTTGACATTTTCGTTTACAAAATGAGGCGGGAGGTCAAAAATGAAGATTCTAGACCTTTGGACCAAACTCAACCAACATTAGTAAATTCTAGTCGCTACAAAGGTATTTAGTGAAACGCGTTTTAGCTAGTAAGAACCCGTTTTTACTAAAATATTACGAGTAGTTACAATGCTTTGACAAACAGAGAGTCCCTGACATTGTAGCGACATTAATATTTTACTTTTGTAAGGTAGTCTAAATAACAATATAGAATATATAAATTTGAACAAAACCTTTGGCTTTCCAATCCACGCTAATACACTAACCTACACTTTGAACTCAAATGAGTTTGAATGATCTTTTGAAGTTATTAGATATAATAGTGTGTAAATGAAAGTGCAGATGAATGCCTTTGGTTGTAGTGAACGGAATGGGTGAGAAATTTATTAGTTTGAAAGGGACGTAGTAAACAAACAAGTATTCAATTGAGTTGGTGAATTAATTAATTCTGAATGTATATATACGTTTCTGTTTATGAAATCAAAATCATAAAGAGAAATTCTTTGAAGTAATTGGATTCAGATAGCATTTATTTTATTTATTAATTTTTTCATTCTAATAAATTAACATACAGATTTAATTAGTGCGATAAACGAAAAACTATGTCATCTTTGGTGGAACACAACATGTACAAGAAAAAGTGGTTCTGTTTTATGCTTGGTCACATTTACAAGAAAATATTTCAACTATTTAGGCATTCTACAGATAAAGAGACTCTAGATTTTGGCCTCTGTCCAGGTTTAAGAAAACATTTGGGGAAAGTATATTTTCTTTTTTATAATACATGCTGCAGCGCCCGCCTTCGGCGGGGCTCCTCCTAGCCAAAGACCTTTACCACCTGGACCCCGATCTCCTTGCCTTTAATCCCCCTCCATTCCACCGACCCTATAAATGCCCTCTGGACTCTTTCCAGCCCCCCCCCCCCCCCCCAACTCTGATCAACCTCTGAACATTACCAGCCCGAGAGTAGGATTAATTCATTTTCTATTGATTTATGTACTTTCTATTGATAGTTATAATCAATCATAAGTTTTAAGGAAAATTACTTTTATTTCGAAATTACATGTAGAGATGGGTCCCATTGTGATCCCCATGAAATAAACTTAAACTGTATATCACTAAAGTCGTTGGTATAAACTTTTATTGTGATAGAGAAAAAAGAAAAGCCAATTTTCTTATCGGTTTTTGGGGAAATCAAAATTTAAAACATTAATTAATAGGTTGTCCCAAAGAATAATAGATGGCCATTTTTAGCTCATTTTCCAAACTCAAGCACGTAACCAGGAGAAGTGTTGGAACATTTGTAGCCATTAGGGAGGCCAAGAAGCAGACAAGGGCCCGGGGCAGAACGGACAACATGAGAGAATTATTTACATGTAAATAAGAAATTAGAATTACTAGTATATCAAACCAGTCTTAGAACTCTTCAATTTATGATGATAAATTTATTTATTAAGATCATGTCGTTAAGGGAAGAACGAGAGTTGTACAGTTTGGAGATCTTATTAACGCATCTGGCCTTTTGTGCAAGAGAAAAATAGAACAATAAATATATTTTCAAACGAAAGATTACAAATCTCGTTCCTACTGTTAATTAAATTATTTATAAAATAATTTCAAACCATTATTTTTATTGTAATTGAATGCATTGTTATGATTACTACATCACTGATCCATATACGTAAATGCGTCCATTGATATTCATTTAAGCATCAAATAATCAAATATCCATTGATGAGCTTTCCTAAAGTCGTAAATATTTTGAAATACATTAAAATATTGAGAACTAACGGATATGCCATAGGTCCGGGGTTTTGAATTAACTGTGAGTGGTTGGTAAGGTTTGGATGATGAGATGGAGGGGACGAAGGACGAGAGACGAGGGGTTGTTTATGAGCTCAGGTCATAATGCATTTTGCTAATGAGTATGGTCTGCGGAAAACTTAGTCATATATATTTAAAACGAAAGAGAGACTGTTATCCTTAATATGATAATCACTTAACATTTAAAACTAAACTCAAAAATCCATTGTTTATATACCCTTGTTTCAGATCTTTTAATTGGATTTTCTTTAATTTAAACTTGGAGAGAAAATTAAAATGAAACATTCTGTTTAAGAATTAGGAAAAATATCGGATAAAATATAGGTCCAAAATAGTGAAAAAATAATAAGCGAGTCGGACCGCATACCAAGGGTTCCTTACCTTATAATTCCCAAAATATTTGAGATATCAAATTCCTTCTTATTTGTTGTTGATGAGAATTGAATGAGTGAATATATGAAATTTTTTCCTATCTAACATATTTATGAGCTACAATGTTCTGACAGGCAGACAGATATTCTACTGACACTAAGGGCCGGTTGTATGTCGCAAAGTAAATTCTTTTTACCATTAACCCAGGGTAGGTGGTAAATGGAGGGATTGACCATCCCAGTCCCTCCATCTACCCTGGGTTAATGGTAAAAAGCATTTACTTTGCGACATACAACCGGCCCTAATAGGGTTCGGTATTATTTTTTAAGTAGAACCCTAAAAATGATGCGGCACTTTTAGAAACTCAGGCAGGAATAGGCATGATTGATTTGATTGCCATAAAGGAATATGGACTTTTAATTTTTTTTAATTTGTTTTTGTTTTTTACTTATTTTGTATGTAACATAAAGATGTTACAGAGAACTGAATTGCTTACCGCTTATTCTTTTTTGAAAAATAAGTGAAGTCTAGGGAGTTGGCAATTTTTAAAAACAATAAATGTAGATACATCATTTAAAAAAGATTCACTTGCATGATTTAATATCAAAATAGAATGATTGGATGTTTTTTCACATTTCAGATATTAACTGAACGTTTTTGCACATTTTGACGTTTCAACAACACATTTTTCAGTTTTTTTGCTGCACGAAATCGGGTCTCTAATGATAAGTTATAATTATATGGGAAGTTTAATATTGCAATCTTGAAGTCTTGTATGCTTAAATTTATTTTCTAAAAATTATTAAAAAAAAATAATAATAATATTAAGTAACTATACTCGAAAAAAATCGGGTGTCCCTTTCTTAAAACTTCTCAAAACGTTAAAATTCAGGATTTCATAATTTGTAGCTTGATTTGATCGAAAAATTGGTTAACATTAAACACCAGCGGCGTGCGGTCCATGGATGCTATGGATGCGACGCATCACTAAAGTTTCAAACATTTAGGGTATTTTCATAAATATCGTCTTCAAAATGTCAGGAGGATCTTTAAATTTTCAAATTATTATACGTATTTTCAAATATTTCTATAAAGAACATTTTTTGTTTTGAAAATTATATTGGTTCTCAAAATGAAATAAAATTGTTGCATAGTTTCAAGGGGCAATTAAAATGAATGATTTTTCCGAAAAGGGGTGCCGATAGAAGGTTTAAAGTCTCTGCCTGGTAGATATATCTTCCAGTTCAAGCATGTGAAAGACAAGTCGAGACGAGTTTTGATCGAATATAAATTGTTCTCGCTGAGGAACTATTAAATCAGCAATAGTACAAAAAAGAAAGAAATAAAGATGATTCGAGAATCTTTAGACTAATCCATTTCAAAGAACTCTCAATTTATAAGATCGGAAATAACCATAGACAAGTAATAGATATAGAATTAGGAAAATTAAGATTTTATTTTAGGACAGGATGATTCATTGTGGAAGAGGGGCGATTCCCATCTCAGGGACTGTGGAATTTAAGTCACAAGATTTAATTTCTGACTCCTACCCTTACTCACACAAAGAAGTATTCGTTTGGGGTGAAGGTCTAAAAATATATTTTTTATAAATCTCATGTTAAATTCGAAAAATAACGAAAATGATGCCGTATTCGATGAAATTTACAAAAAAAAAAAAGCGAAGATTAAAATAAAATTTCAAAAAATGAAGGATACTTTTTTGGACACCATCCCCTGGTTGAAAAGTCATCAACCGCCACTGTTACACAGACATAGAGAGACTTTTCCTAAAAAATATTTTGAAATCGGAAGTTCGATAAACTTGAAAATCTTCAAAAATTTATTAAACAAGTTTTCTATTTCTTAATAAAGAATTACTTTATTTGTTAAGAAACGAAACTTAGATAAAAGTTTAAATTTATGGAAAAACAAAGAATTATTCTTAATACAATAATCGCTAACAATTTAAACTAAACTCAAAAATCCATTGTTTATCTACTCTTGCTTCCAATATTTTAATTGGATTTTCTTTAATTTAAACTTGGAGAGAAAATTAGAAAGAAACATTATGTCTAAACGATTGTATTTCCGTTTCTTTTGCCCATTGATTCCGCGTAAAGAATACAAACCCTATTATTTGAGCCGACATGTAAATACACAAAGGAGTTGCTAAAGAGTAGCACCGCTATAGTCTGAAGCGCACCCGGGATAAAATTAATATTGTCGGTTGGTTTCTGGAAATAAATCTTCTTAAGTAAAACGTAAATTAAAATATTGTGATTTATCTTCGGTATACATATAAAAAAAAGAAAGAAAAAAAAAGCGGAATTTGTTTATTTCCGCTGAGCACGTCTTCTCAGCCATCTGAATCTGCAAGACGGTTTCGGTCGTATTCGAATGGATTATCTGAAACAGACACGCAGCATTTGCTATGGAAAAGCATTTTACTCAAATCACGCCTGAAGCGTTTTATTTCGTACATAACTTGTTGAGCCATTGAGCCTATGCCCTTTTGCTCCACCTCCTCGCGCGTATTTCGACTTGAGGGCCCGCTCACCCCGGCGGGTATAAGGGGCTGCCAGCCCTCAGAATTTATGGCCCTAGCTATATCATGGCATATACGCTAAATGTATACACGAGCGCTGTTATATTTCTAATAAGTGTGGAAAATATTAGCAGAATTGGGCAAACGCGCTCTAATGTTTATTACTCTTCTAGTCCTTCCCTCTGACAGCGACAAGTGCCATGCGGTAAATCTCGGGGGGTACGATTAAATTATTGTTCTCGTACTTTCATAATAATTAATTTTATTACACTATATGTTTCCCGAAAATTAGTTTCGAATTTGTGCTTTTATTTTAAACGCCTAAATGAAAATATTTCTGGGCTTTATAAATATATGGTTCCATGGGAATATTCAAGAAATAATCTAATGACTTAACATTAAATACACTTTGTAAAATTAAATTAAACGAGTTATGTATCTATATGTATATGATAATATTTGAAATACTATTTTAAATGCAAAATATATTTTATCTATGTATAATATTTAGATAATATTTGAATATTTCAAAGGCTATGTTTCGGGTTAATCAAACATTTCATAATTTTACTTCTGTTGCTAATTCAATTGCCAAAAGACATTAAATCTTATTTAGTAAACATTCCATTCAACGTTTTAACATTAATTTCTATATAAGAATGATGTCTGGCTGGTAAAGTCAGACTTATAAAAGGGTCAGAGAAAATTTTGAAATTTCAGATGCCCTGAGAAATTAAAGCTCACCTGTGAAAGCTGAAGATTCGCTCAAAAGAGCTACTGGACTTTAACTCAGTGATAGGATGCATTCATTTACAAATACAATACATCAATTTCAATTGTATTTGAGAGTTTGTAAATGGTTAAGCAAATCAAAATAATTTCCACCTTGAATTTCGTAAATTATTTTTTAGTAATTTATATTTAAGTCAAAGATATTAACAAAATCCATTTATCTCATAAAAATAAGAAATTCATTAAATTTCGGAAACTGAGAGAAAATAGAGCAAACAATAACTATATTTTTGAAAAAACAATTATAATAATTAGATTCACGTAATACAATAAATAATTAAAAATTTATAAAGGGTTGGAATTAGTGGTGTTTCACAAAATAAAAATTGAAATAAAGTTTGATTTTAATGGATACTCTATATATATTTCGGGTTTTGAGCCCATCATCAGGAGTTTATACAAAAGACTGTCTTTTGTATAAACTCCTGATGATTATATTTATGTTCTACTAGGTATAGGTAGAGTGAGGTTAATTTATCAAACTAATGAAAAAAAAGATACAATATTTATATACAACTTGTAGAAAATAAATTAAATTAAATTAAATGACTAAAATATAAAAAAAAAAAACTTGAGCGCCTTGATTCTCGATGGAAATGTAATTTCTTATGCAGTCTTTAAACGATATATGTGAATATAAAGACGGAGGAAGCAGTGAGTGTATAAGAAGGAGATAAAAGCATACCCATTTTCATATATATTTTATGAAACATATATTATAACTATAACTACTGTAGTTAATTCATATTTATGAAATTTATTTGCATTCACCATATTAATTTGTATTAACGTTATTAATTTCTAGTCATTATATTCATATTTAGTATTATAATTACACAGCCAAAATACATCATTTTCATTCGTCACCAAATTCCACATAATGTTAGTATTAAAATCTACAATATTAACAATTGGATTGTGGCAACTAAAAATAGGATACGAAATATTACAGATTAATTTTATCGAGGTTTTCTGCATTAATTGCGTCAATTACTGTACTTACTTTGGATTTAGAATTATCTCTATTGTTAATTATATCGAGTGAAAAACTTTTTTAAACGAATAAAAATTCAATATCGTGGAAGTCTTCATGCTCATATTTTATTGTGACTTGAGAATGCTCCTGAACTGCACTAAGCGTAAATCAACAACATGCAATATTTCATTAATTGAATCTTTAATTTCAGAATCTATGTTAGAAGTAAGAAGCATCGGAAAATATTAAACTTCAAACACACGTTTTCTTGTTATAAAAAAGTTGAAAGCAACCGTAAACTAAGTTGAGCGAATATATTCAAATACATTAAAAAAATTCTATAAGCAGAGAGTGATGTTGATTTTCACTGATTCTTCAAAGAGAACACCATAACACACTAATATAATTCTGACTTTATGAGTAGGTACTTTTAGATGTTTCCGGTACTCCAGTAGGCAGCATGTAAACCCCACAATCTTAAGGTGGTGAGTTCGAGCCTCACCAGGTGCTCTTTTTCTTCGGTTTTTGCTCTCACACACGATTGCCATGCTAAAGTTTTTAAGAAATTTGTTCTTGGTCAGTTTCATAATACGAAAAACAAAGTCGATTCTTGGATTATTATTTTGTATTATATTGTACTTCGTTTCTTAAAAAATCGTTACTTGCCCATCCCTGTCCTGTGTTCACTCGTCTATGATAAATAAAAGTATTGTGATCGTCCCGAAAATTCCAGGTATTCCACTGAGAATGTTCCAATTGTCTAGCAATAAGACCATTTTCGTAAAATTACTCTGTGTGTGTGCCTGTGGAAACGATATCTCATAAACGATAAATTCCAGAGTAATGAAATTTGAGTTATCGTAAAAGAGGTATTGGGTATATGAACCACTGGATGAACCTAATTTCATTTATATTTAACATATATAGTAATTAGTGAATCATTTCTTCAATTTCAAGATTAAGAAGGAGATTTAGAATTATAATAATCGTAAAAATATAAGAAAATAAAGTAGTAGTTAAATAAAAAATTATTAATTAACTTAACCTTAAGTGTAAATAAAAATTATATAATATTCCCACTAGTTTTTGAGCTAGCTCGTCCACAAATTTGGTAACGCACTGACTAACTAACTAACTAACTAACTATAGTTATAACTAACAGACATTTGGACAAAACAATTATTATCTCGAAAAATATAATTTTTTTGATGTTCACTTATTAGAGCTTTTTTGTAGAGCAAAATGCCCTGGTTTCACTCAATTTTTTTAATCAAAATAGTTTCAGCCGTTTTTTAGATATTTCGAGAAAAAAAAGGAAAAAAACACTTTTTTCATGCACGATTACAATACTTGACCATACCCTGTATTGTAAAGTAAAAATTCCTAGATTAAATGATTTCCAACCCTGAATACAAAAATTTACACTTCAAGATCTAGTTTATTGTTCGGAAAAAAATGTTGGTACGATTGGGAAATAAGACATACCCCTAGGAGAGCATAAATATGCGCAGAATAGTCAGAAAATGTTGAATACTTCTAAAACTAAGATATGAAGTTACACTTCAAATAATCTTACCTTTATTTTAGATTAAGCTTGGATAAATGAATTGAGCCACGATTGAAGAATAACTAAAAAGTCACTTACCTGTAAAAGAAAAAGAAAAAATTGTCATTAAAAATACAGTTTCATAAATTAATTAGAAATTAGAACATTTTTATTTATATATTGTAACTTATATATATATATATATTTAGGTTATTGGAAATTCCAGTGAAATTTTCCTTATTCTAAATTCTTTGTATTTATTTTTATGAATGAGTGTGTCATAACTCATAACGTTGCACATTTAGTCTCGTTTTCTCCACTTCCAGTTAAGCTAGTGATTACTTTTACAGCCACTTTGATCAACTAATAACACTAAATTTAGAAATAAGATTTGCTACAATCTGACAATTGTTTTGTTTTCATCCAATGCGCCCACGGATATAACGTGGCTCATGATCTGGTATTATGTGGCAAAAATTTTGATCTTTATTCAATTCAAGATTCTGATTTAAATGATGTTTCGAAACAAAATTTCTTAACGTAGAATACAAATATTTCAAATACATTCACTATTACTACCGGTATGTAGATGATATTATTTTACTCTGGACAGGTACAAAGCGCGTTCTGGGTGAATTTATCAACAATATAAATTCTATCCATGACAAAATTAAATTTACCAGCGAAATCGAAAAAGATAAAACACTAAATTATTTAGATGTAGAAATCAAAATTTCAAATAAAAAACATACTTTTGGAATATTTAGGAAACCCACGACCACAGACACAGCTATAAATAATAATTCCTGCAGACCTATCACACACAAATTAGCAGGATTCCACTTAATGATTCATAGATTAACCAACATCCCTTTAGATAAAACAAATTTCAATAAAGAATTAGAAATAATAAAACAAATAGCTACTAAAAACGGTTATGAGGAAACTCTTATTGACAAACTATTAAAAAAGAAAATTGAAAAGTCAACTCTGAATCTGATTTATTCCCAAATGTCCGAGCCAGAATCAAAACCAAAATTAATAATCCCATACTATGGAAAAATTTCGGAAACTTTAAAATTAAAATTCAAAACTTTAGTATATCAAAATATTTTCAAATCCTCTAGAACATTGGGATCTGATATTAGCAATAATAAGAAAGACAAAATTCAAAAAATGGACAAAAAAGGTGTCTATTCCATAACATGTGGAGAATGTGATTCGACCTATATAGGAAAAACAGAACGAAATTTAAACACACGCATTTCGGAACACAAAAGGGTTTTTAAAGGGGGTTAGGGGCATAGTGCATTTGCAGACCATTTAATCTCCGAGAAACATTGTTTTCCAGATGAATCAAATATTAAATTAATTAGATCAGAATTAGATCCTTTAAAAATTAGTATTTTGGAATCGTTAGAAATTTTAAAATCATAAAATAATTCACCAAAAAAATTCTTAAATCGGAAAATAGAAATTCCCGAAAGCTTTATTTTAGAAATAGCTAAAATATAAACTTCACATACGCCACCTACAGCCAAAATAATAAAACAAGTTTAAAATTCAATTCTTAACTTGCCCACACTGTATATTTTTTTAACCTAACCACATGAAAGATTTTAACCTTTCATTCATAAATTAATTCCCGTGAATACATTGTAATAGATTGATGAAGAGGGCAAAGCCTTCGAAACTATACTCTCGTTATAAATAAATAAAATTTATAATTCCAGCAGAAGACACACTCTTTTATTGTCTCCTTCAAACAATAAACAATTTGACAAATAGGGCGATGAGGGGATCTCTTCTTAATTTTTACACTTTCAGCAGAAGAACATAAAGAGCGGAAGGCGTATGATTATTTTATTGTAAATACAAAAAAAATGTGAAATGTGAGTCAGGATTAATCCTGGCTCTCTCAGCCACCCGCTCTGAATCTGAATTTATTTGTTCTCAAGCTGAAAGTGTGAAATTTGTTGATGAATTTGTGTAATAATCATTTTATTTTTGTAAGAGGCGGCCCGCTCCTCGGAGGCCCAATAAACAAAATAAATGAATATAATGTATAATTATTATATTTTTATTATATAAAGTCTATAATACTGAAAGGGATGGTTTATCTTTTTTTTTTTTTTTCTTTTTTTCAACACCATTTGTCAATATTTTTTGCTTAAGGTTTCACAAATGCAACAATTCAAGAAGTCTTCGAAACTTGGAATATTAGTCATTAAAAGCATAATACACACACTGTTTAAATTTAACACATCAAACACATCAAACACGAAAAAATTGCGATTAAAAATGAGATTTTTTTACAAATGCTAGATAGGGAAAGGGTGGGGAAATGATCATTATTTTATTTTTTTTCATTGAAGAACTTTCACCATCTTGATGAAAAACTAGTATTTGTTAGAATATTTATTTGGAGTAACTTAAAAAAAAATGAAATTATTTACCCCGTAGTTTTGATAAAAAAAAAAAAACATATTTGGGCGATTATTTTTAGTGGAGGGAATAAAATAGCAATGGCTTGGAAACGATCCATTCATAAATAGAATATAATAGCGTAAAAAGTACAGCCAGGTTAAAAAAAACATAACCTAAAATTTTAACACCGTTCATATTTATAGAGAGGCTAAAACTTTTTGTGTGGATTATCGCGAAAGAACCTCCTTAAATGCTCAATTTAGCAGGTTGGTCGAGTACAATACAAGTTGAGCGCTCGCCCAACCCACCCTTGGCGCCGCCACTGCTTATTAGAAAAATAGGAAATTAGCTCATGGGAGAAGGTCGTCAAATTGTAAATTTTATGATTAAAATTCATTTAACAAGGACGCCTGTAGGGTAGGCTGGATCTTCCAGAGGCGTCTATCGGTTGCATAGATTCAGGCGGACAGCTTTCCTAATCTTTACGTGGTACCTGACTGGCTTTAGTTAAAATCAATATTTTAATATTATTCCAGATTTTGAATTCAGGTAAAAATATCGAATTTTATTTGCAGCCAGAATTGAATAAATTGAAATACATTTTTTTTTTCAACCTTTTGACCCAATCTTCCATTCATCAAAACATTGCTATGCACAAAGTTTTGAAATTAAACGCAATTAAAAATAATATTAATAAGCAGGTAGGTTCCTACGTTGACCCTTTAAACCCTGAAGAAGTAGGGACGATCCTCCGAATCATCGGATTTTTTAAGAGGGTGAAAAATGACCTCCTAATAAATTATTTTATTCAAAATTTCTGATTATCATTATCTTTGGGCATCCCTTTGCATCAAATCAGCATTGAGTTCTATAATTCTGTTTTCGATAGAAAATATATAATACCTCTTATTAATTAAATTTCCTGATTTTAATATATATAACAAAACAAAAAAATCAAAAATCAATTAATTATTAAATAGAAAAATTATACAATAAAAAATTGATTATGAATTTTTATTGACACACCTACCTGTAAATAATTACTTTGAAAATCACTGACATATCCATTTCTCGATCCAAAAACCACATCTAATCCGTGATTTTCAGCCGTTTCGAATAAACTGATTCATACAGATCAGATCAATTGCTTCGAAATCTTTGAAATTACCCATTAAAATTTTTATTATTTGTACTAATACAAAGCTTAATTTTTCTAACACCTTACAAACTTAAATAATCATTCATAAGCACTAAGTCCCTGTTTATAAAAATTTATCATTAAGTATATTATTATTAAATTGAAAGTTTTTGCCGAGAGTAGCAGAATTTTTATATATTGAAGGAGACAATAAAAGAGTGTGTCTTCTGCTGGAATTATAAATTTTATTTATTTATAACGAGACTATAGTTTCGAGGGCTTTGCTTTCATTCATAAATTAATTCCTGTGAATACATTGTAATAGACTGATGAAGAGGGCAAAGCCCTCGAAACTATAGTCTCGTTATAAATAAATAAAATTTATAATTCCAGCAGAAGACACACTCTTTTATTGTCTCCTTCAATATATTATTATTATTACTAGGACGGTTCTAACCTGACAGCCTACTGAGTTTTGAAAATGTTTTCTCTTTTTCCTTTTCAATTTTTGTTTTTTGCTATATTGCAACAAACAACTAGAGACTAATAGTATTATAATGTCTTTTTCGAACTCACAAATCGACAAGTCATAACACGAAAATTTCATCCTCAAAATCCAATTCACTCATTTTAATTTATTGTATAAATCAATTTTGATTCCATTACCTCTATCTATATATTTATCGTTAAAAATACCTAAAATGATAATTAATTATCTATGTTATATCACATTTTATAAGCTATATTTATTTATTAATGCCTCTTCAATAAATATTAATAGTTTTAATGATAGGCAGAGATATAAAATGGTATGTGGTAAAGATATAAAATTTTTACTCAAATCTATTCATAATAATTAATTTAAACTAAATTCAAAAATATAGAAAGCAATAACAAACCGATTTTATGTAAAATCATCAATAAAATAAAAATATGAACATAAAAATTTTTATGACCCATTAGATATTATAGATTTTTACTGTAAATTTCATCCGTTCTTTTTAAAAATATTTACTATAATAATGCAATATTAAAATAACCCTCCGTACATCACGAACGCGGGAAGATTAAAATTTTGTACACTATCAATAGAAAGTACATATATCAATAGAAAAATATTTAATCCTCTTCTCCGTCTTGTAGGGTTTGGAAGTTCATCACAGTTGGGGGGGGGAGTCCAGACAACATTTATAGGGTTGGTGGAATGTAGGGGATTAAAGGCAGGGGGAGGGATAAAGCCCCCTGGCCAATAAGAGGTCAGCCAAAGGCGGGAGTCGCAGCTAGTCTATATTATAGATGAGGCATTTCACACCAAATCGGAGGATTTGAAAATTTTTAATTTTTGACATTTTTTAGTACCCATCAAAAAGACTGTGTTGATAGTGGTCCTATGATAATTAGTATTTTTTCAATTTTTGAAAATTTCGAAAAATTCGCTATTAACCATTATTAAAACCACTTTTTTGTATTGAGTTCTCTTTTTTTAGCTGTTTTGAGTTGATTTTTATCGTTAACATGTGTTTAAAATAAATAATTACTATTTTAGTTTGTTGAAAGAAAATCAAAAATCGAAAAAAATAGTAATTATCATAGGACCACTATCAACCCGGTCTTAAAATTTGTAGAATGTATAGAAGTATAAAATAAAAAATTATCAAAAAAAAATCGAAGACTACACACAGTTTTAAAAACAAGATTAAAATTTTCAAACTCAAAAATCGCATATAAAAACAAGTTAAATAATTTTTTTGTATTTTTTTCTAAAATGTGTAAAAATACAAAAATTTCAACAAAAAAAATATATATATATATAATTTTGGACCATTTTTGAAGAAGTTATGAGCGAAAAACAGAAATTCGATATCTTTTAAAAAACCGATCATCAAAAAAATTTCAAAATTTACCAGGAAGAGTTTTTTGATGGGTAATAAAAAATGTCAATAAATGAAAGAAATAAAAAATTAAAATTTTTCAAATCGTCCGATTTCCCGTGGAATGCCCCATATATATAAATGAAAAGGGTATTCGGTATGGCCTAGGTCTGGAATCAGTTATAAAATCAACTTGCGTTTTTTTTTAATTTATAGAGTATACCACGGAGTGGGTTTAAACATTATCATAAAATAATTAAGCTATTAATTTTTACTTTACCATACAGGGTATGGTCAAGTATTGTATTTGTGCATGAAAAAAGTGGTTTTTTCCTTCTTTTATTCGAAATATCTAAAAAACAATGAAACTATTTTAATTAAAAAAATTGAGCGAAACCATGGCATTTCGCTCTAAAAAAAGCCCTAATAAGTGAACATCGAAAAATTATATTTTTCGAGATAATAATTGTTTTGTCAAAATGTCTGTTAGTTAGTTAGTCAGTCTGTTAGTATGTCTGTTAGTTAGTATGTCTGTTAGTTAGTCTGTCTGTTAGTTAGTCTGTCTATTAGTTAGTCTGTCTGCTAGTCTGTCTGTTAGTTAGTCTGTGCGTTACCAAATTTTTGTGAACGAGCTAGCTCAAAAACTAGTGTGAATATCGAAACCAAATTTCACACGTAGTTTTGGTCCATTGAAATTAAAAGCTGATTAGATTTTGATGCCTATCGACCCAAAATTAAGGGGGGGATTAAAAATTAAAAATCTAGGCCGTTTGAGCAAACTCAACCGAATTTTGTATACATAATCAGTGGGACCCCAGATGTCTAAAAATGTAAAAACTAACCGCCCAAAATAGGGGGGTGCATGGTCAAAAAATGAAAATCTATGCTCTTATATCAAACTCAACCAGATTTTGTATACATAATCAGTGGGCCCAGAGTAATCTAAAAATCCAAAAACTAACCCCCGTCCCCTACATGATTATAAATAATTTTATTAAATAATAAATATAAGTGAGGGGACAGGTTGTATGGTAATGTCAAGTGGATGGCCACATCAGAACACGTCAGCTTATTATATTTTTTATTATATTTTGGGGCCGCCTTAAACATTCAAATAAATGTGCAGCACTTAGTTACAATTCATACACGTAGATAGATTTAATAGGATTTCTAACAAGTTATTATTATTATTATTTTGGCTTTTCGCCCTTTCTAGCCATAAGCCAATTTACGATACTTATTATTATTTTTAAAATTTGTCTCTAACCAGGGATCAGATTTTAGCCGGATGCCTAATAGTTATTATCGAAAGTAACTTAATAAAGAGTTAATATTGTTAAACTTTATTTAACACCACACTACATTGCAATGTAAATATTTGTATATGTATGTGTAGAATTACCTGCGTTTGACATGAGCGATTTACACCTTGGAGTGTAGATATCTGAGGAAGCTTTATAGCTAATGTCAAACGCATGTCAATTCAGCAATCACCCGATTCAACCCTGATCGCGTTTGCTCAATCATTTTTGTTCCTCAACCCATTGTCGGGTCGTCGTCTGCCTCTAGCACGTTTCAATGAGTATCCCCAGACTAGTGGCTTTCGACAACCTGACAATGGGTTGAGGAACATAAAAATAACAAAATAAAACATTTTGGTTTTCTGAAATTTTTCCACACTTGTGAAAATAGATTAAATAGAAAAAAATGTTTTTTTTTCTTTAGAAAATTTTCCTTAAAATCTTAGCACAAAATTAAATGCAACAAATAAAATAATAAAACTCAAAAATAAAATAAAATACACTAAAAGGTATAAAATAATAATCTAATTTAGTTTCAACTAAACGACGAAATATTTACATAAAATCACTTTTTGAAGTCGGTGCCAAACATATACATTTTATGATTCAAACTCGATGGATTTTACTTAGTACGATTGGCGGGTACGCTCGCTTATATAGTTTGTTTAGCACAGTCTTCAAAAAGTGATTTCATGTAAATATTTCGTCGTTTAGTTGTAACTAAATTAGATTATTATTTTATACCTTTTAGTGTATTTTATTTTATTTTTGAGTTTTAATATTTTATTTGCTGCATTTAATTTTTTTGAAGTCTGTTTTATTTTTTTTTTTTATAAAAATTATTTTTATTTTTCTCTTTTTAGTGATTTAATATAATCTGCATCTCGTAAGGAAAAGAGTCTGGCGAATGAATCAGAAAATGATAATAAAATTAAATTCATAAATATAGAAATTCTCTAGAAACGTTTGCGGGTTTTAAATGAACGTTTTAAGATTGCTTTTTTTTTATAAAAGATTTTATTTATTATAATTTCGATTATTTGCACATAAGAATTGGATATTTACGTTAATTCGTCATTGATCATATCATCAGAACTTGACTAAATTAATATGGTACCCCTAAAGTACCCTCTTTTCAATATAAAAAGAATCATCGAAATCGGTTTATAAACAAAGAAGTTATCCCTAAACAAACATAGCAAAAAAGGTCCAAAACCAATGAAAAAAAACGGGACCAATCGGAAAGTAGACTGAAACCAATGCAAAAAAATCATCAAAATCGGTTCACAATTGGCGAAGATATCAGGTAACATAGACAAAAAAAATCAGTCGAATTGAGAACCTCCTCCTTTTTTAAGTCGGTTAAAAACAAACAAAAAAATTAACTTCAAAAAATATCATCAATAAAATTTCTTTGTTAAGAAATTTAAATTTTTGAAATTTTTTGTAGTTAATTTTCTTTGAAACACTCAAACACATATTTTCATATCTGACATACCTTCCTACGGTATGATCGCGTTAATTATTATTCACTGAAGAGATAATAAATGTGTAATTTTAGTATCGTTTTTTGAAAGACCAATATAATAAGACCTTGAGTTTTTCCTAGCAAAGCCTGATCTTCTTTCAAAAAGTATTAATAGGTAATTCAAACATCGGAAAGCCATTTTCAAAAATATCAAAAATAAATGTGTTTACAATGCCTCTCATTACGACGCTCACTTGCGACATTGGCCAATTTATGTAGTTTTGTATTATTTGGATCCAATCCTTTAACCACCTCTTCCAAGTTTCTCTTAATAAATTCTCCATCTCAATATGGACGTTTGGCACGAGCATAAGAACTAGCTTCCTTTATTGTGTGATCTTCGTCTGTAGAAGAATAGAAGAGCTCTTGTTTAAAAAGTCCAGATTGTGGAAGCCGCACTTAACCTAACGAAGATCCGAATGTGGCTCTCGGAGCCGCATTTGACTACGTCTTCTATAATATAATAATCCAGAGACTAGAATTATCTTCCCAGGTGTGTTTTTCATGCTTTCTAACCTTCAGTCTTTCAAGCCCCCCTCCCCCATCCAAATATATCTTCAGCCCCGACCAAATTTCTTAAATTTATTTCTAAATTCTTCTTCATCTTTTCACTGAGATCCACGTCCACCTCGTACTAAAATGGTTGTACCTTTTTGGTAGAATAACTTCTTAAGGAAAAATCAATGAGGTTGTCCTCTGCTTGATTTTTCCTTATGAATCATAAACTCTGCTACTCGCAACAAACTAAATCTTTTCACAAAATACGATTGCATCACCATCCTAAAAAACTCACATCTATGCCAAATCGTAAAAATTTGCGGAAAACTTATCGAATCTTGGAAAAGTTTTCACATTTTCTTCCAATTTTTCGAACATTTTTTTGCTTAAACGAACTTCTAATTGTTTATATTAAAAGAATTAAGAGCTAGGAAGATAAAAAAAAGTAGCTGATGTTTTCACTCACCTTACTTGCTTTATAATATAGTAGGTATAAATCACAATAAACAGGTGTAGTTGACATTTTTAATTATAAATTTAACATTGACGTTATAAAGTGAAATTATCTGTATAAGTATGACAAAAGTCCTATTATCAATTGATAAATTAAATTTTGGAAAGAATGGAACGCGAGTGGGGCAAACATAAATGATTTCCAATCACAATATGTTGGCCGATGTCAACCCGTCCTGCTGCGGTCGTCAATCGGCAACCCGATGGCTCGACTGCCATTTTTCTTCCATTTGTCGTTTGTAACCATGTTTTTAACCATCAGTCGACTAATTATTTGATCGGCTCGGAATCAAGGCGAGGTGAGGAGAGGTTGTCTACAACGACCCCCCGGGGGTTAATTCGTTAGGCACCGATTTTTATCCGGGGGTGGTTTGCGTTGCGTTTGCTGACACAGCAACCCAGACTTTTTCTGGGCCATTGCACACGATGTGTTCTTTCATAAAGCACCCGATCCACCCCTCCGCATACCACCAAAATAAACCCTTTATGCAATTCGTTTGATATTCTATTAAAATCACAAATGTTGGGGGTGGAGAATTTATTTCATTTGTAAAGCTACAGGTGTGTGCATATCAAGAGTGAGAGACCTTCTCACGATATTGACATTCTTCCTGTGGCTGAGGCGCATCACGCAACACAAGGGTTGCTTGCCCGCAACCCCTGCCCCAACGACCAACCCCGCGAATTTCCTATTCTCGTTTTCCTTTATAAATCACCTTTCTTCATCTAACCGAATTTTTATTTCACTCGTTTTTCATCTTTTGTAATCATGACTTTACAATTTGGTTAATAAATATTTACCCATTAAGGAAATTAAAGAAGGACAAAAAGAATATGAATTCACTCTCATTTTTTACTGACAGTTTTATTTAAAAAGAAAATTAAACAAAATTTTTTAAAAAATAAGTTTTTATTAAAAGAACCAAAAACAAAACCTTAGTACCTGAAATAGCTCGGACAAGTCCGAGTCGGGCTTGGATACTGACGGTTCCGTACCCAATATAAATAGATAGATATTATAATTTATGATAATGAACATATTCTTATTTAAGCATAGTTTAAAATGTTTTAGTTGATTGTTTTTAAATGCTAAATATCAAATTAATGTTATAATTACTATTATTATCATTTTTGTCCATAATGAGTATAAATTAGAGTTTATAATGGGAATTAACGACAAGCTTTTGTGTGATTTTTTATTATTTCACCAACGTTTCTTCGACCTAGTCGACTTCTTAAGGGTTTCAAATAGTTACATCACACATTTGTCTAAAATGTTACCAATGACCATCAGAAATTAAAAAATTAAAAATATTCGGCACATTCACATAAACAATAACAGTTTCAAAAACAATACAAACAGAATCAGATAACACAGTTTTAGAAAAATAGAACGGAATAAATTTACTTTTTCATTTTTACACATAGAAATATCAAATTCATTCCTTGAAGAAAAATAATGTATTTTAGACGAATCTCTGATGTAACTATTTGAAACACTGAAGAAGCCGGCAAAATCAACGAAACGTTGGTGAAAAAATAAAAAAATCTCGCAAAACCTTGTCCTTAATTTCCATTATAAACTCTCGTTATAATTATTATTATTTAATATTAAAAAAAAAAAAATTATTCTGTTACACTGATTTTGATAGAAAAACAATTGTAAATATCTTTCAAAATAAAGGGTGGTCCAGAAAGAAATTCATTTTTGAAAATAGAAACAAAACAAAACTATTATATTTAAAAGCGTTTAATCTTATACAATATAAAGTTTATTAAATCGTCGGCTTAGAGAGTAAACCTGCTAACTCCATTTTTTATCATATATGACATATTAATAACGTTCGAAAGAAAAAGAGATGCAGCTTCGTCCAAGTAAAACTGCTACTTAAAATTACGATCGTACGTTGTAGAAAAAAAAAAATAGTTTTTTCCATAACAACAATAATAAATTTTGTTTGTTTTTTCTCTTCCCTGTAAAATCTCCTTGTTGTGAGTTAGTAGGTTTACTCTTTAAGGCGACGAAATGTAATTTTAGTTTTTGAAAATTAAATCATCAAGATGAGGTCCTTGACTGTTGAGACACTCTTTCAAACGGGCACGAAAATTTTGAAAAACTTTAGTAGGATTTTCTTTTGAAATGGTTTCCATTTCTTGGTGAATATTCATCTTCGATTGACGCAATGTTGTCGGATTATTAGCGTATACCTTGCTTTTAAGGTGTCCCCATAAAATCGGGACCTCTCGGAGGACAGGTTATCTCACCCCACCGAGGAATCAGTTTCTGAGGAAACATATCCCTTATCACGACATTGCATGCTCTTATTCGAAGTGTAACACGTGGGCTCCATCCTGCTGAAACCATATGTTTGTAACCTCGCGATTCTTGCAACTTCGAATGAGAGCATGCGCGTGATAAGAGATATGTTTCCTCAGAAACTGATTTCACGGAGGGGTGACTTAACCTGGCCTCCGAGGAGTCCCGATAAGTCCAGTAAACTTTTTTTATGAGGACATCTTAAAAACAAGGTATACGCTAATAATCCGACAACATTGCGGCAATTGAAGCTGAATATTCAGCAAGAAATGGAAGCCGTTTCAAAAGAAACTCTTAAAAGTTTTTCAAAATTTTCGTGCCCGTTTGGAAGAGTTCCAACAACCAACGACATCATATTGATGATTTAATTTTCAAAAACTAAAATTACATTTAATAAATCGTGCCCGTTTGGAAGAGTTGCAACAGCCAAGGACATCATCTTGATGATTTAATTTTCAAAAACTAAAATTACATTTAATAAACTTTATATTGTATAAGATTAAACGCTTTTAAATATAATAGTTTTGTTTTCTTTCTATTTTCAAAAATGAATTTCTTTCTGAACCACCCTATACTTGAGATATCTAATTTCTTCTTATTTCTCGTTGATAAGAGAGGAATGAGTGAATTTGAAAAAAAAAATTAAATCTAATCTTACTTAAAGAGGTCTTTACAAAAATTTCTCACATACTATGATAAAAAAAAACTCCAATCACACTGTCTTGGATTACAAAGTTGAAACCCTTTGTTTCTGGGTACTGTTCCTTATGCATAAGCAACGACAATGAACATCTCCTCCGTCTATCAGTCCTGGAAATCTTCCATTCTTCCCTACTCCTTCCACATTCTTCACGAATCACCCTGTACAATATTATTTGTAACTAGCTGCAAGGCCCGCCTTCGGCGGCCCTCTTGCTGGCCAAGCCCCCTGGGACCCGGAACCACGAACCCCACCATCACACCCCACTCCCACCCCACTACGCCTCTGGGCCCTTACCTGAACCCCCACTCCACCCCCCTAGACTCCTGTACCCTACCCACGCTACCCCCCACCGGACTCCACCCCGCACCACCCACGCACCCCATACCCTAACCCACCTCCTACTACATTCCACCTCACGCACCCCACCCCGCACCATCACTCCACCCCCCCCCCCCCCCCAACCCCCTTTTGGGGCCAAAATATCAAAACGTTATATAACGAAAAACTTAAGCTAGAAGACATCCGATGCAAATATGAAATTTCATAACAATTCCTTCAGCCGTTTTTACGTGAATCGTGAGCAACTTTTCGAAACCACGCAAACATACAGACATACAGACATATAGACATACAGACAGACAGGAATTTTGCTGAGCGTGTTTTCGTTCATAACTTTGCTTGAAACGTGTGCAACCAAAATCTGGCGTGATTTGGATCAATGTACTATAAAACTTTAATTTTATATATATATATGTAGATGAACGATCAATGGATTTTAAATTAGATAAACCTATTTTAATTAATAAAGTGAAAGTGAAAAAAATATTTAGTTGTTTATGCTTTTATCATAACAAAGCCCTCAATAAAATCATTCAAAAAAGACATTTTCTGCATTTTTAAACAGGAAGTACTAGGACTAGAGACTCCGAAATCTATTCAGTTCTGCGCATTAGAAAGACAAACATTTTGATACCAAAACAAACTTTATAGGACTTTTCGTACTCGAGGTTATCGTGAAAATACTGAGAAAATATTATGTTTAGTACATTTTTATACACATAATGAGAGAGAAAAAAATTGAATGAACTCAATACTATGAATGCCTGCCTCCGGAACGTAGCGAGTAAATTCCTGCTAAATCCAACTCCTAGTGTTATCACTTGAATTATATTAGTTTTATAAACAAAATGCTTATTCTCTATCATGCATATAATTGTAATTTGAGGATGGTTATTAATTTTTCTATTAAATAATGAATTTAGTATTGTAATTTATATTATCTCCAATTCCAATATTTAATTTGTTCGAATGGTTAATTAAATTATTCTATAATTAAAAAAGGAAAAAAAAAAGCTATAAATTGAAGACATTTGTTAATTTTAATATTTATATTTAAATATGTAACGTAGAAAATTGCATTTGTAATTTATTCAAAGCCATATGTTCGTTAATGGAATCTCAAATAAGAATTAAAACTGGATTTAATCGAAAATAATTTTAATTGAAGAAATTAAATTAAATTTGTGTTTAGCTTTATTTTCAAACGTTTAGGATTATTCATATTTATTATTGATATTATATATGTAAAAATTCTGCTTTTGCTCCATTAGTATCTAATTAAACCGCGATGTGGTGTTGAATGTTTGAAAATTGTGTATTTTGTGCAAATGTGGCTTTAGGGGAATATTTTTGATATTATCAGAACAAATGCCATGGTATTATCTATAAATAATATGACATGATCTGATGTGGCCATCCACTTGACTTTACCATAAAACCTGGACCCTCACTTATATTTTATATTTAATAAAATTATTTATAATCATGTAGGGCGGGGTTATTTTTTGCATTTTTAGACTTCTCTGGGCCCAAAATTCATACAAAATTTGGTTGAGTTTGCTCAAATGGCCTAGATTTTTAATTTTTAACCCCCCTCCACCCCCCTAAATTTTGGATCAATATCGATATGCACCAAAATCTAATCAGCTCTTAATCTCAATGCACCAAAACTACGTATGAAATTTGGTTTTGATTTTCAGACTAGTTTTTGAGCTAGCTTGTCCACAAAAATTTGGAAACGCACAGACTAACAGACTAACGACATTTTGACAAAATAATTATTATCTCGGAAAATATAATTTTTTTCGGTTTTCACTTATCAGAGCTTTTTTGCAGATCGAAATGTCATGGTTTTGCTCAATTTTTTAAATCAAAATAGTTTCAGCCGTTTTTAAGATATTAAAATGGTAACAACCCATTTTCGCACATTGTTGAACAAAGAATCGAATTTAGAAGTATGTTTTTTTTATGCATAGTAGAGTTAAAAAATCTTAAATCTGAACTTTTTCATAATTTATTAATTTAATAACTTAAAAATAGGAAAGAGATTAACCAGTCAAGTCAAATATAGAATAAATTTCGTAAAAATTAGTTTATTTTCCATATTTAAAGAGAAGCTGGCTTAAGCCGGGATTATCTAAAGTCATTCGTGGTATATGAGCTTTGAGGCCCAGTTCTGAATATAGTCAGGGGAATGAGATTGAACAGGGGTCAAACACCCTCATTTAACAAAATAGAACATTATGATTGGCGATGTCCCTTAGAAGGGGTAGAAAACTAAGAATTATATAAAACATAGCCTCCACACACCACGGAGACACGATCGGAAAATGCATAAAAGGATCAACACGGAGAAATAGAGAGACTTCTTCCTTTTACTCTATTACTCTATCCAGCTCTATTATTTTATCCAGCTCTTACCTTACATCTCTATATTATACCTCTACCTATATTCTTCTATTACTTTATCCTGCTCTCTTACATTACATCTCTCTTACATTA